>JAQPPZ010002027.1:2400000-3000000 GCA_028583015.1 Wollemia nobilis
GTCATTATGAATTCCTAGTCATGCCTTTCGGTCTTACTAATGCTCCATCAACCTTTCAAAGCCTCATGAACCATGTCTTTAGGCCATATCTTCGTAAGTTTGTCCTAGTTTTCTTTGATGATATCCTAATTTACAGCAAATCTTGGAAGGATCACCTAGTTCATGTTGACAAAGTCCTTAATCTATTGCAAAAGGAAAAACTCTTTGTTAAAAGATCCAAATGTGCCTTTGGGGTCCAAGAAGTCGAATATTTGGGGCATATCGTATCTCATGAAGGAGTCAAAGTAGATCCCCATAAAATCAAAGCTATTCAAGATTGGCCCTTACCAAAATCCCTCAAAAAACTTCATGGATTTCTAGGACTTACAAGATATTACCAAAAATTTATCCGCAACTATGGCAAGATTGCAGCACCTCTCACTGCACTTACCAAAAAGGATGCTTTTATTTGGAATGAAGTGACTTCTCAGGTATTCCAATCACTCAAAGAAGCTATGTGTTCCACTCCAGTGTTGGCTACTCCTAATTTTAACAAGCCTTTCATCATCGAGTGTGATGCTTCTGGTATAGGTATTGGAGTTGTTTTAATGCAAGAAGGTCACCCATTGGCTTTTGAAAGCAAGCAACTTTCAGGCAAGAATTTGGGATGATCTACTTATGAGAAGGAAATGCTAGCTATTTTACACACCATTGAGAAATGGAGGCATTATTTACTAAGCAGTCATTTCATCATTAAGACTGACCATAGTAGCCTTAAGCATTTCTTAGAACAACGTCTCTCATGCCCTGAACAGAATAAGTGGATGACCAAACTATTGGGGTATGATTTCATCATTGAGTATAAGAAAGGCAAAGAAAATGTGGTAGCTGATGCCTTGTCTCAAAAATACGAGGATGAGGTGACCATCAATGCCATTTCGGGTCCTTGTCCCCAATGGTTGTCTCAACTTCAAGAAGAATGGTTGGCTGATTTTGAAACTGCTCAAATTATTCAAGATATGAAAACAGGATCATCACTGCATCCTTACTTCTCATATTCAGATGGAGTGCTTCGCAAGAAATATCACATCTATCTTCCGTAGGGTTCCACTATTAAATCTATGGTTCTCCAAGAATTGCATGCATCTCCTCCAACAGGACACTCGGGATTCTTGAAAACATACCAACAAGTGAATCAATCATTTTCTTGGAAAGGCTTAAAATCTGATGTCAAGACATTTGTGGCTGAATGTGAGGTATGTCAACGTAACAAAGGTGAAACAGTTAAATCTCCAGGACTACTGCAACCCTTACCTATCCCGGACCACCAATGGGAGCACATATCCATGGATTTCATTGAGGGTCTTCCCAAATCAGAGGGTAAAACAATGATTTTTGTGGTCGTGGATCGTCTTTCCAAATATGCTCATTTTTGTGCACTACAACATCCCTACTCAGCAAGTAAAGTGGCCAAGGTATTTCTTGACTCCATTTTCAAGTTACATGGTATGCCCAAAACTATTGTGAGTGACCGTGATCCTATTTTCACTAGCAACTTTTGGAAGGAATTGTTTCGTCTTAGTGGTACCAAGTTGAATATGTCTTCCTCATATCACCCCTAGTCTGATGGTCAAACAAAAATAGTTAACAAATGTTTGGGTACTTACCTTCGTTGCTTTGCTCAAGATAAGCAGTATCACTGGATTCAATGGCTTTCATTAGCGGAATGGTGGTATAATACTTCTTACCATTTTTCCCTCAAGATGTCTCCATTCGAAGCTTTGTATGGTCAAAAGCCTCCAACAATCACAGACTATGTTCCAGGATCTTCCAAAGTAGCTTAGGTAGATGACTTGTTACAACAACGTCAAACAATGCTTAAACTTCTTAAAGATAATTTGACCCAGGCACAAAATCGTATGAAGCAACAACAAGACTTACATCATTCGGAATGACAATTCAAAGTAGGAGATATGGTATTTTTGCACCTGCAGCCTTATAAGCAATTGTCCTTGAAGATCAAGTCTAATCAGAAGTTGGCTCCTCAATTTTATGGGCCCTACAAAGTAGTTCGTCGCATTGGTGAAGTCGCATATCAATTGGAGCTTCCACCCTCTTCTCGTATACATCTTTATCTTGTCTCAAACAAGTGATTGGCTAGAAGGTGCAATCCCAGATAGAGCTTCCATTACTGGATGAAGAAGGTCGAATAACTCTTCATCCTGAAGCAATACTACGAGCCAGAGTACGTCATCTTTGATCACGCCAAATTCAAGAGTTCCTAATTAAGTGGCAGGACCTTCCAGAAGAAGATGCTACATGGGAGTCTGAGAGTATTTTCTAGTCTTTTCCAGCTTTGAGGACAAAGCTTTCTGAGGGGGGAGCCATGTTACAACACCAATATAGCATAGTCGGCTATATTTCCAATTGAATTATTTTTCATCAAATTCATTTATATATAGGAATAGATTTATTTGATTTAATCATCATCGAATCATTTTATCCAATTGCGTATCTTCGCAAGAGACTCCGCCCTCTCTAAGTGGCTATGAGACTTTTCCCTCTCTAAGTGGTTGTTACAGATTGATTTATATTTGGTTTCATTGATAATTTTTGGATATTTATTTATCTATGAAGTATTATGTTTCACATGTTGAGTCTTCTCGTCCTCGAGGGGACCCTATTCCTCTATCTTATAGAGACCTTGCAAAGTTGGAAATTACTCCCCTTTCCTCAAGAAGGATGGTACAATCAGAGTTTGTGATGAATTTTGTGCAACATCTTCCAAAGAATGTACTATGAATGATCCCCTTTATGATGAGAATCATGAATATATCCTCCATCTTAGTCTTTTATTTGATGGGTCAGATCCTTGCACCACCATCATGTTTGTTAAAATAGACGACACCGTCAAAATTTATGCTAACTTCAAGAACCTATAAACATAATGCATCTAAAGAGATACTATGTGTAACTTGGCACTTTGCATTTTCATATTACATTTATACTAGTTTTCATATTGTATTTGGTTTGCTTGTTCATACTACATGATTGCCTACCATATCTTGCACGGTTTGTCTAACATTCTATTCTTTGCATATTTCTTGTCATACCTATGCATTTGTTGCTTGTTCATACTTGCATGATTGCTTGATCATATAAATTTTGGGGATTTTGTGATAATGGTGCAATATGACACCTAACTAGGTCATAGCTCACATGCATTGCACTCACACTAGGGCTCTGATAACTAGTGATTCACAAAAACCTAGGGCTCACCTCCATGCATTTCCATCATTGCATTCACTCATGTTGTTCTGTATTCCTTGACCTTGAAAGTTTTAATGATCATATTTTTTCCCCAATTCAAGGAGTATATTTCTTCTTCTATGTATCCTTCTCCTTTGCTTGTTGTTCACACTTTCTTGATCTTTTGATTATTAAGGTATTCTCGTGAGATAAGATAGATATCGTATGAATATCCTTTATGGTGTTCATATGACCACTGACTATCTTACACACATCTCTTCTTAAAATTTTGATAAAGATGCACACATGCATTGTTCTTATTTTTCATATCTATTTCTTCTCTTTGTTTTTTAGCATGTGCACACATAGGTTATGCTTCACTTTGATCACTCACCTTTTGCACACACCACATCCCTATCATATAGTACTTTAACACCCTATAGTGGATAGCTTCATGGTCACGAGCAAGGGGTAACCTCCATTCAACCATTTGTAAGCATACATCCTAGCAGGTATATCTATCATTTTCTTCGACCATCAACGAGCACTACATCCATAGTGGGTATCACTCCACCTATCCATATTTGCGAGCATAACACCCTTACAGGATAGCTTCATGGCCACTAGTGAGGGGCAGCCTCCATTCGACCATTTACGAGCATACATCCTCACAAGATTCTGCTATGTTTCTTTTCTTTTGTTTTCCTTTGATTTTTTGGAGCTTTCGATTTTTTATTCTTCCATATTTCTTCTCTTTTTTATTGTTCACCTTTTCCTTCTTTTCCATCCGCTCATTCGTGCATTTTACCTTACATTCATGTTAGATTGCATTTCATTTAGTTAAACTCATGTATTTTAGTTAGGATCATTTTGCATTGCATTAATTATGTTTGTATTCTCACACTTTAAAAATAAAAATAAAAAAGAGCAAATAATGAAAATTTAGTAAGTGCAAGTTCACCTCTTGTCTTTGCTTGTTTATTTTTCTTCTCTCTCTCTTCTTTCTTCCTTTTATCACCTTTTGGTTTGTCGCCTCTCTTTTTCTTTTGAGTCCACCCTTTTTAAGTTTTCATAGCAGTTTTTCATTCCTCCTCAAACTTGAGGGGGCACCTTGGCCTAAGAGGCATTAATATTCCTAAGACCTTGATTTGTGTGCCAAATATTCAAAGTGTTCAAAATGACACTATTTGTGCACCACCCCTTTCTTCTAAACTAGCTACCCAGTTTTCCTTATGTTTGTCATCTTTTTTCGCCCACAGGTGTCTACATCTTTCTTTGACGTATTTATTAGGCCATAAATGCATCAAAGAGGGGGTAAAATGTAGACACAAAAAATTGACCCATCCAAATGAATCATTTTTCCTTGGGTTCCTTTGAGAGGTTCTTAAACTTTCTACAAGCAAGTTTGGTCCATTTTTCTTGTGTTTTGCCTTGTTTTTCTAGACCTTGACCGAATCCACACCCAGTAATTTATGAGGTGTAGATTCGGTAAATTTTGGGTTTTTCTTTATAAAACCTAAATTTTAACTCGACCCTTATGGGGCATCAGCCTAATCAAGGTTAAGTTTCATTTTTATTGCCTTTTTAGCGCTCCAAGACCTTTATAAATAAAGGGGTTGGATCCCCTTTCTCCTAGTTTGAAAAAAGCTACCAAGTGACTCTCAGCTATTTGAATTCTACTTAAGTGATCTTACTAGCATTTTTTGCAATATTTTGGTGCTTTTGGTGTTCTACTATTAGTGCTCTTGGGGATTTTGAAAGTGAAGAAAACCATGATGATAATTTGTCTTCTTGGGAGGAAAGGTCTTCCACATTTGCTCTTGATTCTTCCACGAGATCACCAGGTTTTTCTTTGCACTTAGTAGTTCATGTTTTCATTTTTAATCCTTGTCCTATTGCTTTTTGTTTTTGTTTAGGGATTTTTTAAGCCCTCTTGCATGAATCCGCACCCCATTTTCTATAGGGCACAAATTTGACATAAGCCTTGTTTTCTCCTATCGGGTGCTCTACATCCATTTCAATGTTGTTACCAAATCCACGCTCGGTATCCTATAAGATGTGGATTTGATATAGCTTAGTTTTGGGGTGACTCTTATCCCAAAAACTTTGGGCTTTGCTTTACATACCCTCGAAATTCCATTTGTCTCTATCTGTATTCATTTCTAACTATTATCATTTTGTTTCATATGTATTTTGTATCAGTTTAGATTGGAGGAAATTATTTATCCCCAAACCCTACTTTTCAAAATTGCATTTTGTTCAAGTATTGCATCCATTCAGTTTGCACTTCATTTGTTGTTTCATGTTTGCGTATTTCCCTGTGTTTGTTCCAAATTTCAAAGCTTATTTTATTACGAACGATCATCTAAAAGGACCAAGGGGGCTTGATTGTTGTGCCTCCAAGCTCAGTATTATAGCAACCTAAGTAGGCCCCCAAACGCTGATCAAATTTTCTAGGGTTTGTGAAGTTATTTTGTAGGTTTGAAACCATTGGATATTATGGATGCAAGATAAAGCTTGGATCAAACACAAAAATCAGATAAGTACCCTTGATAAAACTATTAGGTTGTGTGTTGTTTACTTTTGTTATTCTTGTTCACAATATAGGTTACAAATAAAAAGGAATAATATTTAATCATTTTTTAGGCATTGAAAAGAATAAAATCATAAAGTGTGTATTTAGGGTTTAGTCTTGTTTATGTATTTTCCTTGTGCCCTTGCTCAAAAGACAAATATTTCATTATTGTAACCTAGGGTTAGAAATCATTCAATCAAAGAATCATACTAGGGTTAGTCATTGTCTTCTTGCATCCTGTGTGCCTTGCATTGTTCTTTTATTTTCATAGTTTAGTGTAGAAAGGACAAACATAGGTGCGTGCTTAATTGATACATTTAATATTCCCACCTTGAACTTGGAGTGAGTACTAAAACCGTTCCTTGTGAACTCATCCTTTCATGTTCCCAAGTGGAGAGAATATAACACACCCCCACGGTTCACCTTGGATCCTAGCAGATCCAACCTCATCTTAAGGCCTTTAAAATTATATCAACGACCTATAAGAAATAACGTTAAAAATTTCTCTACTTTTTTTTATTTCTTATGGGTATCAAGTTAGCCCAAGTTGATAATCAAAGGATCCTCCATCATCTCATATGAAACAAACATAAGATATGGTGGTTTCATCAACTTCAACTCGAATGATGAATATTAGATGAAACAAGGATAAGATATGATAGTTTGAGTAACAAATTCAACTTGGATGATGAATACGGTCTTGATGATCACATTTATGGAGCAATAGTTATCGTAATGGCATCTTCTTGATGTGTTTTTGCAATGTCAATAGTTATTGTAATGGCACCTTCCTAATGTGTATTTGCAATGTCAAAGACAAATCCTCTAAAGTAAAAATCATGGCTCTTATTATTTCCTTAAGTCATATTGATCACAATATAAGTATTCCAATGAGTTTTATACTAGGGATCTTTGCATTAATAAAGGCAAATATGGAGTATAATAATATTGTTTTATAGATGAGAGTGTTTTGGTATTCATTTTTTTTGGATTGATTAGAGGAAAGGATTTTGAAAGGGTCCCTAAACCTTTTACATTAAAATACCATCAAAAGAAAAAGTCTCCCAAAGATAAAAGGAGAAGAACCAATAACAAATTCAAGGGAGATTATCTTCTTGAGTCAAACAATGACAAAAAACAGAAAAGAGGGCGTCTTTGAACCAAGAGAGACTGCCTAACAAACAAGGAGACGATCACAAAAACTTATAACTAACAAGGAAGAAGACAAAGGCCCATCATTTTCCATTACCAAGAATAAGGAAATCCCCCGCATTATTCGTATGTTTATCACCCTTGAACTAGTTCCTAAATTCATCTAGGATGACAACGACCTACTACAACATAAAGGCGTTCATTTTGATATTCAATTTTTATACTAATGACTAGTTTAAAGTTCTTTCAGCGCAACTTGAGTGATTGAGACAAACTATCTTCCACTAAAAAATTCAAGTCTCCAATAACCTACAAATTTAACGTGTGCAAGTAATGAATATTTTATCTAATTAAGTTGCTCTCACTTTATAAACTACAAAAATTAAAGTATATAAACTTTAAAGTTTGTTATAATTATACAAAGGTCTAATGTATGCAATTGGTGAATATTTTATCTAAGTGAGTTGCTTTTATGATATTTAATCATTACTGATTTAATTTGTTCTCGCTATAAACTAAAAAATTAAAATATAAACTTTAAAGTTTTTATTTATATGCTATAACTATGTTAAAAATTTATGTTCGTTGGACATTACATTGTAGATTATTGGGAAAATACACATGTCAACATGGGCATACATGCATTTTGATATGAACAGTGATATTCATATTTGGAAGACCTTTTTATTTCATAACTATACATTAACCATTGAAGGCATGTAAGAACCTACGTGCACTCTTCCAGTTTACTAAAATTGATAGAACCATATCCTATTTGGGTGATTTTCCTGTAATTAAATAAATATTGTGAAGTGTTGTATCATTTTACTATAATCATAGTGATATTCATATTTGGAAGACCTTTTTTATTTCATAACTATACATTAACCATTGAAGGCATGCACGAATCTACGTGCACTCTTCCAGTTTACTAAAATTGATAGAACCATATCCTATTTGGGTGATTTCCCTGTAATTAAATAAATATTGTGAAGTGTTGTATCATTTTACTATAATCATAGTTAAGTTGTAGGAGGGTTTTACATAAACTTTTTAAAATAACTATAAAAATCATTGAATCAAAACAATATTTAATGTTTTTTATGTAATAAAATATATATTTTAAAGTGCAACATTTCTTGATAGATGTTTGTGTATTATATTTATTAAATATATATTTTTTGTTAGAGTAGTGTAAGAAACTCACGATTGATACTTAGGTTAGGTATTTACATCGAGAGCTAAGCTTATCAATAGGGACTACACACACCCACCCTTTCACACTCACATCGCGATTTGAACCTTGCATCTCCTCAAGAAGAGCCAAAGCCCCTACCGTTGCATTGTCTCCTTGGGACTTCATATTTGTTACATAGATTTTTATGAGAGGTTTTGGTCCCTCGTAACTGAGTGAAGTTTGAACCTTGGACCTCTCAAAGAGAGGCCAAAGCTATACAAATATATATAGTAACAACTAGTTTAACTTAAACATAATTATATGATTACATTTTAAGTGGAGGTTCCAATCTTATAGGTAATTTTTGACATTTTGGTATCTATAGTTTTGATATAAACTATGAGCTAGGAGTTTCACATCATAACCAAATTCTATTTAAGTGGAGCTCCAGTCTTATAAGTAAATTTTGACATTTTGGTATCTATGGTTTTGATATAGATTATGAGTGAGGAGTTTCACACTATAACCATGGTTTAAATTCTATAAGTAAACCTTAACATTTTGGTGTTCAATAAATTTTAAAAAAATAATAATAATGAGAAGCTAAAAGATTTATATAACAAACCATTTTTTTTTGGTGAACCTTAACACTTTTAATCCAATAATTTTTTTTACAATAAAACTTAATAATTTATATAAAACAAAAATAAAAAATAAACAAAATATAATCATATAAAACATAGCGAGATTTAAATCTAATTCAAATTGCTATATTACATAAGAACCAATCACATCATTTTTCTCGTATTTACTTTTGAGTAAAATAAAAATAAAGGCACCTAAACTATTTAGAATTAAACAAAATTTATATACCAAACACATTGTTCTAAATAAAATAATTAAAAACTTTTTGCCTAAGGTTCATAAAAGTCTAGTTGAAAACAATCCAATTCAACCTGGACAATGTTTTTAACATTTTATTTAGGTAAAACGAATAAAAAACACATCCTTCACGCTAAACTATTTGAGTTGAACAAATTTCATAGACCACTAGCTAGAAAAAGCTAGAAAATTCCCCCGTACAAAAAAGTGAGAGGCTTCTTTCTAAAAGCTGATAAAGAAAGACAAATTCATAAATAACATTGTCAAACAAGTATTAGACAACAAATTGTTCTTCTGAAAAAGTGTAGTAAAATTATGGTGAAAGATTGTGTAAGTAAGTTTGTTAAAAAATGATCGTAGTGACTATAGATAAATTGTTTTATATCTTATCTTATGTTGATTTGTATGAGGAGGACCACCAATTGTTCAGGATCTTAATGTTGTCGGTTTAGTGTGCACTCAGAACATTTAGAGCAGACTACTACCTTTACAAATTGACACCCCTGAGATTTGAACCAAATCTTTTCTTAATAAATGCCTGACCAAACAAATAACTACCAATCCACCTAACTTGTAAAAACAATCCTACTTCATTTTTACTCACACAAAAAATTAATAAATGAACAGCCAGCTATTGTCATGCATAAAGAGAGAAAAAAAGTTTTTTTTTTTTTTTGATTTGGTTATTGTGAGAAAACTTTATGACGGTTGAGCAGTCTCTTTCCCACTATGATCCCTTCCGACCCCTCGCAAAACCAAGAGCTATACTTATCAATAGTGAATTTAACACAAAGCCACCACACACCCACCCCTCACACACTCGCCTACACTACGGTTTGAACTTTAACCTCTGAAGAAGAACCGTTGCTACACCTCCAAGTGCAAAGACAGATAAAAAGTTACCCTGCCACATTTTAACCATAGCACGAAAGACCATATAATATTGACAAATAAATTAAAAGTGGACTTATCTTTTTCCACTTGAAAACCACGAGGAACCTCCAGACCCCAATCACAAGCATTGCATTTGTTTGGTTTCAATCCGAAGTTATGATTAAATACTAAGAGAACACAAAAGGCTGATATATCTTCATCTTCCCTGCTGATGTGGCAACATACAATTGGTAACTGTGCTGCAGGACTCTCTGGAATCACTTGCTTGCCGTGGCTATTGCTGAGAAAAATACACCACACATAGACAAGCAGGATTGACAGAGAAAACACAGGGTTGAAGGAAGAAGTAAGATTTGTGTGTCTCTGAATCTGGGAATTCAAGATTGTACCTTTACTTGTAAACAAAACTGCATTGGATTGGACTAGATGAGGATGACAACAATCTGGATTCTCTCTTAAACTTTTGGGAATGTTTTTTGTGGATAAAAGTTCTTAGTGAGGATTGAGAATTGGGTGATCTGATATGGAGGTACTGAATGCAGCAGCAACAGCTGTACCCCCCTCAGGCGCCTTGAGGGCCACAAGCCATTTAGAGACCAAGAGTGGTACCAAAAGCAAAGCTTTTCCCAAAAAATCAATGCCCACTTCTTCTAGGCCTCCATCTTTAACAAACTATGCAGAAAATCTCTTCAGGGCATTTGGGTCCCAGCTGAAAAACACTCCCATTCATCCCAATCCAGCCATGCTGTTCTCCTCCTTCTTCAGTGGAGCACAGGCAGTAAGTGCTCTCACATATGAAGAAGCCCTTCAACAGGGTGTGACTTCAAGTCCCAGTGAGGCACCCATTGATTTTGACCTGAGTGCTATCACAGATTCTGTGCTGAGCTTCACAAGTGAAAATTCTTTGGCTATAGCTGCAGGGGTTGTGGCTGTTGGGGTCCCTCTAGCTTTGACTAGAATTTTTTCCAAGCCCAAGACCTGGGGTACAATATCTGCAGCAGATGCTTACTCCAAGCTGAGTGAGGACCCACAAGCTGAATTGTTGGATATCAGAACATCAGAGGACATCAAGGAGGAGGGCTCTCCAGATGTCAGAAGGTTGAAGAAGAGGGCTTTCCAGATTGCCTATGGAGAAGATGCATCCTTTTTGGAGAAGGTTACTCTGAAATTTAAGGACCCCTCTAATACGACCTTGTACATAATGGATAAGTAAGCATTCCTCCCAATTAGACAATCCATGAGCATAATTGGCATCGTTTCTATAGTAAAGAGAGTTTTTATGTATGCCCTGTTTTTGTTTTATCAAATTTTATTTTGTATTGGTAATAGGCATGTTGTTGGATGAAAAGCAGTTCGTTCAAGTCCCCAACTGCATATTTGTTGTTCTGTTCTCACCAAGGGGGATAGCAACCTAAACCAGACCAGTTGTCATGAGAGTCCTGGCTGTTTCCACATCCTTGAAACAGGTAATAGGTAAAAGCAACTTCTTGGGTCCTAACCTATGCAGCATTCCTAATTGCCCCATGAGAACCCCTTTCGGGTAGCAAAGGAACTTTTTTCTTTAACTCCTGAATTGGCCTTTGAGAACCCCTCCCTGGTAGCAAAGGAATTTTTTACTTTGAATCCTGAATTGGCCTGTAAGAACCACTAAGAACCCCTCCTTTGAAATGAAATTTTGTTGTAGAATATATTACTGGAAATAAACAGTTTATATAAGAAGAGTGTTACAATGAACAGGTTAGAAAGCAAAAGGACCAACTACTCATCCTGGAATTAGATATTAATAAGGATGTGAATCCCACATGAACAAAAGGAAATACTTGCACCTTTAAAACTACTACCTTATTAAAAAAATGTTTGACAAATATTAAAACTCATAAACTATTCGAATTCACAACTAAGTCCATGTAAAGATTCAACAGGTATTGTTCTTGTCAGGCCGTATAAGCCCAAGGTACAATCTCGTCCGTTGTGGTACACTTTCTTGATCAAACCATGCAATTATTGGAAGTTAATCAACACTGCCACAAAAGTCTATTACTATGGTCAGATGGTGACTCATTTGTAAAGTGTCCAGCAGTGGCAATTGGAGACACTAAGTTCAAGTCCTAGCTGATTTATGTCTTACAACATTCTTTCAGGGTGGCTAGATCCACTTAAGCAGTATTTGGCTTGAGGGGATATTGAAATTTCAATCCAGACTTCAACAAATTAGGTGAAAGTTCTTTCAGGATGGCTAGATCCACTTAAGCAGTATTTGGCTTGAGGGGATGTTGAAATTTCAATCCAGACTTCAACAAATTAGGTGAAAGTTCGGTGCACACCTTGGCAAAGCTCAAATCTGTGAAGGTCTATGGTAGAGCGCTCAGCAGTTCTATGTCATAGAACAATAACCACACCACTAAGAATTGCCGAATGAGAAATAAATGTCCTATTAGAAGAGGAAAAATAAAAGTATTACAAGGCTTAATTTTTACTTTAGATGTTTAGATGAATCAAAGGAAAATTTGGTAGCATGTTTAGATGAATCAAGGTTCGCTGCTTCAATGTTTTGAGTCGGTGAGATAGGATAACTTAGGGTTGTCAAGCACATTCAGTACTAAGAAGATTCTTTTAACATTGATATCCCTTGCTGGTCATATTAAGTATTTTTTTTTCTTCTAAAAACATATTTTAATAGCAGAGCATATAATTGAGACTCTTGAGAGTATCATGGGCCACCTTCCTATTTAACTTGAGTCCTGGTATCCGGACAAGTACATATTAAGTATGACACCTTTAAAATTTCTTAGATTACTCCAGGCAGACAGAATTCCTTTACAGAAGTGACAGATTCCAGCATGGAGCTAGAAAAAATTATAATTTTTATTTTTTAATTACATCAGAAACTGAAGATGATCCAAAGTAAACCAAGATTAATAAATTTTTGACGAAGTTGACCTGGAGCTCGCACAAGATCCTTTTGCACTCATCACATTTTTCCTATGGACAGAATTTTCCTAAACTTTTTCAACAGGTATTGCCGACTAAATTTAGGAGCTTTTTACAGCTCATGTTCCCATGGATATCATATTTTAAATCTACCACGCATTTTGAGGGAGCATTCTATTTTTTTTAGCATATGACACCTTTAGTGTTGGGCTTTGAGACTCGGTTTTATTTCAACTAAAATTTGAATTTTTTTAATTATAATGGTTTAAATTATAAAAAATTAAGGTGAAAATTGCAATTTAAAAATTACAATTGAAAAATTCAATTTTTCATTGAAGTAATAGATCCCTGAATTTCCACTCCATATTTACCAGCTTGAGGTTCACCTCATGGTTCTAATTTTAAGCCTCAGTTCATGGTTCTAATTTCAAGCCTCTCTAGGTCCCTTCGAAATAAAATTAAAAATATAATAATAACTTTCTAAATAGGATGGAGGCTCTTCGCATTTCAACATCCTTTCTTTAGTTCCTTCCACAGTGCATATGCAACCATTTTATATATCTGAGGTAAACATTTTGTTTTTGCACGTCGACAATAATTTCATGGGATATCTTAGGCTTAAAAATGGAATGATAACCCCTGATGGCGGAAGTCACCCAGACTGCACAACAGAAGCCAACAAGGAAGAAACAACTAACATCAGAAAGAAAATAGAAAATTTATTTTTTTAGATTTAATAGTTGAAAAAATCGGAATCGGGTAGTAAATCGGTTGGTTTAAAAATCGGCAAAAAAATCGAAGTAAAAATCGGCAAAAAAATCAGCATTATTATTGAAAAAACCAAAGAAAATGCAATTTTTCATGCATATCAAAATTTTTCCGGAAAAAAATCGGCAAAATCGGGAAAAAATCAGCTAGCCTGTCAATCGGGAAAAATTCGGCAAAATCGGCATTTCTTGCAGATTTTCATTTAACACAATTTCTAATAAATAATTTCTCACATCTCAAAATTGGAAGCTTCTCTCACACATAGCATCTGACATCCCCCCTCTCCCATAGACTAGTTGTAACTTTTCCGTTGCTTCAAATGCTGCTATGCGATGCAATTACATAATTCTATATTTAAAACCCTATTACTTCTATATTTAGTAATTCTTTTAAAGTACAAGAAAAACTGTTTTATAATTTATTCCCTTCATGCATTATCTCTTGCCGTCTCATCTTATCCATTGGATAAATGATTCTAAAGATACATGCATACATGATCTCTAATTCTATTTAATGGTTAACTGGTCTTAATTTTTTTTTTTTTGTCATGCTATTCTAAATATGGACGGATGCTCTGCATCAGCCACCTCCGTGGGTGATAAGAGGATATACAAGCAAATATTACACAATAGATCTTCGAGAAGAGATGTAAACTATGGCAGATTCTCCTTCACCATTGAACGAGGCATAAAAGGCATTTTTATGCAACATTACACAATCAGAGATTTAAAGGTTCATTTTCCAGTGATTATTAAAAAATAAAACAACAATTCAACAAATTACGTTGGGCTGGCGCTCGTTAAAAAATAAAACAACAATTCAACAAATTATGTTGGGCTGGCGCTCGTATGAGAAGTCCGTGGATTTGACAATTATAAATGGGTTAATTTCTAGAGGTCATATTTTTGCAACCGAAACTTGAAACGACTCAACTCAGAACGTGTTGAAAAGCTTAGGAAGCGTAAAATATGATGAGAGATGGCTTCACTCCAAGAAAACCCAAAATTTGTATCTAAACCTGTGACCTTGTTTTGGGTCCCGCTGACTCTACTCCTGAACTGGAACCTGGATCAATGAGCCCTTTCTGTAACTAGTTATTGTTTTTATCCTATCTTAAATCATCTCCTCATGTACTTTTACCCTCTACATACAAAAATAATAAGAAATGAAAAAGCTACAATGCAGCCCAAATTATATAATGTTTTTGCAGCTTTTCCTAAATTTGCTTTATCTCGCCAAAAATTCATTTCCTAATCTTGACTTTTTCATTTCATTGTTTACTTCTAAAGCCGTGTGTGTTTTTCCATTTGTGCTGGGTTAAGATAAATGCGTCTCTGATGATGCATCTTGGAACCTGTTTTGGAAGATAGGTTTGATGGAAATTCAGCAAAAGTAGCCAAATTACTTGCTGAGAATGGTTTTAAATTAGCATTTGCAATCAAAGACGGAGCAGAAGGCCCGAAAGGATGGCAGGTCAGTTTTTGCCACTTGTGCTTTTATATGTCTTGCATTATGAAATTTGTACAGCTTTCTGCTGCTTGCATAGACTATAATATTTAGTTTAATTGAAATTTTTAATAGTGTCATTTACTATAAGGGTAAAAGTTAACTGAATTTATTGCAAGTAAGGTGAATGGTTCTAAAAGTTGGGCAAAAATCACATATGAATAACTGTCCAATACAATGCTATAGAATTATAACCCATGTAGAACCAAAAATCAAATAGAATGCTTGTAACCAATATAGGATCTACGTAAGTGATAAATCTCGCTTACCTTTGCTTCATCTGTTAGGTTTACAATTCATTATCTAACTGAATTATGAAGTGTGCACAGACATGTGGATATCACCTCTGGGATAATCTCATTTGGGTTTTGTTAATTTTCCTGTGCAGAATAGTGGACTACCATGGCTGCTTCCCAGAAAGGCATTCACGCTTGATTTTGGCAATCTGACAGAAGCCTTAGGCAGTGCAATGGAAGTATGTAGCATATCTGATTTTCTATTCTCGCGTTCATATTCTGGTCATGATTTGTGAACTGTTTGGCTAGGTACGTTCCAAGAATAATGTGGTTGCATTGTGCATTATTAATTTGGCTCTAACCATACAGGCATGTCATCAAGGGGATTGTTAGATTGTGCATCTGAATCAACTAATTCATCTCCTCAAGATCAATGATAGTGTTACCTTTATAATAAAGACTGGACAATTGAAAATCACATGCCATGAAATTACAAATATTATGCTTATCTCACCTCGTTTTGGATTTTGGAAAATTCTTTTCAGTTGTACTCCCTAGAACAGAAAACTCTTAGAGCTTATATATCTGGCGGGTGTACTTCAATGCATGACAGTTGTTGCTAACAGAATAAATATCTGTAACAGATACATCATATCAAATGCTATTAAGGTTATGCAACCCAATGACAACTTTAATTTTAGCAGCACTCTTACTCTCTATCTTGTTTCTGAGATGTCAAATTAATCTGGATAAGTTGGCAAGTAGTTAAAGCATGACAGTTGTTGCCAACAGAGTGAATATCTGTAGCAGATACATCATATCAAGCATTCTTACTCTCTATCTTGTGTGAGACGTCAAATAAATCTGGATATGTTGGCAAGTAGTTACTAGACATATGCCTTAACAGTTCATGATTATTGAATATTTTGGAAACACCTATCTGGTTCATAAGGTCTTTTTTTGTCAACACAACATATAATCATATTACGATTAAACATGTTATTTAGATTGCCTCAGAAATGAGGTTATGATAATTCTTTAATCTTCCCATTAAAAGAGTTGAAGCATCATATGCATAGGCTCAACTATGTTATTTTTATCTCATTGTAGAAAAAAGAGGACCATGAAATCTATATGAGATGTATGTCCATCCACCCACACTGGTTTCTGCACATGTTTGGTGCAGATGACAATCAAGCATCAATGGGAGTCTAAGGGCCACAAAATTGAAATTAGATATAAAAATCAACCTAAGAAATTGTATACATTAAGTATTGTATGTGGATAGCCCATGTGATCCAAAAACAATATGAGGGATTTACATGCATTGTCTAGGACATTGTTTAAATTATTTCCTATGGATCCAAAGGACTGTGCAAGGCCAGAAAAGCTTCCTGGGCCTAAAGGACCTATATGATGAGAAAAGCCCAAACTATACTTAAGGTTGTATACGTTAAGCCTTTGTTTTTCAAGGTCTAATGTACTGTATCAAGTATCAACACAAGCCAGTATTTCACAAATGCTTCCTTCTCTCCAATTTGAAGAGAATGCTTTCACTTCAATCTATAATCCATGTATATTATTATGAAGCACCTTTAGTATGGTTGCCTGGCTCTTTCACTCGCTCCTCTGGATGCACGCACGTGTACCACACCTGTAACCGAGACTTGGGTGTTTGGGCACATGTACCCATACTTTCTAATTTGAATTCAACACCTGAACTTTTTCAACTTTTATAAATTATATGAATGATAAAACCCTTATGTTATTGATCTGTCAATTTTATCTTATTTTTTAAAATTTCAGGTTTTTTATATATGATTATTTTAATATATGTTATCAAATGATATTACTTCAGCTGGTTAAATTTCTCAACTTTCAAGGAGGAAACCCAGGTTCCAATTTTGTTAAGCAATACATGCATGTTTGTCAAGCTATTGTAATACCATTATGTGACCATGCTGTAATACAAGTGGAATTTGGTTCAATCCTTATAACCAATTTTATATATATATAGAAAGAGAGCAAGCACAATTTGTCATACATACTTATCCACCATTCAGATTTGTAAAGTCTTGCACTTGATACCCATTGTGTACGGGATATAAGCTTCACCTTTGATGAGTTGTCGACAAGTTCCCTTTGTGCCTCAGTGAGTGGATTTTAGCATACCAATTTTAGGGTCACCCAAGCAACCTGCCTTGAGTGCATCGCAGCAGTTTCTTCATCCAAGTGTCAAAGGGGATTCATATTCACCTAAGTGACGGAGAGTGTGTCATGTCGTGGAGGAAGGCGACTACTTCACAGGCCTATCCACCATTCAGATAAGTATTGCACTTGATACCCATTGTGTAGGGGATATAAACTTCACCATTGATGAGTTGTCGACAAGTTCCCATTGTTTCTTAGTGAGTGGGTTTTAGCATACCAATTTTAGGGTCACCCAAGCAACCTGCCTTGAGTGTATCGCAGCAGTTTCTTCATCCAAGTGTCAAAGGGAATTCATATTCACCTAAGTGATGGAGAGTGTACCATGCCATGGAAGAAGGCACCTACTTCACAGGCCTATCCACCATTCAGATTTGGAAAGTATTGCACTTGATACCCATTGTGTAGGGGATATAAGCTTCACCTTTGGTGAGTTGTCGACAAGTTCCCTTTGTGCCTTAGTGAGTGGGTTTTAGCATACCAATTTTAGGGTCACCCAAGCAACCTGCCTTGAGTGTATCACAGCAGTTTCTTCACCCAAGTGTCAAAGGGGATTCATATTCACCTAAGTGACGGAGAGTGTGCCATGCCATGGGGGAAGGCGACTACTTCACAGGCCTTTGAGCGAGGCGCCCTTCGGATTAACCTTAAACACTTATGCTGCTTACTTGTCTGGCCAAAAGGGTCAACACCAGGAGTGATAAGATGTATTCTGAACTGTGGGCAGCTCCAGCATTGCATGGGGAGGTGGCCCTATGACACCCATCCCCACACCACATGCTCCCCCCCCCCAACGTTGGAAACCTTGACATTTATGCAGGGCTATTGAATTCAACTGACCATGTCTTTTCCTCTTGGGCACTATTTCCTTTCAAGTTAGATGCTAAGGTCTCCTCTCTTTTCTTTCCTTAATAAGGGCAAACATGTTGGTAACTCATAGCATTCTTCATTGATGGAACCTGGTGGATTGTACAGCACCAGAGCAACTTCCCGAGTGGAGCGTGGTCTATTGACACCTGAACATTCTTTCCACTCAATGCATCTAACAATAAATCATAAGGATGATAATCATGAACAGCTCATCCCTAAGAAATCCAATATAGTGTCTGTTCTCTATGTATTTTTGTCCATTGGTCCTATACCCATTTTGGCTACTGTTGAATCCTTTTGCCAAGAACTTGCATATATAACTCATGC
The DNA here is from genome assembly GCA_028583015.1 of Wollemia nobilis. Classification (NCBI taxonomy): domain Eukaryota; kingdom Viridiplantae; phylum Streptophyta; class Pinopsida; order Araucariales; family Araucariaceae; genus Wollemia; species Wollemia nobilis. The sequence continues at coordinate 2,418,755 of JAQPPZ010002027.1, forward strand.
TTTAGACCTTCCCATGAAATTCTTGTTCTCTATCCCACTTATCCTCATAAGATAAGTTCTAATTGGTATGATAGTGTCTGTTTGTGTTTTGGGGCATTGTTTTACTCTTTATTAGTTACATACTGTTACTGGATATGACCTGTGTATATTAATATTATAAACTATGTTTTGAGACCTCCCTTGATTTTTTCCCTGAATTCTAATCAACCACTAACTGAAGGTTATATATTTGATTTCTAGAATAGCAAGAAGTGGATACAATGTTTGCATGCATTTAATAATTGATCATATTTGTTTGCAGGATAGCTCAGGCCTTGTTCCTGTCACCGTAGGTGTGGCAGCAGCAACTGGTGTTGGTCTAGCTGCGTTTTCAGAGGTATGGTGCCAGCTGTCCATGCTTATAGTTCTTAGAGTTGGACAAGATTTTGTGATGGAAATGCTTGTTATTTCTTACTGCAGCCATTAGATATTTTCTTTGTGGTTTTTGACCTAGAAATGAAATCCCTAATGCATGCTTTATGCAGATAGAGACAGTACTGCAACTTTTGGGTTCTGCTGCATTGATTCAAATCTTTTTGAAAAAGCTTCTATTTGCGGAAGTATGTTTCAAAGCCTTTATATAACATTTTAAGATTGCAATTTCTATGCAAATTTTGTCGAAAACATCACAGAACATGCAGACCTATGTATTAAGGTTGCTATATGTCTTCTCTGTCATATGAATTGGTTGATTACAAAACTGCTAGCTGTTTTATACAGTATTTTCACTATTTTGTTTAATTATACTGTGATTACTTGTTCTATATAATATTGTGAATATTTTCTTGCCTAATCTGATGTTTATTTCTAGGACCGGAAAAGAACAATTCAACAAGTTCAAGAATTCTTAGACACCAAGGTTGCACCAAAGGAACTTGTTGATGAATTGAAGGTCAGTTTCTTTGCCTTTTAGCTTCTGGGTATTTGATGTATATTGACACAAGGCTTTTCTGCATGAATTTCTCATATTCGATTGCTGGATCCCTAAAAGGCCAGTTTAGTTTAAAATAATTTTGACTGTAGATCCACTCACTAATTCTCATTATTTTTTTTATTTTTTATTTTTAAAACTAAATTGTTTATATATGATTAAAACAGCCTGCACCTATATTACATCATTTGTTGTTATATTTGCCCCAAATATTCCTTAGTTTCAAGCATATTCATATTTTATGAACTAGACAATTTTAGAGAAATAACACTAGCATGGAGTTTTACAGCCTACAATGTGATATATGTCAGTGGTGGTGAGCAGAGGGTTGATGCTGCTTCTTCACAACATGACTTTTGCCCACAAGGAATTTCTATTACAAAGAAAATAAGGAATACCACTACAGGATGTGAATGGCTGCAAAAGATTTGATCTATTTTTTATATCAAAGTCTCTAGTTTGGCATTAAGACACCTAGCAACCCTACTAATGACACCAATATGGAATTCCAAATATTGTATGCGTATGATACAAATATGATAGTCTCTGATTTTCTGGATTGTGTGATGATAATGTATGTTATCAGAATTAAGGTCATGTTTGCCCTCATTTGTTGAGTGCAGGAGATAGGAAAGGCTTTACTTCCAAAAACTATAGATGTGGCTACAAATAATGGTGCAGTTGTCCCTCAAAGCCAGCAGGCTGATGGTCCTGTAACTTTTGCAGTAAGTGCAGAAGATATAAAGCAAGAATCAACTAATTCTACACTAGTGACAGTTTCTTCTGGCACAGACATGGGAGGGAATTCAGTACCTCAGTCTGCAATGGTTGACAATGCAACTGTCCCTTCTCCTTCGAAGACTAAATATTTGTCACCATATCCTCATGTACTATGTTTCCTTCTAGTTCTGCTTCTGTCCTTTAATCTTTGAGCAGGTTTTTATTTTTTTCCGTATGAAGATTGGTTGATTTAGTGGTAATACTTACACTTTGTCATGCACTGTTATTTTTGCAGTATCCAGATTTTAAACCACCAACATCACCTATGCCATCAAGGCCTTGAAGGAGCATTCCAAAGTGGCAAATTCATTTTTCTTGGATTGATGTTTTTCTCAGTTGCATGGTGCTTGCATATGGCCAACTTTCTTGTGGTATCATCATAAAGTACTGTTGTACTTTGATTTGTTTATTCTTAGTGCTTTTCCCAGTTCAGAATCATGAGGCAAGTCTAATAATGGTTTGGGATCATTATGTCTTTATATAGTTTATACAATTTATAGTGGTTCTGAAGTTTTCTGATTTGTCGGGGGTCTCATCCTGAGGATTTCTATAGATATGCAACTTCATGCAGAATCAACTGCTTCATGAAGGCATTTTTCACATAATTTTGTAATATTGGCTGTCACAAGTTAAAGAATGTGTATCAAGTGTTTTCTTTTTGCTTAAGAAACTTTAGATTAGATGAGTAGAGTTAATGTACCAACCCGAGTTTACCAAGTACATCATCATCAGAGTTATATCTTTTTTTGGCAGGCAACGTACCCAGGAGATAGGAATCTAATTCTTGTGGTAGTGCATATCCCATACGACCATTATAGCCCACAGTTATGATCAAAATAAAACAGGTGTGAAATCAACAAGGTAAAAAAAAATTCTCAGCTGTCTTTTTAAGTCCATTTCTCAATGTTTCAAGCACACAAGGTGTTCCAAAAAAATACATCTCACAGAAGTTCCTATACTACTTTTCTAATAATATATCATTAAGAACCAACATCAAATAATCTGATGATACTGGTCTTGTATGTTCTATATGAATATCTGTGCATCATGCTGTGTCTTCACCATTTTGGAGACCGGTACAACCTTCTATCCCATTTCCCATTTCCATTAATTTTATTATTCACTTGTTGACTGACATGCCATATAGTTGAGAAATGATATGTTATATTACATCCTGATCACATAGTAGTATATTCACAACTTGCCAATTTTATATGTATATCGTTGAGCGAATGACATTTGATGCAGATAAATGATTTTGGTATTATTATTTTATGGGGGGCATTCTTTATTGTGGAATAGTTTGCATTTTCACTTTAATTGTTTTTCAATTATTAGGTTGATTTGCATTACTTCGAATTTTCTGTTGTACAAGAATTCTAAATTAAACTTTATTGAAAGCCATTAGTCAGATTTTTATTTTTAAGTGTTAAAATATTAATTTAAAATTTTACTAATTACTCTCACATATAGCACATAACAGGATTAGCTTTATATATAACAAATATTTAAATTTGACCAATTGCTTTTCACTGCAATAGTACTCCAAAGAGACTCATTTTGTGAAAAACCAAAAGCAAAACTAAGGATATATTAGAAAAGGATGTTAACGCTCATTTCTAACATTTAAATTAGAATTAAAAAATTTGAAAAGTAATTTGGTGTTTACCATGGAATGGAGAGGTGGAAGCAAAGAAGAAAAACGAAAGAAAGTTATCAAAATTTTGCACAAGTAAAGTTTGAGTAGATAATAAATAGTGCATGGAACAAGAAATTCTCCACCTGAAGAATTATCTGCATGGACTAATACATAAGGATATTGTATGGCATGGAAATAAGATATAAATATTTTCTATTGAATTGCAAGCAAAGACAAATCAAATTTTTGGTATATTTTTTCTCAATTGGTTATATGAGATTGAAACGCCTCACCCTTAGTTTTTCTGTGTTATTGTTATTGTTTTCTATTCAGTCGTAATATTTTTTTTCTAAAATTATTGAAGCTTACACCATGCTTCAGTAGTTGGAGGATGGTTGGATAACCATATATTTGGGTAAACGACATCCTTCACGAGGGTCATCTCATATGGAATTTGGCCTTGCAAATTGTTGGTCGCAAATATGACCTAATAGAAAGGTGGGGGATGGAAAGCCTGATGCGCCCGTGGAGCTGCGCCAACATTGAACGGTTGCCGCACCCAGGGAAGGCAGGGTGGTTGATCTTGGGAGAAGGCTGGTTCCTGAAAGGGGTGTCCTAGCTACTTACCTACAAATTGGGGGGAGAAAAGGGGAGCGGGAAAGGAATGAAGGGAGGTTGTAGCTAGATCTAACAAAGACAGATGTAGCCGCATCAAGACACATGGTCCGCCAACCCTGTAGGAGGGAACACAAGCGTGCCACCTAACAGATCAACCGACGGTGCCCCTACCTGATGCTCGGCACCAGCGAGTCGAAGGCAAATTCTAGAACCGATAGATGGGTGCATGAAATCCAGGATGCAGAATTAGAGCGCTCCCACCTAACCAACTTTAGCAAAAATGAACCCCGACCCAAATGCGAATGCGAATTCCAAAACCACCGAGCGAAGCCCACGAAATCGAGATAGCAGAATTAAATGAGAATGCTCATATAACCATCATAGAAATAAACATTAGCACACACACATGAAACAAATTGCAAGAACACTAGTTGAAGATCAAACAATGGTGTACTTGTATTTACAAAACGAAAAAGACTTTACATATGAATTGTAATAGTTACAGAGCCACCCTTTGGAATGGTTGGCATTCCACTATTTATAGAGAATTTTACAATAGATTCAAATTACAAGTATTAATGGTGTTAGGCGGGAAGAGATTGTAGAGATGGACAATCGTTCAACTGGTACTTTGTTCTTTGGGATCATGGCGGTTGTACGGAAGGGATTAGGTGCTTCTGCATGAGTCCAAACCCTTGATCATTCTGACATTTTTGCCAAGCACTCAATTATCATCTACTCTGCCCCTTCAACCTGACGTTGAGCCTTTAACCAGGATGATGAGGGTTGAATTAATTACCTTGGAAGCTACGTTGTTTCAAATTACCACCTTGCCGCTCATGGAGAGATCATACCTAAGCAGTTGGGATCATTAATGCATCTTCCTAAGAGATTCCTGATGCTGATGGTGCTTTTGGTACTGGGCGAGCATTTCGACCTACTCCTTATCTGAAATTTCTTCCTGTCAACATGTTTTCAATGGGGTGAGGAATCAAACTTGATTTCTATTTGTCGCTCTCCCAAAAATTTGCCCAAGCCATATCTTTGGTTAGGGCAACGACCTCGTCATCTTCTAAAACCTCCGTCCTATCTAGGGCAAGTCCTTCCTGGCAAGCGAGGACAAAAGTTTCGTTTAATCTTTTTGCCCAATTGTTGGGCGGGAATTAAGGGTCCGCTTTTGATGCTTGTCTGCCTAGAAATCCGCTCGACCATAGACTTAGCCGATTTTGAGCAGGGCAAGCTTTCGGTATTAGTCCTTGCTTAGTGGCCACCTTTTTTTTTGCCCATTCAGTTCCAGCCTTTGCCATCCACTTGCCTTTGAGATCCCTCCTAGCCATCAACACCAGAGTCTGGCTCCAAAATTTAGCTATGCCATTGTCTTGCAAAAAGAGTGGGTGAAAGGATGCAAAGTTTCACCCACACTCTTGGCGACTTATAGGGGTTTTCCATCTTATGAAAAAGAGGGGCCTAGAAAACATCATACAACAAAAAGTACTGGCAGACAAGGGAGGGAAGGAGGGGACGGAGAGGACACAGACAAGAACAACCAGAGAGAGCTGCAAGACAAAAGAGGAAGATGGGCAATGAGGGAAAAAGCAATGAGAATAGCAAAATGAAGTACAATGGAAAGAGGAAGGAAAAATAAAGCATGAGGGAGAAGATAGGGCAGGGGAAGAAAGGTCTATAGGACGGTTGCAAAAACAGTTATCAAAAGGGATGAGTAACGCAGTCATCAGAACAACAACACCGAAGCAGGAAGGACATGATGGGATAGGAGGATAGGAGCGGACACAATGCCAAACACACCCCAAGAAAGAGGGAAACATAACTATTGGATCCATGGGATATCTCCAAGCATTGTATACCCATAAACATACTCCACTACAGTCCAAAGTGGATTCAAGAATAGATAGGTTGCTAAAGGAAGCGATCTACCAAGTAAGTAAATAATTTTTCCAATCTACCTATTCTTGAATAAGCTTTCCATCCTACAGGTGTTAGTAGAAACCTTCTCTGCAAATGCAGGCACGCCATGAGAATTTGCAATTGTATCATCAAGAATAACTCATTCACTGCTCTTGAGATGTATATATAGTAAATTCTCCTTCGAAGTCGGCCCCTGCTTTTGGGTGCGTTTTATCTCATGTTGATGTATTGTTCTGCTTATTCCTACTTTGCTAGTCTCACCAGATGTGATTACGGATTTTTCGACCTTTCTGTGGTATTCCATCCTTATTCATTGGGTTGCAGAGTCACAAAGAGAAGAAAGAAAATGTGAAGGAAGAGAAACACGACGGCTTATGGAATTTCTAAGTCACCATAGTACAAGATGACATATTTGTCGTGTGGTTATGTACTTCCTACACTCTTTATTTAGCTATTGATTTATTTAAAAAAATTGCAGCACGATTGGCATGCCACAACCCATGACTACACACATCTTATCCCGTGAATTTACAATGCCCGAACCAAATGGTGCAAAACTTGAGTTGCTCTTTATGCTCACTTTGATACTGTCCATTGCTGCATTGAGCAACTCTCACGCTTCACCTCTAGGCTTTTGTATTTTGGTCCCACGCATCTTGCGAGGGCATCACCTTAACGCATACTCTAGTAGCCAATCCCTTTTGGAGTGAGCACCAAAGTTGTGCTTTGTAAAGGTCAAAATGTATTGTGACCCATACTTCATCCTTTTTAGTAGTAATCATTGTCCCATCAATGATGAAGTTATTGCAATTGTGCTCTTCTAGGATTTCTTGGGTCTGAGGGACACTGTTACTGCAAGAGATCCAGGTGAAGGGTTAACAGTAAGGCCTAGACCGAGAAGAAGTACGAGCTATCGTTATCTCACTTAGAGCTTTCTTAAGCCTATGAAGGGAAGCATGGATGGGTTGCGTCTCTTGTTGGTTGATGGGCGAACCTTGCTGGTCAGCTAGCATTCCCAAGACTTGTTCCTCATGCATTCTGCCTTGTGTAGGTATGGTTTCGACTCTATCTTGCGCTTGCTGCTTTATCAAGGAATCCACCCAAGGATCTTCCTTCGGCTTCTAATGCCTTTGTAGTGAATTGCAGGCAATGATATCATTGACATCCCAAGGTACATTAATACTTTCTTCTTGTGGGGAAAATTCATTTCCCTCCTTACTTCCTTCATAAGATTGCTCTTCCTACTTGGGAGGATCCTTTATTTGCATGGCTGGTTGAGAATGGCATTGCTGGAAAGGTGGCCAATTAATAATTTCCTCATTATTACCCTCCAAAGGCCCCTTTTTCATGCCTACCTCTTTTGTGTCTGGCCATTGATCCTATATTAGATAGGTATTATTTTGCACTAATAAGTATTGCCATGACGACACTTCTGTAGGAAGTGTGTTGATGAAGAGTTGAGTATCTTCACGAGGTGGAATCTTTCTAGATTGTATCAAAATGGCTTCAGCTTGAATAACTTCCTTGAATTTTTGAGGGAACTCCCTCTCCTCAAACTCATAGAGTACGAGTCCAATATTAGGGCCTAGAGCCCAAGCATAATACATGAACGCTTGCGCCTAGGACGATTGACATTGAGGGGGAATTTTTTTCAGTTCCTTTCAAATCGAACATTAAAGTCCACAATATCTTCAAGGGGAGATATATTTATAAAGGAAAACTGAGAGAGCAAGGAGAAGAGATCTTATGAACTATCGAATGTGTTGGAGAGAGCTTCTGCCAAGTTAGCCCATGTAAATGCTTCTTTGCTGCAGCGACTTTTACCATAATAATGCTCTATCTGCCAGTGATAGAACTAGCAACCTAATCATTACATCCTCATGCGTTATATTGTGGAGCTCCTTTAGTGCCATTATATTTGGGTAGGGTATTTAACGCAACTTTAGGGATGTCATGCGAATGAAGGATATTGAGGGGGCTAGGATCATTCTAGCTAAGATAACTAAGTTGAGTCGTTGGAGCACCGGTCCTTCAGACCTTTTGGATCCTGCCAACAGGTTGGAGTTGCCAGATGAGTATACTTTCTTCGCTAGCAAGGTCAAGACTACTCATCAAATCTTGAGACCTCCGGGATATTCAGATCTTGTCAGCACATAGAGGGGGCATTGATCTTGACATCTATATTCTTCATTCAAAGGAGTCGCCAGGTGATTTGGCAAAATATTGGCAAACTAGAGTATCACCGAAATCTGATTTCCTGAAGCATAGAGACCTTTTGGGTCCCGAAGTAGAGTTGCCAAGTTCTACTTCTCTTGAAAGACAACCATCAGAGAAGACTCAGTTCACTATATAGTGGAGTCACTTGGTGAACAGAAGGATACTGCAAATAAGAGCTTCATCGGACTCGAAAGAGAAAATGTGACCTTTCGATCCCACCGGGCGTGCCAAAAATTGTTGATCACAAATCTGACCTAATGGGAAGGCGGGGGATGGAAAGCTTGATGATCCAGCCTAATGGGAAGGGGAGGGATGGAAAGCTTGATGCGCCCGAGGAGTTGCGTCAACATTGAATGGCCATCGCTTGGGGAAGGCAGGGCGATCGATCTCTGGAGAAGGTTGATTCTCGAAAGGGGTGTCCTAGCTACTTACCTACAAATTAGGGGGAGAAAAGGGGAGCAGGAAAGGAATAAAGGGAGGTCGTAGCTAGATCTAACAAGGACGAATGCAGTCGCATCAAGACACACGGTTTGCCAACCTCGTAGGAAGAAACACAAGCGTGCCACCTAATAGATCAGCCGATGGCGCCCCTACCTAACGCTCGACACTGGTGGATCAAAGGTGAATTCCAGAATCGGTGAATGCGTGCATGAAATCCAAGATGCAGAATTAGAACGCTCCCACCTGATCAACTTTAGCAGAAATAAACCTTGACCCAAATGCGAATGCGAATGCGAATTCCATAACCACCGAACGAAGTCCACAAAATATAGATAGCAGAATTAAATGAGAACGTTCAAATAGCCATCACAAATATAAACATTAGCACACACACATGAAACAAATTGCAAGAACACTAGTTGAAGACCAAACAGTGGCATACTTGTATTTACAAAACGGAGAAGACTTTACATATGAATTGTAATAGCTACAGAGCCGCCCTATGGAATGGCTAGAATTCTACTATTTATAGATAATTTTACAATAGATTCAAAATACAAGCATTAATGGTGTTATGTGGGAAGAGATTGTAGATATGGACAAGCGTTCAACTGGTACTCTGTTCCTTGGGATCATGGCGGCTATCTGGAAGGGATTAAGTGCTTCTACATGAATCCAAGCCCTTTATCGTTCTGACGTTTCTGCCAGGCATTCAATTCTCATCTACTTTGCCCCTTCAACCCGATGTTGAGCCTTTAATCGGGTGGATGAGAGGCTGATTTAATTACCTTGGAAGCCACGATGTTTCAAATTACCACCTTGCCACCCATGGAGAGCCCGTACCTAAGCAGTTGGGATCATTAATGCATCTTCCTTGAGATTCCTGATGCTGATGGTGCTTTTGGTACTAGGCGGGCATTCCGACCTGCTCCTTATCTGAAATTTCTGCTCGCCAACATGTTTTCAATGGAGCGGGGAATCGGGCCTGATTTTTGTTTGTTGCTCTCCCAAAACTTCGCTCGAGCCATATATTTGGGTAGGGCGACGACCTCATCATATTCTAAAACCTACACCCTATCTAGGGCGAATCCTTCCTAGCAAGCGGGGACGAGTTTCTTTTAATATTTCCGCCCAACTGTTGGACGGGAATTAGGGGTCTGCTTTTAATGCTTGTCTGCCCAGAAATCCGCCCGACCATAGACTTAGCCGATTTTGAGCAGGGCGGGCTTTCGGGATCAGTCATTGCTTAGCAACCACCTATTTTTCTACACATTCAATTCTAGCCTTTGTCATCTGCTTGCCTTCGAGATCCCTCATAGCCATCAACACCAAAGCTTGGCTCAAAAAAATAGTTATATCATTGTCCTGCAAAAAGAGTGGGTAAAAGGATGCAAAATTTCATCCACACAAACATTAAAAACTACTTTACCCTTTATTTTATACTTTTTTGAATGAACTCTACAAGTCTATTTAACATGGTCCATCATGATTCATGTGTGTGCCCTATATTCAATTTTTTTCAAAGTTCAACTAAAAAATAGAAAATAAATGTTTAACTCATTATATTGAATTAAGTCAATTGTGGTTGTTGAAGAACACAAGCTTATACTCAGAGGGGGGTGAACAGTAGAAGACCACTTTTTACTTTTCTTTCCTTATCAATATTATGCAATGTATAGATATCAATATCAACAACAGTAATCAAAGCAAATCACAAATCACCACACACAATAGAGACACCAATTTAACGTGGTTCACTCAATGTGGGCTACTCCACGGAGAAAATCTTCCACTAAAATTTTCTCAATTAATCTCTTGGGAATCATTTCCCTATTACAATGTTTATGGACCTTTGTCCAAAGGAGACACCAATTCCCTAATCAAGTTCGTGGATCTCTATCCATAGGAGAACTCTTTATCCTTAGCTCTAACTGGTGATCTTCTAGAAGAATTGTTGCCCCCACTACTTTGGCTAATGGATCTCTATCCACTGAAGACACCTGTACTCACTGCCCTGGATAATGGATCTCTATCCACTAGAGACTGTCATCCTCTATACTCTATCACCTTTAAAGTTTTGTCTCAAATCTTCACTAAACACAATCCTTCGATCTAGCACAAATCTACTCAATATCTGTCTCTGGTCTGGCACAAACATGTCCTCAAATCTGCACCAAACTCTGTCCTCAAATATGTACTAAACATAGTCCTTCGATCTAGCACAAATCTATCCTCTGATTTGCACTAAACACAGTCCTTCGATCTAGCACAAATATGTCCTCTGATTTGCACTAAACACAGTTCTTCGGTCTAGCACAAATCTGTTCTTAATCTTTGTCCTTTGATCTGCACTAAACACAGTCCTTCGGTCTAGCACAAATTTATCCTCAATCTCTGTCCTCAAGCATTAACACAAAGCTTGAATTAATCTCAAATCAACTCTGCTAGATCTACCCCAAACCTTAACCCAAGGTTTGAACAAATCAATCAATCAACTCTGCTCTCAAGTCTTCTCAAAGACTTGTCTCAAATCTGCCTTGTAAGCTTCCACAAAAGCTCACACTAATCTATCCACAAGTCCTCTCTAGAACTTGTCCAAATCTGCTCAACAAGTCCTCACTAGAACTTGTCCAAATCTGCTCAACAAGTCCTCACTAGAACTTGTCCAATCTCATAGAAACATATAGAGAATTGTTAGAGACTCAATATGCTTCACATTCAAAAACTATCAATCACTTTCAATTTCTTTTTATCATAGAAACATATAGAGAATTGTTAGAGACTCAATATGCTTCACATTCACCACAATGCTCAATCACTTTCAATCACTCTTTTTACCACAAACATATAGAGAATTGTTAGAGACTCAATATGTTTCATATTCACAAATACTCAACCTCTTTTTCAAATCAATTAAGAATATAGAACAATTTGTTTCACAGAACTTGAACTATCACTTCAACACATCCACTTGACTAGGCTCAACCAATCACTCAATGAATTAATCCTTGCTTACAAACCCTAGTCCAAGCATATGAACACTCACTCAAATGTTTCCAACAATGCTTATCAACCAATCTCACATAACAATGATACTCATGATCTTTGCAAACCCTAGTTCAAGTTCTTCACTCAATCACTCACTTCAACAACAATGCTTATAAAACAATATTCACATAACAATGATACTCATGATCTTTGCAAACCCTAGTTCAATTTCACTCAACTAATCACTTCAACAACAATGCTTATAAAACAATCTTCACATAACAATGATACTCATGATCTTTGCAAACCCTAGTTCAAGTTCACTCAACTAATCACTTCAACAACAATGCTTATCAAACAAGGTTTTATCAACAACTCTTTATTCTAGAAAACCTTGAAGCATTAATTCAAAACACACTCAATAATGCTTACCAAAAAATCCTTTTCACTCCAACTGTGCATTCATAATATTCAACAAACACTCACTAGGAAGATGTGCCCATACCTTTTTGTTTGATGTAGAAGTGCCCTTAGAAAACCTGTCTCAATCACAATTTTCTTCTTTCCAATTTCAATGGTTAGATGACAAAATATCACTCTTAACACTTTCTCAAAATATTCCTTAGACACAAAAATAATCAAATCTCAAATATACCTTATTGCTCCTTCTTGAAATTTGCATCCATCAAATCATACATGAAAATAATTATTTAGATACATCTTATAATCTCCAACTTAAAATAATATCCAACACCACAAAATCTCAAGCAATCTTCTTTAAACACCTTATTACCTTTTCAAAGACTAAAGAAAATATCACCAAAATTATTTTGCATCAACCTTATAACTCCCCTTAAAACCTTACAAACCAAATAAACTATGCAAAAATTAAACTTTAATAGCTCAACTTAATTCCTTCGAAATTTTGGCATCAACAACAAATAGCATACCTTTGTCCTTTACCCCAAAAGGGTTTCGACGAGTTTCGAACCACCGTCTCCCCAAGCACCAAGCGCCTTAGCGCTTTGGTGCCCACCGCGTGGGCTATAGGTGCCCACATGAAGGAAGGGAAGCCTCCTTCCTTTTAAACCTTTGTTCGTCGTCAATTTCGAACAAAAATAAAAACACACTGTCGCGAATTTGAACCTCTGCCACTCGCTGCCCTACGCTTTGCTTCCACTGCGGTTGCCAACTTCGCTACCAACACTTGGTGACCAAGGCACCAACCTTGGTGAATCAAAAACTCTGCCTCCTCTTGACACAAAAATAAAATCCTCTTTGATCGTATAACACAATTCACACATTTTCGCATAGCATGGAGATTAATATCGAAGGCATATTTTTTTTTGGCTAAGGTGGAGTCCTCCTTTTATACACATAATTATTTTACTCCCCACGTCGACGCTCGAATTCGAATTTGAAATTCGAATTTTTATTTAATAACCCACCTTAGGGTTATTTAAAATTAACATAAATTAACTTATAATTAATATTAAAATTAATTAATAATTAATTTAAATAACTTATAAGTTAAGTAAATTAATTAATAAATTAATTTATAATAAAAATTATATTAGTTAATTTATAATTAATTTAAACTTCCCTGTATAATATTATAAAGAAATATTATAATATTAATCACTTGGGCTTCTTCTTTGCACTTTGGACCACATTCGACTTCCTGGAACCGGGTCTTGATCAACTGAAAACGGACTATCCTTTTGCACTTATTGGAGAACCTGAAACTGATGCTACCCACTGAAACTACCATTGATTGGTGTTGAAAGCTTGACATCAATAACCACTCACTCTTGACATCAATGACAACTCATCTACTCAAAATAGCCAATAGTTGTATCACTAGGATGAGATGACCCTTGAAATTAATGTATGAGAATACATGGAATATATACATACAAAAAGGTTATATTGGATGGAAATGGATCTTTGCTTTTATTACATCGTGATTGTGTTATCTCGATATTTTAACACAATCACACAATGATATTATAACTAACAATTATGAATAGATAATTTGACAAAATTTGAACATGGGTCTCCTCATAAAGATTCCACTTTTTTATCCACGTGAACTCATGCCATTTGCGATAAATAGAATAAAAGTGAACTTCGTAGAGGTCATTAATCAATACATAGAGTGGTTACATTAAAATGCCATTACATTTTATCAAAATCCAATAAAGTATTATGTCATATATTTTGGTTCATGGTTGTGTTAAAGACCACATATTCTTTGATGCATAGTTGGCTAGATGGCACTAGACTACATATTTTTTGGAGTCTTCCTTTGGAAGAGGAAACAAATAGTTTTTGGAGTCTTCCTTTGGGAGAGGAAACAAACAATTTTTGGAGTCTTTATTTGGGAGAGGAAACGAACAATTTGTTTATTCTATAAAAAGGGAATGACCCTTTGCATGTAAAAGTTGATTGAATATAAAAAGTTTGTTGAAATCAATAAAATAACTAAGTTTCCATTGCCTCGTGGTTTTACCTGCACATTGCAGGGTTTCCATGTAAAATTTGTGTTACTGTTTTTCTGTGTTATTGTTATTGTTTTCTATTCACTCGTAATATTTATTTTTTAACATTATTGAAGCTTACACCATGCTTCGGTAGTTGAAGGATGGTTGGATAACCATATATTTGGGTAAACAACATCCTTCATGAGGGTCATCTCATATGGAATTTGGCCTTGCAAACATTAAAAACTACTTTTACCCTTTACTTTATATCCTTTTGAATGAACTCCACAGGTCTATTTGACATGGTCCATCATGATTCATGTGTGTGCCCTATATTCAAATTTTCTTCAAAGTTTAATTGAAAAGTAGAAAATAAATGTGTAACTCATTATATTGAATTAAGTCAATTGTGGTTGTATCACTAGGATGAGATGACCCTTGAAATTAATGTATGAGAATACATGGAATATATACACAAAAAAAAAGGTTATATTGTATTGAAATGGATCTTTGCTTTTATTACATCGTGATTGTGTTATCTCGATATTTTAACAAAATCACACAATGATATTACAACTAACAATTATGAATAGATAATTTGACAAAAATTGAACATGGGTCTCTTCATAAAGAGCCCACTTTTTAATCCACATAAACTCATGCCATTTTCAATAAATAGAATAAAAGTGAACTCCATAGAGGTCATTAACAATACATAGAGTGGTTACATTGAAATGCCTTTCAATTTTATCAAAATTCAATAAAGTATTGTCCTATATTTTGGTTCATGGTTGTGTAAAATACTACATATTCTTTGATGCATAGTTGGCCAGATGGCACTAGACTTTGATGATAAGATAATGATACTGATTAAAAAAATTAACCATTAATTTTTTCCCTCAAATTTCAATTGAAAAATCATAAAATTAAAAAAATTTGAATACAAAAAATAAATGTACAAACAACCAAACCAACTGAATTGGTTTGATCTACCTAAAATGTTTAGTTCAGACTGTACTTTGGTGAGGTGGAGATAAATCACTGTAATGTACCCTTCTCTGCAGTAGACGGAGTAGAGACCTATTAGCCTAGTCACAGGGGTCCCCTAGGCTAAACAGTTTGGTTAGGGACTCAGCTTGGCGAGAATACCAACATTCAGAGGGTATAATTCTACCATTTGCAAGTGTTGACCTTGGAAAAGGGTTGCTAGGCAAAGTGAAAGGGGACATATTTTAATGTTAAGTTATAACTTTAAGTTAATTGCTGCATGAAGCCCGAGGTCGCTGCAGGCAAGATGTACGATTACTGAAGGGTTCGAACTTGCCTTGTAAATTGCCCAGAATGATTTGATGGGATATTTCCCTGCTGTGAGCAAATGACTCGATTCCCTAAGCGTCCATATGTTGTACGACCTGCTCCAGTATTACATCTATCACTCCAAAATCAATCAAAATGGCACTGACCTAGATGAAGTATAGCCAAAACAATATAACCCAGATGGTCGGTTCATCAACCCAGATGAATTCAAAATTTGGCAAACCCTTGTCTGCCTTTGTTAAGCTCAGATAATCTCTCTGTGATGAGAAATTCAATCCCTGATCAGCTAGAGATGGTCTCACACATCTAAAAATGATACTCTTGCTGAGAAATCCACTCCCAACAAGCCCTATGATATTTTGGTGAAAACCCCTAAAATAATTCTCCAAAAAACATAAATTCTTCCATGCACCAATGAGCCTCAAAAAACCAAGTTTAAGAGAACATCAAATTAGGGTTTGGGCGCCCATTTTAGGTTTCCACAAGTCATTATTTTATAATTTTTAATTGATGTCTCGTAATGTCATTAAAGTGGTCACCCGAGTCCTAGACAAATAACTTTATGATTTTAAGTTATAACACTTTATAACTTAAAGTTATAACTTAACATTAAAACATGTCCCCTTTCACTTTGCCTAGCAACCCTTTTCCAAGATCAACACTTGCAAATGGTAGAATTATACCCTCTGAATGTTGGGATTCTCACCAAGCTGAGTCCCTAACCAAACTGTTTAGCCTAGGGGACCCTTGTGACTAGGCTAACAGGTCTCTGCTCCGTCTACTGCAGAGAAGGGGACACTTGTCTCCCCTCCTCAAAATTGCTTGTCCTCAAGCAATTCGAATCCTGGAGTCTACAATATAACATCGCCCTCCCAAGTGGCATATTCCTCAGGTAAGTTCCTCCATTTGATCAAATACTCTTTTATAGTCCTTCGCCTGAGGGTACGCTCTCTCTGCCCAATTACTGCCTCTGGAATTAATACCAACTTTCCCTCTTCATCCAGAGGTGGTAAATCTGTCGAGGGTGTGACATTGTGTCCCAATGACTTGAGGTGTGATACATGGAACACATTATGTACTGTACTACTCTTAGGTAGCTCCAGCTCATAAGCTACCTCACCCACACATCGTGAGACTCTAAATGATCCATACAATCGAGGCTTAAGCTTCTCAGTTCCACTCCTCTTCAACGATGACTGCCTGAATGGCTGCAGTCTTAGATAAACCATGTCACCTATCTCAAATGAGCGTTCAATCCTCTCCTGATCAACATATTTCTTTTGCTGCTCCTATGCCTGTCTGATATTCTCTTGTAGTGAATGCATGATATCTTGTGTCTCCTGCAGAAAATCCTTGGCCCTGGGAACCCGACTGTCACCTAAAACCAAATCCATGAAGTTGGGTGCTTCATACCCGTACAATGCCATAAAAAATGACATATTAATCGACATGTGATAGGATGAATTGTAACAATAGTCTCCTAAATGCAACCATCTAACCCATACCTTCTGATGTCCTGACACATAATTCCTCTAATATCCCTCAACCCATTTGTTGACAATCTCTGTATGTCTGTTAGTCTGAGGATGATAACTCATGCTCGATGTCAGCTTTGTCCCACACAATCTGAATAGCTCCTGCCAAAAGAGACTCATGAATTTACTGTCTCGATCACTGACAATGGTCTTCAGCAAGCCATGCAGTCTGAATAACTCCCTAAAAAATAGCTCAGCCACCTGTGCTGTTGTGAACCTTGTGGTGATGGCGAAGAAATGGGCATACTTCGTGAGCCTGTCTACCACCACATATAAACAATCTTTCCCCTGTGCCTTGGGAAGTCCTGTAACAAAGTCCATGGATATGCTCTCCCACTTTTGTGAAGGAATGGGGAGTGGCTGAAGTAAACCCGTAGGGAATGTATGCTCGTATTTGTTCTGTTGGCACACACTCTTGGATGTACTGCAAGATATCATCCTTAAGCCCTCTCCAAGAAAACCTTTCCCTGATTTGCCTGTAGGTATTATAGTAACCAGGTTGTCTTGCCATAGGTGTATCATGTAGAAGTCTGAATATCTGTCTCTTGAACTTGGAATCTGATGTGATCCAAATTCTATCTAGATAGTAAATCACCTCATCCATGACAACATACATATCATCGTCTTGTGTACCCTCCAAGATTCGATGAGAAAAATCATCTTTGGAATAATATGCTATAAGCTTGGGTCTCCAATCCTCAGTAATCTCTACCAATGAACACAAGTGGGGGCATCTAAATAGTGCATCTGCCACCACATTCTTCTTCCCTTTGACAAATTCAATGTCAAAGTCATAGGCCTATAACTTACTGATCCACTTCATATGCCTGTCATTGAGATCCTTCTAACTCAAAAAGTATTTGAGGCTATTGTGGTCAGTTCTAATAAAAAATCTTTGGCCCATAAAATATTGTCTGTACTTAGCCAACGCATGCATGATGGCTAGCATCTCGCGATCATACACCGAATAGCTAGTCTCTCCTCCCCTCAATTTTTGGCTCTCAAAGGCTATTCGATGTTTGTTTTGCATTAACATTGCTCCAATACCTTCACCTGACGCATCGCACTCCACCTCAAAAGTTTTGGTGAAGTCTGGAATGGCCAATACTGGACAGCTGCTCATGACTTCTTTGAATATTTCAAATGTCTGCTGTGCCCTGTATGACCACTGTAACGCTCCCTTTTTAGTAAGGTCTGTCAAAGGTACTTCCAACTATGAAAATCCTTTGACAAATCTACAGTAAAAACCACACAACCCAAAAAAAACCTTGAGCTGTGTCTGTATCTTCTCAGGGTCCATCCCGACTCCCTGAGCACTGATGATAAGACCTAAGTATAACAACTCGGTCATCCCAAACTCGCACTTAGTCTCTTTAGCAAAAAGAGACTCTACCTCTAGAATACTCAACACCTCATCCAGATGCCTCAGGTGCTTGCTCCTCCCATGTGCGACTGTATATGAGAATGTCGTCAAAGAAAACCAACACAAATCTCCTAAACTGCCTCTGAAAAATCCTTTTCATGCAGGACTAAAATGTGGCAGGTGTGTTGGTTAGCCCGAATGGCATAACCAAGAACTTGAAATGCCCATAGTGGCACCGACAAGCAGTCTTCTCCACATTTGTCTCCCTCATCCGGATCTAATGATAGCCTGATATCAGATCAATCTTGATGAAATAAACTGCACCATGCAACTCATATAATAACTCATCTATGCGTGGTATCGGGTATCGATTGTTTATCGTCTTTTTGTTCAACGCTCGATAATCAATGCACATACGCATAGTGCCATCTTTTTTCTTTACTAAAAACACAGAAGAAGCAAATGGGCTCTTGCTTGGTCTGATGTGCCCCATGTCAATCAACTCACGGATGGTCTTCTCTATCTCATCCTTATATCTCTTCGAGTGTCGATATGGGGTAATGATAATAGGGCTAGTACCTTCCTCCAACTCGATGATATGCTCCGCCCCTCTGTCTGGTGGTACCCCTGGTGGTATGTTATTAAAAAATTTGCTATGTTTGGTAAGCAAAGCCTGGATGTATGGATGATAAGTTCATTTATTCTCCTCTGTAGATGCAGGTAGGATAACACAGTGGGCTGCCCACTCAATCTGATTATGTCTCATAAGCTTCTCCATCCGTTTGAAGGAAACTACTTGAGTTCCTCCTGATGTCACCCTCTCAACACTATTTGTCGACCTTCAGATTTAAACTTCAATTCCATATTCTAGAAGTTGAAGACGACATCTCCCAATGTACGCAACCATTGAATACCAAGTACCACGTCTAGATTATTTATGCTGACCAAAAAGAAATCACCACATACCTCATAATTCCCTAATGCAATCTTCAACTGTGGCACCTTCCTAGTGCAAGTAATGGAGAATCCATCTGCAATCATAACTTTGAATGTATCTACTTCTACTGTCTCCAATCCCCTTCGTGCAACCAACCCCTCATTGATAAAATTATGTGTGGCTCTAGTATCAATCAAAGTCACCACACGTTGCCCCTTAAGTACACCCCGTACCCACAAATATTGGGCTCCCTGGACGCTATGGAGGTGAGCTAGAGTATTACTCTCCTTTCCTACTTGATCCTGGGTGGTTTCTTGTTCTTCTGGAGGTTGTTCACCATCGTTGTCCTCACTTTCTAATCACTGATTAGAATTTCCAAAATTATTATCATCATCTAAATGATAATCTATTAGCTACAACTTCCCCTTAAATTCACACTTATGCCCCGAGGACGAAGTATTTTGGCATGTCAAACATAACCCCTTCTTTCGGAGTTCATGAAGGGTATTAGGATCTAGTTTTTTAAATGTTCCTTTTTGCTGGTCAGTTTCCTTCTTGAATGGTTTTTGGTCCCTATATTTCTTGAAATCTTGGACTTCCTTACCTTTGAAATGGCTTTTAGTCTTGGATGTTGTGACCTCCATGTCTCGAGCTTTTTTGATAGCATCGTGCAATGTGCCTGGGTTAAAGGCTTTGACCCAACCCCGTAATGGCTCCATCAATCCACCCATGAACAGGACTACTAACCGTCTCTCTAACATATCTGCAACCATGAGGGATAGTCTCTAGAATTTTGCTATATAGGAGTCAACTGAACCCCACTGCCTCAAATGAGTTAACTCTTTGAACTCCAACTCTTGTTCCTTTTTATCAAACCTCTGTTGGAGTCTCTCTGTGAACTCAGCATAAGTATTCACTCGATCATGTCCCAAAGTGTGCATACCGTGATGCCACCAATCCTGAGCAACGCCCTCCAAATGCAATGTACAAAATTTGATGGCATCATCTTCAGTCATCTGGTTCAACTGCAAATATGTGCCCATCTTCTGGACCCAAGCCTTGGCTATCATTTTGCCAAATGCATCAAAGAAAGAAATATGGATTTTTCCAATATTTTTTTGAATCTCTTGGCGTCCATGTGGCGTATGCTGCACAAGTTCTCCTTGACCCTATTGTCCCTGTTATCCATGATGAATAGGCCTTCGTCTATTACTAGGATTTTGTTTGTTTCTGGTATCCAAAAATTCTTGAAATGACATAAGGATCTGAAAGTCTGGGCCAAGCTCATCCCATTCTTGTCTGTACTGTCTATACTGGTCTACCATTGTAGGCTCTGGATCTTCCTCAACTGATTGAGGGACAATTAGTTCTGGACGTGGTAGAAATATTGGCATGAATGGCCTCGAGCTACTAACTCTCTCTATCTTGGCTGGAAGCACGAGATTCCGAAAACAAAAAGGGAAAACTCCAAACACGATGCAAGAACGAAACTAAACTTGATGCTACAAATTAGAAATGCGTAAAATGGAGAAAGCATAAACAAATTGGAACCCAAATGGAATGAAACAACCCTCTTCTTTTATTGATGTATTTCAAATTCGGTTACAATTATCTTCCTCCCTTTTTAGGGGAAAGGAGCATCAAACTTGTCTCTTGGTCACATCAATGGAAAGTCATCTCTCTTCCGTGTGCCCACATACAAAATGGGCGGGCCAAAGTGTTTCCGCCGCTGGTGTGAATGAATCCTTGATCCTTGCTGCTCCTCTTGCATTCAAAGAAACAACAAAATCGTTAGTAGCACTCGTTGCTAAAGATGAAAAGTGTTTGTTCTCTAAAAAACAATGGAAGATGCATGCAAAAGATTGATTACAATGGTAAATAAACCAGTTCAAAACAACCTGCAAATTTGATCAGAACAAGGGAACATTACCAGAGGGCCACTGCCATAAAAATAGTCGGATAATTTGCCGCCGATTCGAATTCGCTCCTGGGCGGGATGAATTCGACTGTAATTCGTCCCTGGGTAGGACGAATTCTCCTGCAACAAAGCGCCGAAGTGATGCTGCCCAAATGTCACATCTCGGGAGCTCCAAAAGACCTACAAACTTAGGGGTTAGCTAATTGGGGGCATTTTGGGAAGACCCAGATGGTCAGATTTCCCTAATTTGACCTCCATCAACGGGAATTTGACGTCGCTACCTGCAAGTTAGTGAGGACAACAAAAGCGACAAAACATGATAAGATTTGATAAAAGCCTTATGAAATTGGAATTACAAACTATTTAAATAGCATAGAATGGAATGCAAGATAAAAAAATGACAAAAGAAAAATTTGCCACGAATTCCCAATCGTTCTTAAAAAAGACGATTAGGCTCGCAGGAGTGCGGGGCGCCCGGGTGGGCCGCCCACCATTGGAACCTGATTTCGGAACCAATCCACTTGGGATGGGCCCAAAATCTCTTGTAATGGGTTGTCGGCGAATTGGTAGATCAATGTGGTCAAATGTCGGGTTTTGGATCCGGATTCACACTCCCAATAACCACCCAATGACCTCCCTTGTGAAAGAGATCAAGGATGTGGAAGAGGTGAATCAAAAGGTGAAAACGTGGTATCAATTTGGCAGCACTTCATTGCTTGAAAATGCTTCCAACATGTCCTCTTTTGGGTGAGAAAGTTCACCATTTTATAGACCTAGGGGGTCTCTTTGGAGGGGCATGCATGGGTGCCATGTGGCAGTCATGCCTTCCCATGAGGGAGGAAAGTCCTCCATGACTTGGGCTTCCATGACTGCCCTTGTGACAGTCCTCTAACGTCCAATCTGCCCACCTACACGCGCATGCAAGGCAGGAGGCATTAATGGATTGTCTTTGGCTGCCACTTGGCGCAATTTTTCTTTTTTCTCGTTAAACCTGGAATTCGTCCTACCCTAGAGCGAATTCAGAATTCGTCCCTGGGTGGGACGGATCCCAATTTGAATTCGTCCTAGGGTGGGATGGATACTGAGCAAAGTGCCTGAATGTGCCAAATTGCCTTTTGACCTTCCAAAATTGCTGCAAAAGTGGTTAGGACCACTGTTTAACCTCTGAGGGCTGCCCTGGGGGCTGTGTGTGTCAAAGCGATTAGTGTTTGTAGTCACATAATCGGATTGGTGCTGTTTTGGTGTCTACAGATGCCCCTTTTTGGGATGCGCTGTGCATGGCACAACGCCAAGCAAAAATAGATAACCAAAGCACTAATGATTAGGGTTTCTTGGTAACCTAACCAACTTTTGATGCCCCAAGTATGGAAAGGGCATGCATTCTTGAATCCTTGCTTTTGACGAGCTAAGGAATTTGATTTCAAGTATTAACCTTTTTTGGTGAGGTGTGACTTGAGCTTGGACATTGATCAATCATGAATAGGCAAAGGGTGCAACCTTTTGTCCATGGGGGAACCTTGTGTTCATGCTTCAGGAATGCCAAGTGTTTGATCAATTTGTGATTATTGCTTGTTTACTTCCCCAAGTAGGAGTGTAATTGTCTTTGTCAATGATTCTTTGAATGCATGCCGTTTTCCTTAATTGGGTGTGTGCTTGTTGATTGGTGACTAAGTGTGACTACCCCCTCAAGCGACGAATCGATGAGGGAATGACCTTCGTGAGAAAAGTGACGAGTCGCTTGACCCAATATGACTTGTGCAAGGGTGCCCTTAGATGGTTTAGCATTAAGCGTGCATAGTTTTCTGACATTTAGACCTATTTTTGGTGGGTGGTAACCCTTTTTGTGACGCTTTTTGGAGCTAAAATTGGCAAAAATCCGTCCTCCCGTGGAGCGGTCCAGCTAAGATAGCCTTCTTGGGGAGTAGGATAGTGACAATTTGTGACCCCAACATCCGTTTTGCATGCCCGGGATGTCAAGTGCAATAGCACTCTCATCGGGCAAGTTTATTATCTGTTTTAGTGCATTTTTGTTCAATTTTTGATGTTTTTTAAAATTTCTGCCTCGAATTCGTCCCAGGGTGGGACGAATACCAGCTTAGAATTCATCCCAGGGTGGGACGAGCACTAACTAGAGTGCTCGTCCCAGGGGAGGACGAATTTAAGCTCAAAAGGCCTATTTAAAGGCCAAAACTAGGGTTTGGGCTCATTTGCATCTGAATTTTCTTGCGATTTGGAGCTCTGGGGAGGAGGAGGTTAATTCTGCGAAGCGAAGCACTGCTGGAATTTCTCTGACATCATGAGTGCACAAACCGAATCGAGCGACGGAGCCGAAGCGAGACCAGTAAGTGCTCCCTAGAGTTATTACTTTTGTTTAAAACTGCAAGTGTTTTGTTTAATTTTCTTTGTGATGATGTTTTTCAAAAATTTTAAAACTAAAACCTTGAAACTGAGCTGAAGACAACTAAGACTTGGTGTACAATTAAATGTAGCAAGAAACCTAGGTAAAGAATTATTATTTTGCTTATAACTAAACCCTAGGATAAACGAAACGTAAAACCCTAAGACTTAATTTTTGTGTTTTTGAATTTTTGTTTTGTTTTTAAATTAATCAGTTAGGATTAGAAACCCTAGAACTGAAAAAATTAATTTTTGTTTGAATTTTTATGTTTGTTTTTTTGCTGTACATTGGTAGGCAATGTTGTATATTCATGTTATTGTTGTATAGTTTTTTTTCCATGATTTTAATGTTTTTGAATTGTTTTCTTTTGCAGGTTGTTAGGAGTCGGTACCGTGTACCCACTGCTTTTACTGAAGCGTGGGGGGCACTGACTGTGGCTGACTAGGAGTGGCTTGATGCCCTTGGGCTCAAGCAGGTGGCTCGACTGGAGCCTATGGTCATGGATCAGGCCTATTTGATGACCCTGATCAATCTTTGGGATCCACGGACCAACACCTTCCATCTCCCAACAGGGGAGATGACTGTGACCTTGGAGGATATCTATCGGCTTCTGTGAATTTCGATAGATGGACTGCCGATCAAGACATCGCCGCGTGACCAGCGGACAACTGTACTGATGCGATGCTTCGGGCATGGGGAGGAGTTGGGTGTGGAGGATCCACTGGAGAGGGCAGAGGGCGACTGCCAGATTGGCAGGATTTTGGTCCGATGGTGGCTGGAGAGGGGGGTGTTGGGAGTGAGGCATGCATTCCTTATGGGCCTCATTTCCAACATGCTGTTACCTGACTCGTCAGGTGCGAGGTTCCCATGGAACCTGCTGGATTTGGTTTGGCAATTGGTAGAGTGCCCGACAGAGGCATCACTAATCATGAGATGGGGACAGACGCTGTTGGCACAACTCTATGGGGAGTTGTACGAGGTCCGCTGTCGATAGCGAAAGGGGATTAGTTGCAGCTATCTATTGCAGAGTTGGGCTTGGCAACACATAGCAGTGGAGAGGCCAGCCGGGTTACCATGGACGACTCGGGTGGAGATGGAGGATAGGGAGATAGGTTATGCAGTTCTGTGGCGACGGTCTGGGGAGCAGGGACAGAGTCGACGGTGGGCAGGTGTCGTAGGGCACTATGCCGATACCTTCTCTCAACTCACTCTAGGGGAGGTGGTCTGGCGCCCTTATCGAGACTGTCCAGCCTGGTCGGAGGCTGGAGAGTGGCTCTGACGGGTACATAGAGAGCGGTGGTTGATTGGGCAACACGGGACCGAGCATGAGTTCTTCTCATACAGCCGGGTGACACGATAGTTTGGGGTGCGCCAGGGGTTGCCTGGTGAGCCCGTGGTCTATCGACGTCGGGGAGATGAGAGGACTCTGGACCGATCGGTCATCACGCCACTGGGTGAGGATTCAGATGTGGTGATCGACGTCCCGGATGTGGATGACGTTGGGACTACCGCTGAGTACGACCAGTGGTGGGTACTACGGTGATGGCGGGGAGAGGGGCCACTAGGAGGCGCGAAGGTGGCATCAGAGGGTGGGGAGGGTGCTGAGGCACCAAGGGATGATTGGGGAGCTCCTTTGGAGGATGCGGACATGGTGGAGGTGGAGGGTGAGGATGTGGATTTGGGGGCTCCGGATCAATCGGAGATGTAGGACATTGCGGAGCAGTGGGAGCCAGAGCAGGCTGTTATTCCAGAGAGTCCCATGCCTCAGGTGGATGCGGAGGACACAGAGTCCGGGGTACGCGCTGAGAATGTGCGGTTGGTAGAGCTGCTCGAGAGGCGAGATGAGGAGCTGGGGGATGCGCTACGGGAGAGGGATCTCCTACGGGCTCAGCTAGCGGAGCGAGAGAGTGCATGGGTTGCACACCATCGACAGGAGGGGGGAACCAACATTTCCTAGGAGAGATCTCCTACGGACGTAGCTGGCGCAGCACGACGATGTAGTCACGATGTACCATCGGTGGGAGGCAGAGTGGTGCCAGCATCGAATGGATTTGGAGGGGGAGATCATCCGCCTTGGGGGGCGGGTACCTGAGCCCTCGGGAGGTGGATCTTCATGTCGAACGAGGGACAGTGGTACTGAGCAATCAGCATCATCTCATCGCAGGCGATTGGATGAGGGAGGCGGTAGCAAGCGTGATGTGGGGGCTAGCAGTAGCCGCCCTGAGGGGTCCCATAGGACCCACACCACGGGGGGTAGTTCCCATCGCACCGATCCTGCATGATCATGGTGGCCAACGCCTTAGGCTGGTTGGGTTTGTTGTATGATTGCGGGGTCAGAGGACCAATTTTGTAGCTTGCGGAAATTTTTTTGACGATCTATAAATATATACCGGCTTTATTTTGTCTATGCACATGTGATGGTTTGATCTTATGCATGATGGTTGATGAATATGGATGTATGCATGTTAATTTATTTTGATGGATACGTATGTTATGATGAATGCAAATGTTTTTTATTTATATGTGATATGCAAAATGTAATGGATGAAATGAATTTGTGTTGGTTGGTTAGGGCACCATAGACTGTTTGGGACTTTGTTATTTTGTTTTTAGGCGATTGCTATGGTAAATGACTTTGTATGTATACATGTGGTTTTTTTGTATTTTTTGATGGTATTGTAAGGATGAAAAGTAGCACAGTTGGTTTAGAAATGTAGCTAAGGTTTTCTTGAGACTCGTAAACAGTTTTAACTCACTAGCCATGATTGTACTTTATCTTACAAGATTTTTGAACAAGGTATGAATCGAACTTGTTTTTGACCAAGTTATTTCACATCCCTGTGTGTGCAATTGAGTTCATTTATGTGGTGTTTGTGAGGATACCGCCGATGCCAGATAGGCTATCAACCAAACCTGTACCGAGGATCACCTAATTAGCTCCACTAACTCCTTTATTGTATTTAGTCGGATTAATCTGCGATGCTATCTAGGATACCATAAGCTAGCTCATCCACATGCAAACATTGATCTGTACACGAGTTAATGTGACAGATATATCGTCATGCGGGAAGTTTACCGCCAGTGACCAATAGGCTATCCACCAAACCGGTACTGAGGTTTGCCTCATGACTTGTTGGAATGCTGAGAGTTCCAGGGATTCAAGTTCAACTCCCTTCTTTTCTTTAATTGTATTGGGATACTTGCTCCTTTGTAGTGATAAAAATCACTGTTTATTTTTGTTTTATTTGTTTTTCTTTTGAGCAAGGGATTTGGATATGGAGTGATAAGAATCACTATTGTTTGTGCCTTTTGATGTGTGCACTCTTGGGATATCAAATTTTGGAGTTTTGAATTTTGCAAATTTTTGATGTTTTGCAACTATTGAGAATTTTGGGATTCTTGGGGGAATTGGGTAGGGAGGATGCTTGTCCTTTTGCCAACTCTCAGCATTCTTGGGGTCATTCGCACAGGGGGATGAGCAAGATAGCCGTTTCGCTTATGGTGACCTGGATTGCTTTGCAGGTTTCATCTTTCGTTCACACAACTTGGGAATTTTTATGTGTTTTTTAATTTGTGTTGGGATGCTACGTAACAAGGTGTGATCCAAGTAGAACTCTACCTTCATAAAATCTATCTGACTTGGTACAGTACGTGGCTAGAAAGCAAAATTACGACTGAAAGACGAAAAATCTTGATACATTCGAAGACCACTGACTCTAGTGTGGTAAACAACAGTGAATGGCATTTGTTTGTTTGTTTTATAAAATGGAAAAATGTGGAACAAGATGGACTAGCAGAGTAATTACAGTCTATGGTGCCTTTGACCTGTACGACCACAAATATGCAATGTATGGGTGTGATGCTTAATGCAACTATATATTTTTGTATTTTTGATGGATTGATTTTTGTGAATATGAAGATGAGATGCGAGAAGAGCTTTTTATTGATGAATTTGAGCATGCCTAGAAATGAGATGCAAATTTTTGTTGTTTTTGATGATTTTTGGATTTTGAATTTTCTTATTTTTGACCAAGCGATTGTGGGAATCCTTGGAGCATTTTGGGATTGACCAAGCGATTTTAGGAATCCTTGGAGCGTTTTGGGATTGACCAAGCGATTTTAGGAATCCTTGGAGCATTTTGGGATTGACCAAGCGATTATAGGAATCCTTGGAGCATTTTGGGATTGACCAAGAGATTATAGGAATCCTTGGAGCATTTTGGGATTGACCAAGCGATTATAGGAATCCTTGGAGCATTTTGGGATTGACCAAGCGATTATAGGAATCCTTGGAGCATTTTTGGGATTGCAGCGACTCTCTTAGATATGGAATGGTCACAACATGATCGATATTCAAGGGTTCGGCTTCCTTGATTCCGTCAAGAGAGGCTAGCCGGTATGTCCCGGGTCCTATTTTGCTATCAATGACATATGGACCTAACCAATTTGCCGCGAACTTGTCCCTTAGGTGGGACGACAAACTAGATTTCTATTGGTTTTCCTTCAAGACCAAATCACCAACCCGAAAGTCCCTTAGGTGAACTTTCATGTTGTAAGCTTTCTTAAGTCGCTCTTGATAGATACGTAAATGCTCGAGAGCATTAACGCATCATTCGTCAAGCAACGTAAGCTGGTCTAACCGGGCCTGCCGCATAACGTCATCATTGATGAACTCTTGCATTGATATGCGCAGGGAAAGAATTTCCAACTTGAGAGGCATGCCACCTCGAGCCATACATGAGCGAAACGGAGTGGCCCCCATGGGCGTCCGAATGCTAGTGCGATAAGCCCAAGGGCAAGTGGAATTTGGATGTGCCAATCCTAAGACTGTCCGCACTCGTCTTTTTAAGGATGGCAACTAGCATTTTGTTTGATGCCTCTACTTACCCATTTGCCTGCGGATAATAGGGTGTCAAAAAAATGTGCTGAATCTTGTACTTTGTGGTCAAAGCACGCACGTCTTTATTCTTGAATGGCATCCCATTATCCGAGACTATTTTGGATGGAATACCAAAACGACATATGATGTTATGTAAAATGGTAGTTGGGGGAACCATTTCAAGGATTGCCTTGACTTTGTTTGGGTCCACCTCGATGCCTCGCTTTGAGACTATGAAACCCAAGAGTTTTCTAGATGTGATGCCAAATATGCACTTCTTGGGATTCAATCTAACTTTATGCTCCATGAGGCGATCGAGGATCTTGCTTAAGTCATCGAGATGATCCAGGCGCAAAAGAGACTTGGCCAACAAATCATCCATGTAATCTTCCAAAGTTTTATGCATGTAATCATGGAAGATGTACGTCATGGCACGTTGGTAGGTGGCGCCAACATTTTTAAGGCCAAAAGGCATGACCTTATAACAAAATGTCCCCCAAGGCATTATGAACGCCATTTTTAGTTGATCCTCGAGATTGATACGAATCTGATTGTATCCCGAGAAACCATCCATGAGGGATAGCATTTCGTGACCTGTTGTAGCGTCTACCAACACGTCGATGCTTGGCAAGGGGAAATCATCCTTAGGACTCGCTTTGTTTAGATCTTGAAAATCAGTGCATATGCGAATCCTCCCGTTGGGATTTTTGACGGGCACCATGTTGGACAACCATGGCGGATAATCCATGCAGATGACAAACTGTGCATCCAATAACTTTTGCAATTTGTCTTTGACCATCAAGGCCACTGTTGGGTGCATCTTACGTAGTTTTTGCTTAACTGGCTTGATTGTCGGATCAAGCGTTAGATTATGCATGACTAGCTATGGATCTAGCCCCGACATGTCTCTGTATGACCATGCAAAAACCTCCTTCTTCTCTTTGAGAAGGGCAATGTAGTTAGCTTGCTCTTCGGGGGATAAGATTACCCCCAGCTTGATAATCTATGGATTCATTGGATCTAAGCCGATGTCTACATCAGTCGTTTCCTCGATCGACATGTGGGATCCGTCCTCCAACTGATGTGGAGTTGGGATCAAATGGATATCATTAGCTGAGTTTAAATCTACATTGGGAACCTCGGGTTCCTCTTCAGCATGAAAGATATCCTGAGTTGTCCCTAGGGTAAAATGAGGCATTTTACCGAAAGGCCAGTACTATGATGGGGATGGAGGTGAATTGACGCGATCCCAATCAATGGCATCTATGTCTAGATGCAAGGACCATGCTGGATCGGTCGGATTGTGGATGGGTGCGGTCAAGTCAATGGAGATCATGTGGATGAAATGATTTTGGTCTCCATTACCGCGGGTGTGATGACTCAAACATTTTGGATGTTCTCTATGTTTTGGATCTAGTTCTATAGGTACTGGCATGAATGGATCGGCCCTATGTGCTAATAGGAGGACAGGGTCTTCCCTCGGCACTGATATCACCCTAGGGTCTCGGAGTGGAAGGTGCTCTTCGTGAACCTGGAGCAACGGATCCAACACTTGGTCCCACCTTGTCTGGGTCTACGTACCACTCATGCCCTGGCACTATGCCCATCTGTGCAAATATGTCATTAATCTCCAAGGGACGTCATTGTTGCATTTGTTGCCTTTGTTGCATTTGTCGCATGTGGTTGAGATAGGCCATCTCAGTTTCATCTTTCGAATCGTTGTCGGAGATCCAAAAACCCTCATTGGCTCCAACAATTGCTTGCGACATATGAGGCTCATCTTGTTCTAGCAAATTAATCTGGTCCCATTGCGGTTGTTCCACACTCGGTGGGGGGACCTGATTCTCTTGACTCGACATCGGCTCGATTGGAGCCTCTAGAGGGAATAGATTCAAAAAGATCTCTTGCCAGTTATTCATGGGAATCTCTCGTGAGTGATCACTATTGGATTCGAAGGGATCATATGACACTGGTTCATATTCTGATTCATCCTCCGAAGATCCTTCTGGACACTGTTTATGCTCTCCTTGAAAGTGAGTTCCCGAACTTTCACCTCTCTCTATCAAAGGAGAAGGGTTATTGATGTTACCAAGGGTGGTTGTTGACCATGGGAGGTAATCTCCCAATGTATATGTTGTGTTTGGGTTGGCATAAGGATCTGATGCCAATCCACCCTTGTTGCCTATTCCTAGGCCTTGCATGTTTTCCACCAAGATGTCTAAGGGTAGGGGGTGGTTGAACCCTACTCCCGACTTGTCATAAGGCATTTGGTATCTTGGATGGCAAAGGACACGCACTCCTTGCTCATACCTGCCTAGCTCGTATCCATGCCAATTGCATTGGCCAAGATATCTCAGAGCGAAGTCCGGGTTAGACAGATAGTTGACATCTTCTGCAAAAGGCTCTTCGTCCTCGTCCTTTTGCATGCATGGTTCAACACCATGGTCAAGGCCCCCATACACAAAATTGGTCTGGTTCGATGGGTAGCCTAAAGGAACAACTGTCCCGATGGGGAGGCGAGGTCTCCCCATGTCTTGCACTGACTCTAGCATGGGCGTTGCTACAACATTCCGCACTAGATACTCCCCCAGGCCCGTACTGGCCATTTCAACAATAATTGTTGGCGATTGAGAGGGAGGGAATGGAAGCCCTTCTAGAGTCCATTCCATGTTGGGTGGACTAGGAGCCTCAACTTCCATTGTGCTAGGTATCTCTTCGTTGAGATGGTTGATATTGTTGGCAGCGCCTCTTCTAGGGGTTGAGCCTCTTCCAGGATTTGTTTCCCTTTGTCCTTCTGTTTAGCCATGATAGGTGGCATTGGTAGTGAAGGAGCGGACGATGAAGATGCACCTGGTTGGGGTTTTGATGGATTAGTCACCAGTGGTGCTCGTGGCATCGGACCCTATCTAGATGGATTTAACTAAAAATCCAAGTGCGTCGATGGGAGGGTCGATTGCGGCATCAACTGCATCGCATTGCAATATTTGAAGGGTTCTAAGTCCATCGGGACTACATGTACTTCTCCTTCAAATGCATACTTCAAACACTGGTGAGCTATCGAAGGGACACACTTCATGTCCCTGATCCATGGCCGCCCTAGCAATATGTTGTACGCCATCTCGCCTTCCAAAATATGGCACAATGTAGGTATCATCTTTTGTCCTACCTGAACGGGTAGAACAATTGTGCCAACTGTCGAGCATATCGCATCATTGAATGCTCGCAGTGTGTAAGTGGAAGCGGTGATGTGAGAGGCTGGCAACTTTAGATGTTTCAATGCTTCTGTAGTAATGATGTTACTGGACGAGCCAGTGTCTACCAACACCCTCTTATACGGGATCCCGTTGACCCACGCGATAACGTGCAGGGGTGGATCTGCCATGTCATCAGATACTGATTTAACTTCATCTTCTCGAAAGGTAATGATTGGCTTCGTGCATCGTTTTACATGTCCCATGAAGTTATTGAAGGAATTCGCTTCGTGGGGCTGCAACTCGATGGCTTTCAAAATCTCCATGAGAGCCTCCCGATGGGGCGTTGATTGTTGTATAAGCTCATATATGGAGAGCCTAGCCGACGTGGTCCGCAAACTCTGTGTGAGTTTGGTCCATATCGTGACCTCGGGTCTAGGCGAAGGTAACTGCACAGGGTGTTGTTGAGGTTGTGACGTCGTTGGAACCTCTCTTGTGGCTGCCTCGGGGGCAACTCCTGGGTATTTCTTGTTCCTGGTCACTATGCTTATCATTCCCACATACCCTTGCATGGGGAAATTCTGTTGCACCTCATTGACCTGAAGGGGTTTTTCCTGTGCCTCATGGGTAGGCAAGGGATCCTTGAAGACCCCCATTTGCTGGTTATTTGGCGCTATGGGGTTGTCCACTGCCAATGTTTTATTATCAATCAAGTCTTGTATCAATCCTTTGAACTTCCAGCATGCGTTCAGGTCATGTCCCCTTCGCCTGTGGAACCTACAATACAAGTCCTCTCTGTATCCCTTAGGCTTGGGAGCATTAGGATCTATGGTTTGGATCTCTGGAAGGGTGATTAAATTTGCCGTTGACAAGCGGTCAAATAGGGAGTCCCTAGACTCCGTATAAGGGGTAAATTGTCGCCTAGGGCGACGTTGCTGATTTTGCTCCTATTTTTTATTTTCTCTTTCATAATTGTTAGGAGGCACTACTTGATAATTAGCCTTTTGAGGTTGTATTTCTTATGCAGGCTTAGGGACATTTATAGCAACTTGATTAACCGCAGCGGGTTTTTGTTGCGTAGTCCCTGTCTTTGTGTTTTTGTTCCACTCTTTCTTTTTAGGTTTGGCAATTTTGCCATCCTATATTTTGATCTCTTCGATAACTCTGGCTTGCGCTAGAGCTTCTTCTAAGGTGGCATATTGCTGCAGCTGCAATAGCCTAGAGATCGATCTCAGACAACTTCGTGAGAACATTTGTGTGAGGTCGGACATAGGGGGAAGGTAGGGTAGCTTAGAAAGCAGAGTCCTCCACCGATTCCCATAGGCCGCCATTGTCTCCTCCTCATATTGCCTGAGGCTGGCCAGGTCACTCAGTGACGCCTTCTTCTTGGTGTTGAAGGCGAAGCGTTCAAGGAACGCATCCACTAATTGATCCAAGTTATTGATGTTGTGCTTCGGCAACTGGGTGAACCAATCCGAGGCAGGGCCCACGAATGTGGTTATGAATGTCCTTAGCAACAACGCATCATTATCCTGAATGCCAAAGCATTGGCTCAAGAATCTTGTCACATGCTCTTGGGCATCCTCTTCACCCTTAAAGACTGCCAACTGAGGCAACTTGAAATGTTCGGGGTAAGGAGGTGCGGGCACTGATGGATGCACGAAGGTGACTGCGGAGTTGGCGTAACATGGGCTTTTGGGGCCCAGAAGCTTTGGTTTCCATAGACTCCAAATGCTCTAACAACGCTTTGTATGCATCGAAAGATTTAATCTCTTCCTCTTTAGTTTGCTCCCGTTGTGAGTTGTGGGAGACTGGAGGCCTATGGGGGGGTGGCCGGATAGCAGCCCCTCCACCTTGATAGGGCATTTCAGCCCGCTCTACTTCTTGTTCATACTCCTCGTAAACTTCCTGAGGAGTCTCTGGGCGAGACCTATGACCCTGAGTGGGTCCCCGCGGAGGGTACCCATCGTTGTTTCGGGGAGTGGCCTCCCTCTCAGGTCTATGGGGTCTCGGAGGCAAAACTTGACGAGGTCGTGGAGACCTATCCTGCACCAAGGGATTATGCCTCTCATATGGTTCCACTTTTTGGGTGCGAGGGGTTGGAACCCTCTCAGGTAGGTTATAAAGCAGCTCGTCTGCTTGGCGCTGAATGCGCTCCTTGTTAAGGCGGTATAGGCGCTCTAACTGCTGCTGATCTTGCTCAAGCCGCGTGATCTGGGCTTGGCGGGCGGCATGTCTGGCGACTGCCAGGTCAATTTGGTCTACCATATTGGGCCTAGGAGGTCTGAATGCCTCTCCTATGTATTTTCCTCGGTCGTGATGATCCGAGATCTCAATGGGTTGCTTCCCTCTATCGAGGTTGGCGGCATTTACCCGAGGCTCTGGCCTCAATGTGTGACCATGGTATCTAGCAGGTGCGGAAGCGCAAGGCTCCCACGCTGTATATTGCTCTCGAGGAATGTGATGGTCTTCCTCGTACTCCCTTTCATGGGTGTGAAAGGGGCGGGCGGAGTTAGCTTGCCTTGTTTGGAGAGCCCTGTGCTCTGGGTTTTGTCTATCGGTTCTAACAATGATGGGAGGCAAAGGAGAGATGCCATAGTCACGTGGCCTCTCCTCATGGACACTATGCCTCTCTAGCGCTTCATCACGCGGTGGCCACTCATATCTAGCCTCTAAGGGAGGTCTTCTATCTACGTTGAGTGCCACATGTAAAGATTCTTCCCGAAAGGGGCTGTGATGAATGGGCGTGTCCCCCAGAGGGGTGTCCCTATAATTCCACCTTGACATGGAATGATGTGGACTCTCTTGTGGTCTAGACCGCCAAGGCGGTATGGCCAAGTCCTTAGGGCTAAAGCGAAGGCGACTTGTGCCCGCTCCTTGTACACTTTTTGCAGCTTCTGCCCTTGATTGGGCTTGGCTACGGGTGTACACCATGGTGGTGCTCTTCTACAAGCTAAGCAAATTTTTATCTCTTTTATGATTTTTTATGCTACACTTAAACAAAAAAGAACACACACATACACAAACGGTGATTATCTCGTTTAAAGGTTGAAAGTGTGTCCTAAAACTGGTTTAGTGTGTTTTGTTGTTTGTTTTTTTTGAGGTTTTTTTGAAGAACGTTTAAATGCAATATGTTGGCTCATATGACTCCCATAAATGGTCGCCCCTTCAATATACCATTGCCGGACCGATATACCAACCTCTCTATATACCCGCCCTTACGAGAGGGAAACTATAGGTACGTGAGAGCAGATGGTACGTGGAACATAGGCGGTATGGAAGGGGGATTGTCCTGTTTATGACACCTACCATAGAAGACTTATCCTCGTGCATTGGGAATCACCCCAGTGACACTCGGTCAGCTTTCATCAGGATTTACGTCTAACAACAGTGACAATCGGGGTAAATGAATGCAAAATTCAAGCCAAGGTGGTGATGAACCCACCGTTGGTCTTGATCAAGGGCTGGGGTCTTACGACCAGCTCCTTGGTTTAAAAATGCCACGTGATGTGTGTGGGGTTTATTTTAATTTGCAAAAATGAAACAGGCAAACAA
Source organism: Wollemia nobilis (assembly GCA_028583015.1). Classification (NCBI taxonomy): domain Eukaryota; kingdom Viridiplantae; phylum Streptophyta; class Pinopsida; order Araucariales; family Araucariaceae; genus Wollemia; species Wollemia nobilis. The sequence continues at coordinate 2,453,910 of JAQPPZ010002027.1, forward strand.
AAGGAAACTTTCCCTAAGCCATACAAAAACTAAAAATCAGAAAACAGAAAACAAAAATTTGACAGAAGCTTGTTAAAAACCCCTACCTCTTCTCTGCCCAAAAGGATGTTTTTGACTCTCGGCCCTGAAACAGCACAGACAAAAATTCGTCTCTGGGTGAGACGAATACCAGAACAGAATTCATCCCAGTCTGAGATGAATTCGAATTCGTCTCAGGGTCAGACGAATTACAGTAATGTATTCGCCACAGGCAGGAACGAATAACAATCAGAGTTCAAAAAATGGTACCTGTAAGCACAAAAACACAAATTTTTGATCAGTTTCTTGATCTCAAAAATCAGGGGACAGTGTCCCACCGTGATCGCCACTGAAAGCACGAGATTTCGAAAACAAAAATGGAAAACTCCAAACACGATGCAAGAACGAAACTAAACTTGATGCTACAAATTAGAAATGCGTAAAATGGAGAAAGCATAGACAAATTGGAACCCAAATGGAACGAAACAACCCTCTTCTTTTATTGATGTATTTCAAATTCGGTTACAATTAGCTTCCTCCCTTTTTAGGGGAGAGGAGCATCAAACTTGTCTCTTGGTCACATCAATGGAAAGTCATCTCTCTTTCGCGTGCCCACATGCAAAATGGGCGGGCCAAAGTGTTGTCGCCGCTGGTGTGAATGAATCCTTGATCCTTGCTGCTCCTCCTACATTCAAAGAAACAACAAAATTGTTAGTAGCACCTGTTGCAAAGATGAAACGTTTGTTCTCTAAAAACAATGGAAGATGCATGCAAAAGATTGATTACAGCGATAAATAAACCGATTCTAAACAACCTGCAAATTTGACAGGAACCAGGGAACATTACCAGAGGGCCACTGCCATCAAAACAGTCGGAAAATTCACCGTCGATTCGAATTCGCTCCTGGGCGGGATGAATTCGACTGTAATTCGTCCCGGGGTAGGACGAATTCTCCTGCGACAAAGCGCCGAAGTGATGCTGCCCAAATGTCACGTCTCGGGAGCTCCAAAAGACCTACAAACTTAGGGGTTAGCTAATTGGGGGCATTTTGGGAAGACCCAGATGGTCGGATTTCCCCAATTTGACCTCCATCAACGGGAATTTGACGTTGCTACCTGCAAGTTAGTGAGGACAACAAAAGCGACAAAACATGATAAGATTTGATCAAAGCCTTATGAAATTGGAATTACAAACTATTTAAACAACATAAAATGGAATGCAAGATAAACAAATGACAAAAGAACAATTTGCCACGAATTCCCAATCGTTCTTAAAAAAGAAGATTAGGCTCGTAGGAGTGCGGGGCGCCCGGGCGGGCCGCCCACCGTTGGAACCTGATTTTGGCACCAATCCACTTGGGATGGGCCCAAAATCTCTTGTAATGGGTTGTCGATGAATTGGTAGATCAATGTGGTCAAATGTCGGGTTTTGGATCCGGATTCACACTCCCAATAACCACCCAATGACCTCCCTTGCGAAAGAGATCAAGGATGTGGAAGAGGTGAATCAAAAGGTAAAAGCGTGGTATCAATTTGGCAGCACTTCGTTGCTTGAAAATGCTTCCAACCTGTCCTCTTTTGGGTGAGAAAGTTCACCATTTTATAGACCCAGGGGGTCTCTTTGGAGGGGCATGCATGAGCGCCATGTGGCAGTCATGCCTTCCCATGAGGGAGGAAAGTCCTCCATGACTTGGGCTTCCATGACTGCCCTTGTGATAGTCCTCTAACGTCCAATCTGCCCACCTACACGTGCATGCAAGGCAGGAGGCATTAATTGACTGTCCTCGGCTGCCACTTGGCACAATTTTTCTTTTTGCCCGTTAAACCTAGAATTCGTCCTACCCTAGAGCGAATTCAGAATTCGTCCCTGGGTGGGACGGATCCCAATTTGAATTCATCCCAGGGTGGGACGAATACTGAGCAAAGTTCCTGAATGTGCCAAATTGCCTTTTGACCTTCCAAAATTGCTGCAAAAGTGGTTAGGACCACTGTTTAACCTCTGAGGGCTGCCCTGGGGGCTGTGTGTGTCAAAGCGATCAGTGTTTGTAGTCACATAATCGGATTGGTGCTGTTTTGGTGTCTACACCATGATGAATAGGCCTTCGCCTATTACTAGGAGTTTGTCTGTTTTTGGTATCCAAAAATTCCCGAAATGACATAAGGGTCTAAAATTTTGGGCCAAGCTCATCCCATTCCTGTCTGTACTGTCTATACTGGTCTACCATTGTAGGCTCTGGATCTTCCTCAACTGATTAAGGAACAATTAGTTCTAGACATGGTAGAAATATTGGCATGAATGGCCTAACTCTCTCTATCTTGGTAGGTGTACCTGCCTTGTTGGCCATCGACTCCTCATTACCTGCTCCTTGTCCTGTGTTAGTTGGTTCATTATGTGGGTTTTGTGCATTGTTCACCGGTATGTTAATCCCATGTACCTGCTGTCATTAACCCAACCAACTGATCCAAACTATGTCGCATTTGATGTTGTCTGTGTAATATCATCAACCATTTTCCTTTCTATTTCATCTTGATTGGTTTTATCCCCCATGGCAACTGATGAAGATGAGTCTGCATATACACCCAAAATCTCAGTAATCCTTTGTCTTGGAGGTGGTTTAGGCCACTACTTATATCTAAACTGCGAATTCAATTTGTCTAGCTCTACTTTTTTCTTTTCTCTTTCGTAGCATGTTTGACTCTTTCACTCATGTAATGATGACTCACAGGCTGACAGGAACAGTGGTTCTGATACCACTATAATATACACCCCCACTTGCTAGTTTTGAGTTATTTTGGTTTGTGCTTGTTTGTTTTTGCAATGAAATGATTGGTTTTGCTTGTTTAGTTTGAGGTATTGACTTGAATTTCATTCATAATGCAATAAGGAAACAAACATTTGAACAAATGATAAATTTGTAGTAAGGAGATGGAGATTTATTTATTTAATTTTCTGACCTGAAAGTATAGGTCTATATTTGCACAACAAACTAAAAATTACACAGTTGAAACTTTCATTTGCTTATAACTCGATCATCGAAACTTCGATTCCTTCCTCGTAAAGTGTAGTTGTCTCTCCAAATGAAGCCAAGCAAAATGTAACCTTCAAAAATGTGAATCCAAGACCAATTAATTGCTACATGCACCTCGAGGTCACTGTAAGCAAGATGTACGACTGCTGAAGGGTTCGACCTTGCCTTGTAAATTGCCTAGAATGATTTGATGAGATATTTCCCTACTGTGAGCAAATGAATCGATTCCCTAAGTGCTCATATGTTGTATGGCTTGCTCTAGTATTGCATTTATCACTCCAAAATAAATCAAAATGGCACTAACCTAGATGAAGTATAGCCAAAAAAATATAACCCAGATGGTCAGTTCATCAACCCAGATGAATTCAAAATTTGGCAAACCCTTGGCTACCTCTGTTAAGCTCATATAATCTCTCTGTGATGAGAAAATAAATCCCTGATCAGCTAGAGATGGTCTCACACATCTGAAATTGATAATCCTGCTGAGAAATCCACTTCCAACAAGCCCTGTGATCTTCTAGTGAAAACCCCTAAAAAACTTCTCCAAAAAACATAAATTCTTCTATGCACCAATGAGCCTCAAAAAACCAATTTAAAGAGAACATAAAATTAGGGTTTGGACGCTCATTTTAGGTTTCCACAAGTCATTATTTTATAATTTTTAATTGATGTCTCTTAATGTCACCCGAGTCCTAGACAAATAACTTTATGATTTTAAGTTATAACACTTTATAACTTAAAGTTATAACTTAACATTAAAACATGTCCCCTTTCACTTTGTCTAGCAACCCTTTTCCAAGATCAACACCTGCAAATGGTAGAATTATACCCTCTGAATGTTGGGATTCTCGCCAAGCTGAGTCCCTAACCAAACTGTTTAGCCTAGGGGACCCTTGTGACTAGGCTAACAGGTCTCTGCTCCGTATACTCCAGAGAAGGGGACATTACAGACAGGGCTTGTTGGGAGTGGATTTCTTAGTAGGATTATTAGTTTCAGATGTGTGAGACCATCTCTAACTGATCAGGTATTGAATTTCTCATCACAGAGATATTATCTGAGTTTAACAAAGGCAGACAAGGGTTTGCAAAATTTAAATTCATCTGGGTTGATGATCTGACCATATGGGTTATATTGTTTTGGCTATACTTCATCTAGGTCAGTGCCATTTTGATTGATTTTGGAGTGGTAGATGTAATATTGGAGCAGGTCATACAACATATGGGTGCTTAGGAAATCGAGTCATTTTCTCACAACAAGGAAATATCCCATAAAATCATTCTGGGCAATTTACAAGGCAAGGCCGAACCCTTCAGTAATCGTACATCTTGCCTGTAGTGACCTCGAGGTGCATGCAACAATTAATTGGGCTTGGATTCATATTTTTGAAGGTTACATTTTGGGTGGCTTCATTTGGAGAGACAACTACACTTTACGAGGAAGGAATCAGAGTTTCGGTGATCGAGTTATGAGCAAATGAACGTTTCAGTTATGTAATTTCCAGTTTGCTATGCAAATATAGACCTATACTTTCAAGTCAAAAAATTAAATAAATAAATCTCCATATCCTTACTACAAATTTATCATTTGTTTAAATGTTTATTTCCTTATTGCATTATGAATGAAATTCAAGTCAATGCCTCAAACTAAACAAGCAAAACCAATCATTTCATTGCAAAAACAAATAAGCACAAATGAAAATAACTTAGAACCAGCAAGTGGGGGTGTATATTATAGTGGTATCAGAGCCACTTTTCCTGTTAGCTTATGAGTCATCATTACATGAGTGAAAGAGACAAAAATGCCTACGAAAGAGAAAAGAAAAAGCAGAGCTAGACAAATTGAATTGGCAGTTTAGATATAAGCAAGGTCTAAACCACCTCCAAGACAAAGGATTACTAAGATTTTGGGTATATCTGCAGACTCATCTTCATCAGTTGCCATGGGGGATAAAACCAATCAAGATGAAATAGAAAGGAAAATGGCTGATGATATTACACAAACACAACATCAAATGTGTCATATTTTGGATCAGTTGGTTGGGTTAATGACACATCAGGTACATGGGATTAACATACTGGTGAACAATGCACATAACCCATAGAATGAACCAACTACCATAGGACAAGGAGAAGGTAATGAGGAGTCGATGGCCAACAGGGTAGGTACACCTACTAGGACAGAGAGAGTTAGCAGCTCGAGGTCATTCATGCCAATATTTCTACCACATCTAGAACCAATTCTTCCTCAAACAGTTGAGGAAGAGCTAGAGCCTACAATGGTAGACCAGTATAGACAGTACAGATAGGAATGGGATGAGCTTGGCCCAAAATTTTAGACCCTTATGTCATTTCGAGACTTTGTGGATACCAAAAATAGACAAACTCCTAGGAATAATGGAAGGCATATTCATCATGGACAACAACAAGGACAACAAGGTCAAGGAGAACTTGTTGAACCAGATGATTGAATATGACACCATCAAATTTTGTACATTGCATTTGGAGGGCGTTGCTCACGATTGGTGACATCATGGTATGCACACTCTGGGACATGATCGAGTGAATACTTATGCTGAGTTCACAGAGAGACTCCAACAGAGGTTTGATAAAAAGGAACAAGAGTTGGAGTTCAAGGAGTTAACTCATTTGAGGTAGTGGGGTTCAGTTGACTCCTACATAGCAGAATTCCAGAGACTATCCGTCATGGTTGCACATATGTCAGAGAGACGGTTAGTAGTCCTGTTCATGGGTGGATTGATGGAGCCGTTACGGGGTTGGGTCAAAGCCTTTAACCCAGGCACATTGCACGATGCTATCAAACAAGCTCGAGACATGGAGGTCACAACATCTAGGACTAAAATCCAGTTCAAAGGTAAGGAAGTCAAAGATTTCAAGAAAGATAGGGACCAAAAACCATTCAAGAAGGAAACTGACCAGCAAAAGGGAACATTTAAAAAACTAGATCCTAAGGGAACATTTAAAAAACTAGATCCTAATACCCTTCATGAACTTCGAAAGAAGGGGTTATGTTTTACATGCCAAAAGACTTGGTCCCCGGGGCATAAGTGTGAATTTAAGGGGAAGTTGCAGCTGATAGAGTATCATTTAGATGATGATAATAATTCTAGAAATTCTGATCAGCGATCAAAAAGTGAGGACAACGATGGTGAACAACCTCTAGAAGAACAAGAAACCACCCAGGATCAAGCAAGAAAGGAGAGTAATACTCTAGCTCACCTCCATAGCCTCCAGGGAGCCCAATATTTGCGGGTACGGGGTGTACTTAAGGGGCAACGTGTGGTGACTTTGATTGATACTGGAGCCACACATAATTTTATCGATGAGGGGTTGGTTGCACGAAGGGGATTGGAGACAGTAGAAGTAGATACATTCAAAGTTATGATTGCAGATGGATTCTCCATTACTTGCACTAGGAAGGTGCCACAATTGAAGATTGCATTGGGGAATTATGAGGTATGTGATGATTTATTTGTGGTCAGCACAAAGAATCTAGATGTGGTACTTGGTATTCAGTGGTTGCGTATGTTGGGAGATGTCATATTCAACTTCCAGAATATGGAATTGAAGTTTAGATCTGAAGGTCGACAAATAGTGTTGAGAGGGATGACATCAGGAGGAACTCAAGTAGTTTCCTTCAAACGGATGGAGAAGCTTATGAGACATAATCAGATTGAGTGGGCAGCCCACTGTGTTATCCTACCTGCATCTACAGAGGAGAATAAACGAACTTATCATCCATACATCCAGGATTTGCTTACCAAACATAGCAAAGTTTTCAGTAACATACCACCAGGGGTACCACCAGACAGAGGGGCTGAGCATATCATCGAGTTGGAGGAAGGTACTAGCCCTATTATCATTACTCCATACCGGCACCCGAAGAGATATAAGGATGAGATAGAGAAGACCATCCGTGAGTTGATTGACATGGGGCACATCAGACCAAGCAAGAGCCCATTTGCTTCATCTATGGTTTTAGTAAAGAAAAAATATGGCACTATGCGTATGTGCATTGATTATCGGGCGTTGAACAAAAAGACAATAAAAAACCGATACCCGATACCACACATAGATGAGTTATTAGATGAGTTGCACGGTGCAGTTTATTTCACCAAGATTGATCTGAGATCAGGCTATCATCAGATTCGGATGAGGGAGACAGATGTGGAGAAGACTGCTTTTCGGTGCCACTATGGGCATTTCGAGTTCTTGGTTATGCCATTCGGGCTAACCAACGCACCTGCCACATTTTAGTCCTACATGAAATGGATTTTTTAGAGGCAGTTGAGGAGATTTGTGTTGGTGTTCTTTGACAAAATTCTCATATACAACCGCACATGGGAGGAGCACCTGAGGCATCTGGATGAGGTGTTGAGTATTCTGGAGGCAGAGTCTCTTTTTGCTAAAGAGACTAAGTGCGAGTTTGGGATGACCGAGTTTTATACTTAGGTCATATCATCAGTGCTCAGGGAGTCAGGATGGACCCTGAGAAGATACAGGCTATATTGGATTGGCCGCCTTTGACCACCCTTACACAACTCAAGGGTTTTTTTGGGTTGTGTGGTTTTTACCGTAGATTTGTCAAAGGATTTTCATAGTTGGCAGCACCTTTGAAAGACCTTACTAAAAAGGGAGCGTTCCAGTGGTCAGACAGGGCACAACATGCATTTGATAGATTCAAAGAAGTCATGAGCAGCTGTCCAGTATTGGCCATTCTAGACTTCACCAAACCTTTTGAGGTGGAGTGCGATGCATCAGGTGAAGGTATTGGAGCAGTGTTGATGCAGAACAAACATCCAATAGCCTTTGAGAGCCAGAAACTAAGGGGAGGAGAGACCAACTATTCGATGTATGATCGAGAGATGCTAGCCATCATGCATGCGCTGGCTAAGTACAAACAATATTTGGTGGGCCGAAGATTTATTGTTAGAACTGACCACAATAGCCTCAGATACTTTTTGAGTCAGAAGGATCTCAATGACAGGCAGATGAAGTGGATCAGTAAGATACAGGCCTATGACTTTGACATTGAATTTGTCAAAGGGAAGAAGAATGTGGTGGCAGATGCACTGTCTAGACGCCCCCACTTGTGTTCATTGGTAGAGATTACTGAGGATTGGAGGCCCAAGCTTATAGCATATTATGCCAAAGATGATTTTGCTCATTGGATCTTGGAGGGTACACAGGACGATGATAGGTATGTTGTCAGGGATGAGGTGATTTACTATCGGGACAAAATTTGGATCACATCAGATTCCAAGTTCAAGAGACAGATATTCAGACTTCTACATGATACACCTATGGCAGGACACCTTGGCTACTATAAGACCTACAAGCAGATCAGGGAGAGGTTTTCTTGGAGAGGGCTTAAGGATGATATCTTGCAGTACATCTGAGAGTGTTTTGTGTGCCAATAGAACAAATACGAGCATACATTCCCTATGGGTTTACTTCAGCCACTCCCCATTCCTTCACATAAGTGGGAGAGCATATCCATGGACTTTGTTATAGGACTTCCCAAGGCGCAGGGGAAGGATTTTTTATATGTGGTGGTAGACAGACTCACGAAGTATGCCCATTTCTTCGCCATCACCACAGGGTTCACAACAACGCAGGTGGCTGAGCTATTTTTCAGGGAGGTATTCAGACTGCATGGCTTGCCTAAGACCATTGTCAGTGATCGAGACAGTAAATTCATGAGTCTCTTTTGGCAGGAGCTATTCAGATTGTGTGGGATAGAGCTGACACCGAGCACGAGTTATCATCCTCAGACTGACGGACAGACATAGATTGTCAACAAATGGGTTGAGGGATATTTGAGGAATTACGTGTCAGGACAACATAAGGCATGGGTTAGATGGTTGCATTTAGGAGAATATTGTTACAATTCATCCTATCACATGTCGATTAAGATGTCACCATTTATGGCATTGTACGGGTATGAAGCACCCAGCTTCATGGATTTGGTTTTAGGTGACAGTCGGGTTCCCAGGGCCAAGGATTTTCTACAGGAGACATAAGATATCATGCATTCACTGCAAGAGAACATCAGACAGGCACAAGAGCAGCAAAAGAAATATGCTGATCAGAAGAGGATTGAATGCTCATTTGAGATAGGTTACATGGTTTATCTAAGACCGCAACCATTCAGGAAGTCATCGCTGAAGAGGAGTGGAGCTGAGAAGCTTAAGCCTCGATTTTATGGCCCATTTAGAGTCTCACGACGTGTGGGTGAGGTAGCTTATGAGCTGGAGCTACCTGAGAGCAGTAGAGTGCATAATGTGTTCCATGTATCACGCCTCAAGAAGGCATTGGGACACAATGTCACACCCTCGACAGATTTACCACCTCTGGACGAAGAGGGCAAGTTGGTATTAATTCCAGAGGTAATAATTGGGCAGAGAGAGCGTACCCTCAAGCGAAGGACTATAAAAGAGTATTTGATCAAATGGAGGAACTTACCTGAGGAAGATGCCACTTGGGAGGGCGATGCTATATTGTAGACTCTAGGATTCCAATTGCTTGAGGACAAGCAATTTCGAGGAGGGGAGACTGTAATGTCCCCTTCTCTGCAGTAGACGGAGCAGAGACATGTTAGCCTAGTCACAGGGGTCCCCTAGGCTAAACAGTTTGGTTAGGGACTCATCTTGGCGAGAATCCCAGCATTCAGAGGGTATAATTCTACCATTTGCAAGTGTTGACCTTGGAAAAGGGTTGCTAGGCAAAGTGAAAGGGGACATGTTTTAATGTTAAGTTATAACTTTAAGTTATAAAGTGTTATAACTTAAAATCATAAAGTTATTTGTCTAGGACTTGGGTGACCACTTTAATGACATTAAGAGACATCAATTAAAAATTATAAAATAATGACTTGTGGAAACCTAAAATGGGTGCCCAAACCCTAATTTGATGTTCTCTTTAAATTGGATTTTTGAGGCTCATTGGTGCATGGAAGAATTTATATTTTTTGGAGAAGTTTTTCAGGGGTTTTCACCAGAAGATCACAGGGCTTGTTGGGAGTGGATTTCTCAGTAGGATTATCAGTTTCAGATGTGTGAGACCATCTCTAGCTGATCAGGGATTGAATTTCTCATCACAAAGAGATTATCTGAGCTTAACAGAGGTAGACAAGGGTTTGCCAAATTTTGAATTCATCCGAGTTCACGAACTGACCATCTGGGTTATATTGTTTTGGCTATACTTCATCTGGGTCAGTGCCATTTTGATTGATTTTGGAGTGATAGATGCAATACTGGAGCAGGTCGTACAACATATGGGCGCTTAGGGAATCGAGTCATTTGCTCACAGTAGGGAAATATCCCATCAAATCATTCTGGGCAATTTACAAGGCAAGGTCGAACCCTTCAGCAATCGTACATCTTGCCTGCAGCGACCTCGGGGTGCATGCAGCAATTAATTGGGCTTGGATTCACATTTCTGAAGGTTACATTTTGGGTGGCTTCATTTGGAGAGACAACTGCACTTTACAGGGAAGGAATCGGAGTTTCGGTGATCGAGTTACGAGCAAATGAACGTTTCAGCTATGTAATTTCCAGTTTGTTGTGCAAATATAGACCTGTACTTTCAGGTCAAAAAATTAAATAAATAAATCTCCATCTCCTTACTGCAAATTTATCATTTGTTCAAATGTTTGTTTCCTTATTGCATTATGAATGAAATTCAAGTCAATGCCTCAAACTAAACAAGCAAAACCAATCATTTCATTGCAAAAACAAACAAGCACAAACCAAAATAACTCGGAACCAGCAAGTGGGGGTGTATATTATAATCGCAAAATTAAAAACATTTAAATACAGAAAATAAATGTACAAACAACCAAACCAACTGAATTGGTTTGATCTGCCTAAAAAATTCAGTTCGAACTGTACTTCGATGAGGTGGAGCTGAACCTAGTAACTATAGTTGTGGTTGTATATTTGGAGATTAAGATGATCCCTAGAATCAGTAGTATGAGGATACATGAAATAAAGTTGAACTCAATGGAGATGTCATTAATCAATACATTGAGTGTTTATATTGAAAGGCCTTTACACTTTGTCAAATCAACAAAATAGTATGCCCTATGCCCTATATTCTTGTTCATGGTTGTGCAATGTGTAATGCGTAAATATGTATTTATCTTACATGGATGCTAATCACATCATAAAAAAAATGTAAAAGTGAAAAGGAAAGTTCTTTCTGTGGGGGGGTTTTCAAATAAACAACCTATCTTTGATCATTGTTGAACCCTCTCTCTCACACACACACTCATGAACAAATTTCACTCTCATGAATCATGATGGACCATGTCTTTCATTCCTTAGCTCACTCTGCGTTTGAATGAACTCTAAAGGTTTGTCATGTCTTTCATGACAAATTTCACTCTCGCACACACAAATTCTTAGCTTACTTCGCTCAAGAATCTTAACATGGTGGTGATGTGTGTTGGAACATGACACTATTTCATGTTAACAAATTATTAACCAGGATCATAATATTATGCATTGAAACATAAGAACATCACAATAAGATCACACACATAGACACAAGATATTGACACAAAGTATATCACAAAAGAGAGATCTTCATTGTATTATGCTTCCATATTCAAGGTATGATACAACAATGGAGAGTTATCTCCAATATAATACAATACATGACTTTTCAGTCCTCAAACTGTTGCTCTCCCCTACAAATCCAAGAAATGCAACCTTTCACATTCTTGTCATTAATACAAGCTCTCAACATGCCACATGTTAATGTGACTCTTCATACTCCTCTCTCTTTTGACACATTTCACTTTCACAAAGTGACACATACATTAGACCAAATAATGTAATACTCACAACACCCCCCTTTAGTACATTATTTGGTAAAAAACCTTTTACAAATTTTGATGACTACACATTCCCCCTTCATCAAAATTGTCTTCATTCTCTATGTGCCACTATCTCTATATCTTATCAAATTTTAATCATACTTGGTTTCCTTTTGAAGAAACCATACAACATGCCTTTTAGCTTATCCCAAGCATTCATATCAATCCATCCACAATTCATTTTTAATCTACATTCTTTTCTTTCTTTTTGTAGACAAAACATGTGTGAATGGTTATGTCCTCCACAAAATTTACAAGAATAGAGATTCCAACATTTCTCTATCCTATGACCATATTTACCACAATGCTCACATCTGTTTTCTGTCACCAATTTGCTATCACTATTACCTGTTACAAATTTTGTGCTTGAATCATTTTGATTCACCTGTCCTGTGTACCCAAGACCTTCACATTTTGGTCTTATTATTGGTACAAATGGTTCTTTCATGCCTTGTTCATGCTTTCCCAAACCTTTCTGTTTGTAGCCCATTTTTTGTAGCAATTTGGAACCAATTCCCTTAGTGTGCTTCTCAAAATGGCCAAAACCATCATTACATTGCTCAACACAAATTTGAGCATCACTATTTCTATCATCATTTGAGTCTATGTCCTCATCAATTACAATGGCATAGGCTCTCTCTGAACAATCACGAACCATGTGCAAGTCACTTTCATTTGGAAAGGGATCACAACATGCATCTTTTTCCTGCTCACAAAGATCATTAGTATCACAACATTCATCCACCATTATGGGCTTCAAATCATTAGTATCACAAACAACATCCTTCATCAATGGCTTGTTTCCTTGTGCTTTGATTTTGGAAACATTAAGAGTAATAATCCCCTTGTATATTATCTTCAATAAGCAAGTAGGTATAGTGACAAATTTTTCATGACATTCATTTGCATCATTAATGACTCCTTGTATGCATTGTTGTAGTAACAAAAATTCTCCTTTTTGGACTTCTTCAAGAATGGGATTTAATTCTTTTATCACTTTATTTGAAACAAATTTTTCATCTTCCTTAGCTTCTTGACAAAATTTTTCAACAAACTTTGTTTCTTATTTTTTGGCATTTTTTTCTTGTTCTTTTCCCCCTTTGATTTAATTTTTCCTTTGAGGTAGAAAACCTTTTACCTCCCAAAATTAAAACAATTCAAAAAAAAAACTTAAATTCCTTTTTAAAATTTTTGTCAAAATGGAAAACCTTTTATCTCCCTACTTAAAGATAAACTTAAATACTTTCAAACTACAATTTGTAATTAAAAAAAAAAGACACTTTTGTTTCCAAGAAAACTTATATCGCCCTTTAAACACCTTATTACTCCTTAACTTAAAGTAACTTTTATTTTTCAAATAATATCTCTAAATCTAATTTTACCTTGCGTGGAATTCATTGTGCTGCTCAGAGGCTTAAGACTCTTGTTAGACCACACTTCTAACTGCGCAAGATGATAGCAGCAACATTACTCAAGGTGGTCCACACAGGCGTCGTCTTCATCGGGTGTTACACCTTTTTGTGACCGATTCTCCTTATTGTAAATTTGAAAGGTTCTCTTGCTCAACGTCTATGGGTTCAATTCCTCAACATCTGTATTCTCTATCTGCAGTGATAACTGTCACGAATATCTCCCACTATCTGGGATTATTAAGGTATTATTAGAGTGATAACAGTCGTTGTCCTTGTAGCTACTCCTGCCACATCTCTGACTTGCAACTGTGATAACAGCTAAGCAGCTTGTAACACCTCCAATTCTGCCCTAGCCTACGACAGTTTCAACGGTAGCAGTTAACTGCTGTAATTCCTGACGAATGGTGACTCCAAGGCGTTTCAAATCCTTCTACGTATGTGACTTCACCTGATTTTCCTTCTTCTCTGGATGTCTCTCTGCATACAGCAAATGTAACGTCTAGAAAACTGGTGCGCTCCTTGTTATAGTGAACCTAAAATGCTTCGTCCTGTGTCGTTGACGCTTTTACTGTCATCCTCAAAACAATTGGTATTTTAATGTCTTCGCAATGCTCGAATTTGTTTAGCTCTCCTGTTTAGCGAACTACACTATAATGATCCATAGAATTGGCTTGGAATGAAATATCCTCTATGTGCAATCAGTCTACCCAATTCTCCACCTGAATGAGACATCTTCTACGTTCTATCAGACTACTCCAACGGTCTCCTCAAAACTGCCGGTAAACAGTCACCAATATGTCCGTTATGCACATTTACTCTACTGTCAACGAATCTTCTCCACGAAACCGTTCTGACCGTTAACAGCTAATGGCTACCCCAATGAGTGCAATCTTCTACTTCCTGTTATATCCACTGTATTTTTTCCAGCCACAGTAAAATAGGCGCTCGACCTCCACGTTAGTCTCCAAAAGAATATTCTCAAACGTTAGATTTCCAAATACTTAGTATTTGTTCTAGCTCTCCTCGAAGGTTCGTTGTTCCTTTTTTTTTTTTTGCTATGATGGAAATGCTCAAATTATGCTGCATAATGGCGCTGTGCTGCAACCGTTCAATTCGAGCTATTCACGTTCTATGCTGAGTTCAATAGATGCTTCAATCAAAATGATGACAGATTCCTATCGCTGCTCTTCGTTGGCTCTTCGATGAAGATGGCTTTTCCACCTATGCTTGGTGATTCTACCGCTCTTTTGATAACTCCTTCTCACCACTATTTGCTGTAACTATTTGATAGCTTCTTTGATCTCACAAAAATCTCCTTGCCTTCAATACCTCAAATGGGCATGTTCGTGGGATGGCGACGATTGTCCCAAAAATTGTGCAAACAACCTTGCTCTCTGAAACAACTTGGCTCACTAGTTTTCCTTAGCTTTTTGGTTCTCTGGTTTCCTCCACAACTCTCTCAACCAAAGGTTTTTCCATAGCTCTGATACCATGTTGGAACATGACACTATTTCATGTTAACAAATCATTAACCAGGATCATAATATTATGCATTGAAACATAAGAACATCACAAGATCACACACATAAAGATTGACACAAAGATATTGACACAAAGTATATCACAAAAGAGAGATCTTCTTTGTATTATGCTTCCATATTCAAGGTATGATACAACAATGGAGATTTATCTCCAATATAATACAATACATGACTTTTCAGTCCTCAAATTGTTGCTCTCCCCTACAAATCCAGGAAATGCAACCTTTCACATTCTTGTCATTAAGACAAGCTCTCAACATGCCACATGTATAGTGACTCTTCATACTCCTCTCCCTTTTTGACACATTGCACTTTCACAAAGTGACATACATTATACCAAATAATGTAATACTCACAACAATGTGCTATTCACACCAGAGACACGGTTTGTGCTTGATCAGAACACACCTCACAGAGAAATACTGATAAGCCTCAAAGCAACTATCAGCTTGCCCCAAACGATTACAGTCTTATGCCACACACAGCTCCAAGGATGAATCACGCACATATCTAGTTGCTTTCATCTGCATTGGCAGGTTGTCCAGCATTCATATATTTTGCCTGATTTTAGGTATGGTTTACTCCTTATAAGGAAAGACACAGATCCTGTTACAAAGCTTCAATCCAGCCATAACTCCAAGTCCTCTTCTATTTTTCCTTTGGCATGTCTTACATCAATCTGCCTTAGCAGCATTAGCCTCTGAAAGCGAAACATAATGTTCCAAATTATCAGGCAGTTAACTGAAACATATGTTCTTCAAGTTCTGTTAGATGTCTATTTTATTGATCTTTACATGTACAAGGCAAGCTCCTCCACATGCATTAAGTTTCAACTGAATCTTTCTGATAGAGTCACTTGCCTCATTCAGAAGCTCCCTAAGACAAGATGATCACCATGCAAGCACATGATCTTCTATTCCAGAGATTGTGTGATAATCTCAATTCTTGTGATCAAAATACTGCCAACCTTAGGTACTGATCCTTATCAAATTGTCCTGTTGTTTCCTGGATACTGTTCCTTGTCCAAAGTCAGCTGCAGTAAATCATCCAAAGCTAGTCGTTTCTTGCATTGCTAGCCACTCAGAGAACAAATCAGTCACCAAACACTAACTATAAGTGGCTCAACAACTATCAAATTTCACATTTACTTTGTCCCTTATAGCTGCTGTCTTGTATGTCCAAGAATTAAGCTATCCTGTGTCCTGGTAACCATTTTTTAACTTTCCAGAAAACAGCATTTGAAATGTATAAACAGATTCTTTTCATAGAGAATTCAAGTTTCAGACATATATCGCAATAATGATTCATGTATAGCTTTTTCTATGACAAGCTGAATCTTCTTGGCTGTTTCCATTATTAAGTTTAAGAATGAACATAAATGTAAACTTGTATGTTCAAGGGACCAAAACAGCAGACTCTTCACAATCCTGCCCCAAAATTCCAAAAGATCAGCTTTGTAATGTCAAAATGGCGATCATATTTACCATAAAGGTTGTACTTTGACCTGTATAGAATTAAATCTCATATAAATGTGTTAATAGGCCTAAAAGCAACAGTCAGCCTATTACTCTAGGGGAAGAAGATTATATTCTTCTGCATCATGCAACACAAAGGATGTGTCAGGCACATATCCTGCTGCTCGCATTTGCTGTAGTAGGTTATCTAATGTTGTATATATTTTATCTGATTGTGGGTGTGATTTGTCCCTAACAAGGAAAGTATGAACCTTGTTACCAACTTCAATCCAGCTACAACCTGGCTCCTTTTTCAATCCCCTGTGCCTCATTATTGCTCTCACCCTTTGGGCATCAGCCAATCTGCCCACAGTAGAATAAATATTTGAAAGCACAACATAGTATCCCACATTATCAGGTCTCAATTCAAAAATATTTTCTGCTGCAACTTCTGCTAGATCTGTATTGCAATGAACTCTACAAGCACCAAGCAAGCTCCCCCACACATCTATATTGGGTTTTAATGGCATCTTTTTAATGAAGTCTAGTGCTTCATCAAGGCAACCAGCTCGTCCAAGAAGGTCAACCATGCAAGCATAATGCTCCATTTTTGGTATGATGTGATAATCTCGAGTCATGCTTTCAAAATATTGCCAACCTTTATCCACATGGCCTGCATGGCTGCAGGCGGACAAAAGAGCAATAAATGTGATATAGTCAGGCTTAATGCCTGCCTTTTGCATTTGGTTAAAAAAAGCAATTGCATCCTCAGCATGCCCATGCATTCCATATCCTGCAATCATTGAGTTCCATGAAACAAGAGTCTTTCTTGGCATTCTATCAAAAACAAGCTGCCCTAACTTTATGTTTCCACATTTCATATACATGTCTATAAGAGCATTCCCAACAGTAGCGTCACCCTCAAATGCATTTCTCATTACATAAGCATGGATTTCTTTTCCCTGTTCCAAAGTTGTCAAGTGGGAAAAAACTGGGAGAATGCTCACTATAGTGGCAGAATCAGGCTTCTTGCCTTCCTGTTGAATTAGATAAAAGAATTCCAATGCCTTGTCACAATGGCCATTCTGAGCATAGCTGGCAATCATAGAATTCCACAACACTACATCTCTACTAGACAATCTGTCAAACACTTGACGTGCGGCATCTATATTTCCACATTTAGCATACATGTCAATTAAGGCACTCCCTACAAACACATCAGACTCGAATTCACTTCGAATCATATAGCCGTGAATTTCCTTACCCTGTTTAACAGATTCTAATTGAGCACATGATGGGAGAACACCTGCAAAGGTCCAAGAGTTGGGTGCCACACCTTCAAGCCTCATCTGTCTAAGGAGATTCAAGCTTTCCTCATAATGTCCATTCTGGCAATACCCAGCAATTATAGAACTCCATGATATTACATCCCTTTCAAGCATGTTTTCAAATACACGGCATGCAGCCTCCATATGTCCACATTTCGCATACATGTTTATCAGTGAGTTCTGCACAATCATGGCATGTCCATATCCACCTCTGATCACATAATCATGAATCTCCTTCCCCTGTTTCAAAGCCGCCAATCGACCACAGGCCTTCAAAATGCTTATGATCATGATCTGATCAGGCCTCAGTCCTACCGACTGCATTTCATGAAACAATTTCAAGGCCTCCTCACAATACCCATTCTGCACAAGACAGCCTATCATGGCATTCCATGTCACAACATCCCTCTCAGGCATTTTTTCAAACACTTGGCGTGCAAATTCCACACTACCCCATTTGGCATACATATCTATGAGGGCACTCCCGACAAAATTATCAGTCTCAAGTCCCCTTGTAACGGCAAAATCATGTATCCTCCTCCCCCCATTAAAATCAGATAAATTGGTACAAGCCTTGATAACATGGGTAAAGGTAAAACAGTCAGGCTGTATACCTTCCCCTAGCATTTTATAATAAAGTTGAAGGGTTTGTTCCCAAAGCCCATTTTTGCAATACCCTCTCAGCATTGCATTCCAACAGAATCCATTTCTGTGAGGCATTTTGTCAAACACTTGGCATGCATCCTCTAAACTATTGCACATTACATACATGCTTAAAATCCTAGTACATAAAAGATTATTTGTACCAAACCCACATGAAAGCATGTGAGCATAAACTCGTTTGCCCTCTGAGAGGGCTCTTTTGTTTGTACATACCTGTAACAGCGACGCATAGGTTTCAGGTTCGAGTCGCATGGCCTGATACTTTGCAATGTCCAACATTTCAAGAGCATCCTTCAGTAGTCCCCCTCTGCAAAAAGTTCTTATGTCTGCATTGATTTGGAATACTGTCTTGGCCACAGTTGTTATTGTGGATGTGAATGTGAGCTTGGGTTTCATTATTCCAATGGGTTTCATAAATACAGACAGACGGTGCGATTCGAAGTTTTTGGAACAGATTAATTGCACTGTGAACGTGAAAATTTTGCATGGCGTCGAAATGTTGAAGAAACCAGTGCAGAAAAGCCCCTGTTGTTAGCATTACACACCTTTGTCTAAATTTAAATTTCGAATGTATTGTACTGTCCATAGGTTTTTTTTTATATTTATTTTAAATATTATATATGTGTTTTTAAGATGTTATATATATATATATATATATATCGACCTGGCTATTATTGTCTCCTCAATCTAAGAAAATATCTAGGTTCAAATTTTTGGGACAGTTGTTTGTAAAGGTAGTAGTCTCATCTTGTTTGTAAAGCTAGTAGTGTGATTTGAATCTTCTAAGTGTGCGTATAATGAACGACCCATGGTTCCCATCACGCGGTCAACAATAATCAGCTAGAATAAGTTTGGTGAGAGCAGCCCATGTAGTCTAAACCTGCTCTTGTTAGTTACTAAAAATCTTGTTAGTTACTAAAAATAATGTGGTTGTGAACTGGTAGATGTGTATAAAAAGTATTACTTAAAGAAAAAACTAAAAAAACTCTCCTATGTAAAAAACAAAAAAAAAATATTGTCTCCTCAAGACATATATTATGACAATGAGTGTTTTTTTTAACATATTTAATTTACATACACATTGTTGTGGTATGGATTTGGGCTTTATTTAGGAGATCCGAGTTTAAATTATGGTATAAGGGATCATTTCTTTTCAAAACCTGCATTTTATTCTAAAAATGTTTAGTATTGTGAGGCATACCATAACAACTAAAAAAAATGTTTAGTATTGTGAGGCACACCATAACAACTAAAATTTTTAGTTCTACTAGGAATAATGTAGTGGCATGACTTTGGGTTTTCGTACAAGAAATTGAAACCCTTTTAAAAAAACTTGTGCTTTATTCTAAAATTTTATTACGTGATTGATATCGGAATTGTATGTTTTTGGATTTTTATTCAAGAAACTCAAATTCAAACCCAGTACGAAGGAATAGGACCTCTCTCAAAAACCTGTGTTTTTTAATTCAAAATTTTATTGTCCGAGAGGGATATTGTAGTGGTATATCACTCAAATTCAAACCCAGTACGAAGGAATAGGACCTCTCTCAAAAACCTGTGTTTTTTAATTCAAAATTTTATTGTCCGAGAGGGATATTGTAGTGGTATATCTTTGGGTTTTTATTATGAGATCCAAGTTCAAACATCATAAAGGGGATCGAGACCCCTTTCAACAACGTGTTTTATCTTAACATTTTTATCTAAAAAGGATAGGTTGATTATTTGGCTCGATTTCTTGAAGGGTCAAGAGAGTCCCATTGACTTCGTCTTTACTTAACGGGCTAAGGGTTATAAAGGTTCCTTAAAAAAAAACTTACATATACACATATCTAGTTGTGGTCTGAATTTAGGTTTCTCACAAAAGAAGAGTCCAAAGCCAAACTACTACAATGTTTTAGAGGGACAAATAATGAGTTTTATTTTATATATATAAGTTATATGGTTTTTTATTGAGTCACTTTCATCAAAATATTATATTATAAAAAAATAATAAATAAATATTATATATATATATAAAATATTTGTTGTCAATTAAAAATATTTAATTTATTATTAGGTTTATACCGCGGCCTGGGCAAGTGTGTGAGGGGTGGGTGTGTGGTGGCTTTGTATTAAATTCCGCATTGATAAGTATAGCTATCGGGGTCATGGTTGGGAGGAGACTGCTCTGCCCTGTGCGTCGGTTATAGAGGTTTCTCGCAATAACCAAATCAATATAAATATAAATATATATAAATATAAATATAAATATAAATATATATATATATATATATATATATATATATAATTTATTATTTTATTAAAGATATTTTTTATTTCTTTTTTATTAAATATATTCTTATCTTTTTTAAAGTGTAATATTTTTACAATTAGCTTCTTACTATTATTTTTAATTTAAAGTGTTATATTTTTGCAATTAGTTTTTTGATATCGTTTTTATTAAAAGATAAAAATCTCACTTAGCTATTTTGAGTTTCACTAAGACAAAAATCAATACTTTTTTTAATTGGTTACAACCACAATTTTCAAACCATCAATGATTACTTCCAACAAACCCACTGTTTCATTAACGTTAACCCGACGTGAGATGGGTTACACAAGGTTCATATAATCATCGTCGGTCTGGCGCATCACTCAGAGGAGTCGGATCAGACTACTGTCTATGCTAAGCTGGACGCACCCGCGAGTTTTGAACCTAGATCTCCTCTTGGTAACAAAAATTAATACTTTAATTGGCTAAATTATTTGCTATCAATTTCCTTCTCTATAGATATGCTCATATATATTTTCAAGAGATTGTTTTCAATAATACATGATGAACATCAATTACAAAATCATTTTTTTATTCAATCCCTATATCCATTTTTATTGATAGCATAAATGATAATTTGTGAATCTCTCAATTGAATTAAAATCCCATCAATTTTCTTGAAATGCTTTAGCCTTTGCATAGTTGATAGTTGTTGTTCCATATGATTATAAGTGAGGAGAATTTTGTCTTCTTTAAACATCACCTCCATCTGCTTTTCTTGGATTTCCTTTAGAAGTACCATCAAAATTAATTTTGATAAACCTAATTTTTGGATGTCTCCATTTTATCTTAGATGTGGGCAAATCCTTTGTTTTAATGACTTTGTTGCATATGACTCTTCTATGTAAAATCAAGTCCTATAACCAAGTGGTTAGCACCTCTTTTTATGCATTTAAGACTTTCCATGATCAATACCATATTTGTAAACATGCTGCAAGAGAAGCAATAATACAATCCCAAACATAGACAAGATTTTGAGATTTATTGTGAAAAATCCATTATTCCTTTCAAGCCATAAATTATAACAAATAATGGTGAGACTAATTCTCCACATTATACATAATACTTTAGCTTTGAAATAATTAATCTAACATTTCGTCAACTCTTTCAATGTTGATGGAGCTACCTAATATATTCTCATATTTTTTAAAATGTAAACCCAAATGGTATGAGCAAAGGGACAATGAAGAAGTAAATTGTTTAATGTTTCTAAATCCTTCTCACATAGGCATATATGAAAGGTCCATGATATCCTCTTTTGCGTAGACCCTCCTATCAGGATCTTACTTTGAACTACTAATCAAAGGAATTTGAGGCCTTAGGGAGAACCTCTGCTAACTAAACATCCTTCCAAGGAAAATATTTAGGAGTAGGACATTTTGATTGTTCAAAATCTTAATATCCCAACTTGATTGAGTATCTACCATATTTTCATAGATTCTAAACTATTAGCACATAATCAATTCTTTCACAAATATCAAGATTAAACTCTCTCACAATATATAAGATTAAATTCTCACAAAATAATATGCACAAATATTCACATAAAATGGATAAACTTGTATTTCATGGATTACATACGTAGTATTTAAGTACAAATGAAGTACTAAAGTTTTACACTCCATACAACTCATAGGTTTGCTCTACATATAGCCTTTATAATGACTCTTCACATTTCAACTTCAACAAACTATTCATCTCCTCAAACACCTAGGATACATAACTCTTCATATATTTTTTTATTATTTGTGGAAAACATCCTAGAAGGGATACCACTTTTGGGTAAGACCCAAGGAGGGAGGGGTATCCATTCCGCTAAAATCGCCCAAGACTCGAACCTAGCCTACCACTTTTGACATACTCAAGGAGCAAAAAAACACACAAAAACATTTAAAAATAAAATAAAATAAATAACAATAAAAATAATAAAATAAAATAAAAAACATGCTCCTTGAGTGTGTCAAAAAGAAAAGCACAACCAAACACACACAATAAGAAAAAAAAAACACAACACGAACCTCATAGAAAAAACACAAGAACAACACAACAAAACACAAACATGACAAAAACAACAGAACACTACAAAGACATAACAAAAAAAAACATGAAAAATAAACACAACCAAAACCTAAAAAATTAAAAAAATAAAATAAAAATAAAAAACAACCAATCAATAGACAATAAAAAAAAACAAAAAACATAGAAAACACTCACACATAAAAACACGAATTAACACAAACAAACAAAAACACAAGAACAAGAACAACAAAAACACAAGAACAATAACAAAAACATAAAAAAAAACACAAGAACAACAAAAAAAAACACAAAGAGCACAAAAAAATAAAACAAAACAAAAGAACACACACCTTAAAAAACTACACAAAAAAAGAAAAAAGAAAAAAAAAATTGAACATAACAATGACCTTTTTAGACCAGAAGACTATTAAGGCAAGAATCAACAGAGGAAACAAAAGAAAGAATAGTTTGAGCTAGGGAACTAAAATAACTTGATCGAACCAAAGAAAAGCAAAAATAAAGCAAGAAGAAACTAGGTACCTTCAAAACTAGAGCCATCCAAAGAAATGATAGAAAGAAGAGCTTCCCTTATTTGTGAAGCCCACCATCTAGGAGGGTGGCTATAACAAGTAATATCACCTTTGTCCAAAGCCCAATTAGCTAAAGCATCAACACTCTTGTTTTGATCTTTGACCACATGATTGTAATCAACTTTCAAAAATCCCATCTGGATTAATTGAATCTTCTCAATAATTTTTTTATTCTCCAATCAACCTTATGATTCTTAGAAGGAGTCTTCAAAAGATTAATCATGAGTTGAGAGTTAGACTCAAATAACACCTTTTCCCATCCAACCTTAGTAGCCTCTTGAAGGTCTCTGAGGATACCATACCCCTCAACAAGGTTATTGGAAAGAATACCCAAATTCTCAGCAAAAGTAAAAACCAGGGAGCCATCTAAAAGTCTACCAATTCCTCCCGCATTGGCTTTTCCAAGATTCCCTCTAGAGGCTCCATCAGTATTGAATTTTCCAAAATCCTTAGGAGGTTGTCAATTTCTTGTCCTATCCATCTTACAAATACTCACATTCCCTTTAAGTTGGTTGCCCTTAGAAGATTTAATCTTCAATCTTTGCATCACTTGATCCCATCTTTGGTGGGAGTTTTGGGGGTGATTAAGGAGTTGATGGACTAATTCAACTAAGTTGGCTATGGTATTTTGCCAAATATAGTGAATATCCTTCCTATATTGATTAAAAATTTGGTTGTTCCTTTCATTCCAAATATTCCAAAGAAGAATGGTAGAACCCATCCAAACTAATTGCCTAATAAAATGATCAACACCCTCTTGTTTAGGCCAATCCCTCCAAAGTTGTTCAAAAGTAAAAAAATTGGACCACTGTAAGCCAAGTAAAATGGTCATTCTCCTCCATAGCTCAGAGGCTAAAGTACACTCAATAAAAATATGGCTAAGAGTTTCTACATTCTCTTCACACATTTCACATCTAAAAGGGCCATGAAAACCACACTTCATAAGTTTCTCACCAGTAAGCACCCTACGATGCAATAAAAGCCAAGTAAAGAACCTCACCTTAGGCTAGAGCTTTTGAGCCCACAACTGAGAAAAGATGTCAGAAGATTGGTTAGGATTATTATGGCATAAGGTCAAATAACCTTGAGCAACTGAATACTCACCCTTAGTAGTGTCGTTCCATCCAAAACAATCTTTTTCATGGGACCAAGAGAGAGATCTCATATGAAGGATGCCTTGGATATCTTGTCTTTGCCTTTCTGGGATTTGAATAGGCCAATCCTCAATAGGGATCCAATATCTACCAACCTTTGAATTACCAATTTTTGGAATTAGCATATATTTTGTTGTATTCCTACGTAGCTAAATTAGATGCTATTCTAGAAATTGTTAGAGATATTTTAGGATTAAGTTAGTATCTTTTATTGTTAGGATGTAGTCACGAGAATTCTTCTTGTAAGTTAGCATCTTCTATTCTGAGCTATGATTTGTTATTGTGCAGCTCTATAAATTGTAACCTTCAGCAAATAATCAATATATTAAATGAGATCTTAATCTCATTTTGGTATCAGAGCACCGGGTTTGTTCATTGTGATCAAAACCTGTGGAGTGTTTTGGGTATATTGCAAGTATAAGCAAAATTTTTGCAATTATATGAAAGGCCCAAAGTTTCGTTGAGAAGAGGATGGGATCTGTTTGCGAGAATGAGACATGACGGGATCGTTTTTTTGAAGACAACGAGCATGTTTCAATAAGGAAGAATGCAGTCACCATGAGATCTTTGTGTCTCTGTGAGATTGTGACAGTTACCGTGAAAAGCACTTAGGAGGATGCCGCCGATCATTGCCAGCGCAAAGGAAGCATAGATCGTAGCGATTTGAGCTGCACACAAGAATGTGCGGGATTTGCAGAGTTGCAAACAAAGCATACCCGCGAAGGTAGCGGACCGCTACGTTAGAGCACCGGCAAAATTTTTTGCTCTCGATCTTGCAAGGTTGTAGTTGATATCAGCCAAAAAAAAGAGAGTTTCCATTCAATTTTTTTTTTTTTTTGTTGTGAGCGTCCCTTGTAAATGTGTTTTGGAGAGCTTCCATTCGGAGAGCTACCATTCAAAACTCTGCTGAAAAGGTCCTGCGTATTTTTTTTTGGTTTGATTTCTAATCGCTCATGAATTGTAGTTTATTTCTTTAAAAAAATAATCTTTAATAGTTAAAAAAAAAAAATATTTGGTCTTTAAGTTTTATTTCAAAAAGGGCGAAAGAGAAGGCTGAATAAAGAGGTATTCTTTTGTTAAAAAAAGTCAGTGTATTTTGGAGGACGTCTCTTGTTGGATACCGTGATAGGCGATCTGCCTAACATTGAAAGAGATGTTGTGCACGTAAGGAGGGCGCTTGTATTGTATTGGTTGCAGTGTGGCGATATTACGCTGAGAAAGATGAGAAGTGATATGTCATACAACACGTAGGGCATCGCGACAATTCAATCTGATAGCCTGCACTTTTCTTGTTGAGCGGAATCGGACCAAGGAGGAGGCTTCAAGAAGTACATGCATTTCAGAAATGCGTGAGGCTGAAATGTGATGCGGAGTGTTGTTATTCGTGAACATCTCATGTGTTCTTCGCTTGTGCAAAGGAGAGTTCATTGGAGGAGACGTCACCTTGTAAAGCACATAACACTACAGTCGGAAAATTAATTTTGTTTAATTGATGCGGAAAATTTGTTGAGACAGTTGCGATTTGAGCGTGACATAAAAAATGAAACAAAACAACTTCCGAAATCACTGCTAAGAGAGACCATCTACGAGAGTAATTACAGTTGTAATTTCAACCTACAACGTGAGTGGTGATTCGTTGTGAATGGGCAACGCTAAATTTGCTGCGTTGGAGAAACGACCTGTGTTGAAGAAGCGACCTGCATTGGAGAGGTGGTAAAATTGTTGTTATCAACAGATCTGCAATGTTTGTTGTTCTCATTTTGCTGTTTTAATTACTGTGGTAATTGTTTCAAAGATGTATTAGTTGGAGGTAATACGTTGTGGATTGGGCAAGTCTAAAATCTGCTCCAAGTGGATTGGGTCAATCTCATTGAATTTGCTGCAATGTTTTGAAACCTGTCAATAGTTTAAACGACTGCGAAGTGTTGAAGCCTTTAATGTTGACTATGAGACCGTGAGAGGTATAAAGTATGTACCTGTTTTTTAGAATCTTGTTGGTTTGTTGCTTGTGGCGTGAAGAAGAAGATTGTGTGAGGATGGTTTTATAAAGCAACCAGGAGAAAACATGAGAGCGAGGAGTTTGGTAAAATGCTACTGAATTGCTGCAGATAAAACAGAGGTATTGTCATTTTTCAACCAGTTGATTTCCTGCTGCATTTTTCTGCTGCTTAGAATTACTGCTGATAGAGATAGAAGATTAATGAAATCTCTTTAAATATGATTGCTTTTTGTCTTGGTATGATGACCAACAACAACTATGAGTTGCATCCAAGATTTTTTGGAGAAGAGTATATGTTTTGGAATGTCAAGATGAGGACATTCTTGATTTCCAATGGACTTTGGGACACCATTGAAGATGGTTACGAAGAACCTGAGAGCTGGTGCAACCTTGTGGGAGAAGAAAGAAGCAAGAAAAAGGAAGAGCAATATCAAAATTGCTTAGCCCTCTTGGAGATTAGGAAGAGTATGATGGAGACCACCTTTCCACTCATTGCTAGTTGCAAATTAGCTAGACAAGCATGGAAAAGATTGCAAGAAGTTTATGGGACCTCTTGTGAGCTAGTATGTAAGACCAAGGAGGAGCCTTGCTTCTTTGAAGGAGTTTTGAAGAGTCTTGTGAATACTCACACAAAGATATGTCTTATTATGATGGTGAATTCTTCCTTGAATAGGAAGACATGTTAGAAGAAGAGAGTTATGATGAACTTCTTTTGGAAGCAAAGAGAGAAGAAGATAAGGAATCCCTTCATGTAGAAGACGTTGAGAAGGATGAGGAGGAGCCTTGTACAACTCTCATTGGAGAGAGTCATTGTGAGACACCCATAGTTGAAGACATGTCTTGTAAAGGCATGGAAAATTGTAATAGTCAATTATTTCTTTTAGGAGGAGAAAAATATGAAAAGAAAAATTGTACTAATGAATTTTTTGTAGGAATGGCATGCTTGGAAAGCATTCACATTGATAGCAAAGAGGATGGATGTCTCAATGGAGAGATAATTGCTCAAAGACCTTGTTGTGAAGACCACTCAAAAGTGGACAAAAATTTTGAAGATGAAGGAAGAGAAATACTCACATTGGAGTGTTCCTTGCTTGAATACCACCAAGGTGAGATGTATGATGAAGAATGTCTCATGGAGGAGATATATGAAGAAGAGTGTCTTATGAAGAAGACACCAAATCAACTATTTGTTGAAGAATGCTTCATGGAGAATGCACCTACAATTCTCATGGAGGAGAATAAAGAAGATGATGATGGAGAAGCAATGTTCATGGATGACCATTGGCTTGAAGACCATTCACTTGGAATGGATGTGTGCTCTCTTGAAAGAGCAAATGAAGTGATGTGGGATGTTGATCCACAAGAAAAGTTTGATAAAGAGGAGATGAGAGTTATTAGCTCCATGCTTCATGAAGATCACTCATCAAGAGTGATAGAAAATGGTGAGATAGAAACAGAAAATGAAAATGAGATTGCTGATTTTCTTGTTGTAATGGAAAAGGAAACATCACTCATGAATGAAGATCACTCACTTGGAGTGTCTACATTGAAGGAAAAGAGTTGTCTTGAAAAGGCAACAATATATGATTGTTTGAATAGATGGTGTTTCAACACACCAAAATGTATTGATCAAAGGAGGAGAACTCTTAGTGAAGAGTTGATGGTTGCTCTTGAAGCAACATACAATGAAGGATAAATACCACAAAATAGATTTATGGGGAGCACCAAATCTAATCACACTAGAGGTAATGTTTTTGTGATTAATGATTTGTTTTTTGTGAGCAGGTATTTGAAGAAAGGAGGAAAATGTCTTCCAAAGGCATTGTTGAGAAAAGATTATCTTGTAGAGACATATTTGGATGAAGTTCTTTCATTTTCAAAGGACATGGATAGCATGGTGATGAGAACCATGGATATGTGTTGGCTGTATTTTGTGTTTAAAATTCCTTGGAAGGAATCATGTAAAGCCATATTAAAGAGTGAAACATTGTCTGAGGAGCAACAATTTGTTGTTGCATTTGTAACTAGCTATTGCATAACTATATATTTTTTGAAGATCTATGTAGAGGTATGTGAAATTTTAATATGGCAAAACCATCTACATAAGATGATGCATTGTACATACTTAGGAGGAGTATTAGGAGCTGAAATATGGTTTGAAAACCATAGAATGAATGATGAAAGAAATGTGCTAGATTGGTTAGTGAGAAACAATACTTATGGCATTATGGTAATGCCACCATTTGAAGGATCTTTTGATGAAGGGGGAGTAGCTCATCAAAAGAAGGCACTCGGTTACTTGCAGGAAGAAGAAACAACTAAAATGGAGGAGATCCCACACCAAAAGTGGAAGGAGTGCCCAAGACAAAATTTTACAATATTTGATTTCTTGTTACAAAACTGGAGGAGACAAAAACAAATTAATTTTCTTCTAATGTTGTGATGTTGAAGAACTTTTGGAATAAGTCCTATCAACATCAAGGGGGAGAATTTTGGAATTAGCATATATTTTGTTGTATTCCTACGTAACTAAGATAGATGCTATTTTAGAAATTGTTAGAGATATTAAAGGATTAAGTTAGTATCTTTTATTATTAGGATGTGGTCATGCGAATTCTTCTTGTAAGTTAACATCTTCTATTATGAGCTATGGTTTGTTATTATGCAACTCTATAAATTGTAACCTTCAAAAAATAATCAATATATTAAATGAGATCTTAATCTCACTAGTATGGTACCGATAGTAATTAGCCACATTTATCCAGTTAGCTCGGTGAAGCTCTTCCATCCAAGGCCTCCAATCGGGAAACTGAGTTATCAAAGGCTTGTGACCATCCCAAGAATTTGTCCAAAAATTTTCTTGTTGACCATTATGAATGATCCAAAATAAATTTTTCTTTATCAAATCCTCACCAGCCTTAAGAACTGCTAAAATGGGAGAACCCTTGGTAGGAAGTTGATAGCGAACAAGGTCTTCAGGACTTTTGTTCTCAGCATAATTAGCACGAATATTATTGGCCCAAAGAGCATCGGGGTTATGCAACATCCTCCAATATAATTTAGCAACTAAAGATTTGTTGTTATTAATAGAAGACCGGAATCCTAACCCCCCTTCATTATTAGGAAGACATAAAGTGTCCCATTTCACCAAGGCCCATTTTCTTTAATTTTAAAAATGGATGGAATGATAGGAATTGTTATTGTTGTTGTAGAATACAACCTTGGAAAGAGCTTTGATACTTCTTTTTAGGAACCTTTAGATAAAAATAAGCATAATTGTGATAGCAATGCAATAATTAATAGAAATGCTTATAACTAAATGACCATGCAAATGAACTAACATATAGTGCTTAAGAAAATACTTGATTGAAAATATAGTAAACTTATATTGATTAAGTGGAATAGATATTACAAGACTCTTTGATGGGGCAACCTCCTTGGAAGCAGAGCTTTAATACAATTTGAAAAAAAATATGAGATATATTCTACTCCAAACGCATATCCTTATATAGAATCTTATTTACCCTAACCATATTGCTCAAGGATCAAACAACATGAAAGAGGGGACCCAAGCTACTAATTTATACTTATAATAAAAATAAAGGTTACATCATAATGGGTCCATACACACTAGGCATCTAAGGTGCAAACATACATGAATACTAAACAAGTATATAACAATGGTAGTGTCAAGATAGAGTTCTAACATTGAGACTTCCCATGATGTGTACCATATCTATAAACATTCTACAAGAGAGGCAATAATATGATTCTAAACTTAGACATGATTTTGAGATTTTTTAAAAATTCTATTATTCCTTTCAAGCCATAAATTACAATAAATAATGGTAGGACCAATACTCCATATTACACATAATAATTTTGCTTTATTATAACTTATCCAACATTTCATCAACTCTTTCAATGTTGATGGAGCTACCTAATATATTGTAATATTTATTAAAAAGTAACCCCAAATGGTGTGAGCAAAGGGACAATGAAGAAGTAAATTGTTTGATGTTTCCAAATCCTTCTTACACAAGGTATATCTAAAAAAGTACATGATATCCTCTTTTGTGTAGACTCTCTCTAGTCGAAATCTTACTTTGAACTACTAATCAAAGGAATATTGAGACCTCAGGAAAAGCCTCTAGTGACCAAACATTCTTCTAAGGGAAATATTTACGATTAAGAAATTTTTGTTGTTCTAAATCCTCATATCCCAACTTTATTGAGTATCCACCATCTTTTTATAGATACCAAACCAACTCATTGTTTCTTGTAAAAATAGGTAAATAATACTCTTAAGCATATTTTGAAGTTCATCTATATTTTATTTGAGGCTGTCTCCTTCAGTAAGGCTACTAATTAAAATCCATGATCTGGAGGTGTTTCTCACATTAATACACTCTTTGACCATTGGACCTTTATAAGTGAAGCATGCCTAAGCCAATGGTTTCCATTTTGAATCAAATATAAAAGTATAAAGCTTCAACCAAGAATCACACCAAAAATGTGCATAATTCAATAACCATCTAATATGTTTCTCAATCAATTACAAACTATTTGATATGAAGTTCCATGTTAGCAATCCTTTAGGTAGGGTTATTTTCCTACATAATTTTATTGCATCAACATAACCTAAATTATTGAAGTAATGCTTTTTTCCAACTCTTTCCCTTCCTTGATCTCTAAAAAATATCCACCCAATTTTCCCCCTAAAGTCAAAAACATAAGTCTACAATTTTGCAAGCCTACTTCTTTGATATTCTTTCCTTTACAAGCCCTATCCCACTTACAAAGAGGAAACCTAAATTTTTCCTTGCACCCTTTCCAAAAAAATTCTCTTTAAATTTTCTCAATTTTTGATACTATGCTTACTGGCAATCTTGAAAGTGACATCATATAAATAGAGATGGATTGTAATGTAGTCTTTAGGATTTGTACCCTTCCCACCATGATTAAGAACTTAAATTTCTAACCTACCAAACAAGCTTGTTATAACTTATACCTCGAATGTTTTGCATTATACAATGATAGGTATTTAAAGTACATAGGATGCCTTATTTAGGCATAACAAACTTACAACTACTTTTGTCCTATACCATATACATGGACCTTGTGAAGGGTAGTTAGAAAAATTCCCTATTCACATGGACTATGATGGTGGTTATACCTTTGTACTATAGTCGACCATACAAACCATGTGTTGAGTGGTTACTCAATTTATGTAAATACCTACTATGATATAATAATTTCTAACATTCCTCCATTATTACATCATAGTCAAAGCTCTATTTTATATATTTTTATTAGATTTTGATGTAATGAGCACTGGGAGATAGCAATCACAAGATGCAGAATAATATGAAAGAAAGTAAATCTGTTATATGACTAAAATATTTTGTAAATAGAAATGACATAAAATAGTACAATGTAGCTATGGAGAAAATGAACAATCCAATAATAAAGCTACTGAACTACATTGCACCCATAACCAATGGATGGTGATCTACACAAAAATATACTATGCTCTAAGCTACACTATCTAACTATGTCCCCCAACTCTATATATGTATTACAATGATGCCTAACTTATATAGGAAAATAGGTTCCTTGGACAACACTCTACCTAGTTGTGCAAGAGACAACTTGCACATATAAAACTTGCACATTGACACTTGTGCATTTATTACATTGCATGAAGTAACTAGATAACTTGCCCCTAAAGTAATCTAATGTTCTAAGTATGTACCTTGGAAGATACATTTACATGACCCAAATGATGTAATATACTCTATTTCTAACACCCCTTGTATTACATTATTTGGGTATTGAAGACTTTAGTCTTCAATATGGATCTTCTTCTTTTTCATCCTAAACTTTGTACTCTTCTTCTGAATTCTTTGTATTCAGGTTTAGTAGGTAATTTGTGTCTTCATATGATGCAGAGTAAGTTGTATATGAAGCTTCTTCTTTCAATTGACTTTGCATTTTATTCCTCCTTTATCTGCTATGTCTTCTTCATCTCTAGATTTGCCTTTGATTCTGGTTTTTATGCTCTCATAGGAAGTTGAGCTGCTACTTGGTTCTTGTGAGGAATATTCTCCTTGTCTTTAATCTGTACATAATTTTTTGAACAACCACTTAAGGCATCATGATAAGATTTTGAGTTAGTAGAATAGGAAGTGCTGATGCTGCATGAGGATTGAAATTTTTTTTCTAGATATGATTCATCAAGTTCTACCTTATTTTTGAGTAATTCTATCAATCCTTTTTGTTCTTCATTTTTTGCCTTGTAGTGTTTATATGTGAGCAGTTCCATGTATAATTTGCTCACAAAGTCCAAGGAAAGTGAAATGTTATTTTTTCCATTGTCAATTGCTTCATTGATATGGGTTTGAATACATTACCTTAGTATCAAAATTAGCTTCTAAGGCTTCACTATGAATTAATTTTGAAGTTAGATCTAAATTTCCTTCCAATTTCTTGAGTAGATTCATGGCATTGGTTTTTTATTTTCTAAAGCAATTATTCTTATAGGTATTTTGGGAAGTAGACATCCTTATAGCTCCCAAGTTTTAGGATATATGATTCCTAATTGAAGTATATAAGCTTGATTTGATAAAACCTTTATAAATCCTTAGGTTTATAAAATCCCTTATGTCTCCCTAGTAATGAGAGTATGAACACCTCATTTTAGGTTTTGAAGAAATCTTATATCCTCACAACTTGATAATCTTTGATAGATATTATTATTATCAATTTTTTTAGAATATCTTATGGCTCCCTAATGGTTTTGGAGTATGATATAGTGCTTTTGTAAAGTATAGTTCAATTTTGGTTGCTTTTGTGCAGTTTTTGTAAAGATCAAAAATCAACTTTTCTAACACCTTATTAATCCTATTGAACTAAGCACTTTTCAATTTTGAAGAGGTTTTAATGTTGGATTTCTTTTGTCCCTTTTGAGAAATTTTGAGACAAGAAAATTAATATTTCCAACCTTAACAAAAAAATCCTTAATAACCTCTTTTGTAACCCTTAGGATTTTATTCAAGTGTTTCTAATTTCCAATAACCTAGTTTGATGTTGTAACCCTTATCACTCCCAAATTTGGAAAATTAGAAAATTAATAATATTTGCAAAATATTAAATAATTTAATTCCAAGTAGAATTCCTTATTTCTCCTAGGTTAAATTGTAAATATTATTTCAATTTGATAAGCTATCCCTTATTGTTTTTTCTTTCAAAATCTAAGATTTGACCTTTAGCTTATAACCCTTATATCTCCCTAAAGTGAAAGCAATAATAAATGGGATTTAAACCTTACCTTTGAACATTGTATCACCACACTGTTCGATGCCTTTTTCGATTGAATATAACAACACTTTAATGTCCTCCTTTGGCGCTAGAAAAAAATGCTTATGCTTTGGAATTCCTTGTCTTTAATGTTGGAAAGTAGGTGCTGTGAATATGGAGAGGTTTGACCTTCAAGACTAGGAGCTTTTAATGCTTCCTCTTCTTTCCTTCCATGTTGCACTTTGCTATGATTTGACTGCACTTTCCTATGATGACTTATTTGGACTTGAGCGCATTTTAATGGAAGAAAGGTCTTGAAATTTGTGATAAGTATCACATCCATTATGTATGAGCACTATACCTTTATTAACGTATCGATTTCCTTCTTTAATGCTTCTTGGTCACTCTATAACGTATGAGCATTTGTGTGGGTACTTGTGTGAGGCTTGTGGAAGATAACAAGTGTTACCACTTCCTTGATATTCCCTGTAACTCATGCATGAGGTTTCTTGAGTGTTGAAAGATGAAATGACACCTTAAAAATTTAATGCCGAGTGGCATTCAAGCTCTCTGGATTAAGTCCTTTGCTATAACGCTTCCATGGAGAGATATTATAACTCCTTTCGTATGTCTTTCCTTAACTTGCTTTATTTCTTAGACAACAAGCAATATTTTCTTTTGCAGGTGAATTGATGAGGTGCTATGGAGCTTCAAATGATGATTTTGGTGCTTCCTTTGGTGGACGATCTTATCCAAGTTTAAGACCTTGAATATAGCACCTTTTCTCCTTGTCTTCTATACCTTCAATGTGTTTATTCCTATGCTTCTTTGCAGTGTAGATAGCCTCTTGTTATGTTGTTCGTACCACATTTGTAGAAGTATATTTTGATGCCTTCTCTTTGTAGATGAACACTTTTTTATCTACGTAAATGCAACTTGATATTAGCCTTATTTGGGCTTTGATTTTGCAAGTTCATCCATCCAAGATATGCAGAGAGTGAGCCCTTTGAGTGGCTCCTTTTGCTATGGAAGAAGAGTGCTAACGTTCGGCCTTCCTTGGATGGATTACCCTGTAGATATTATACCTTTTGAAGCACATTCAAATCTGCTCTCTTCCTTCTTATAACGTATTGTAGAAGTGCAATACCATATAACCTTATATGTATATAAAACCTTCTTTATTGCACATTTTTTTGCACTCTTTTGCAAGTCTAAAATTTTGGTTTTGTAGCAAATTTTTGAATGCAAATATGGGGGTTTTGAGGATGTCTCTTTGGCTAGACTTATTTCCCTTTTTGCTTAGATACTTTTATGATAAATCCAAGCCCTTAATGATGTAGATAGAAGCTTATTTGTAGCTGTAATTTTTTGCCCTTTGTACCATGCAATTAACCCTATAATACTTTGGATTTGAGATTCACCAAGTCTCAATATTTGAAGCTTATTTTTCTATCTTTAGTTAGTTGCTATTTGGATTGTACTAACCTATTTTTGTATCTTCCCTCGACCACTATATGTTGCAGATTTTTGTGCTTTAATAATGGCTTTAGAAATTGATTCAAATCATATTTTGTGTCCTTCTCAAGTACATAAAACTAATCCTTTTGAGAGCAATATAATAGTGCAAATGAATATAATAATATTTCACTTTTAATGCACTAACAATTT
This sequence comes from Wollemia nobilis, assembly GCA_028583015.1. Classification (NCBI taxonomy): domain Eukaryota; kingdom Viridiplantae; phylum Streptophyta; class Pinopsida; order Araucariales; family Araucariaceae; genus Wollemia; species Wollemia nobilis. Next base: position 2,489,293 of record JAQPPZ010002027.1, read on the forward strand.
CACCTTATCAATCCAATAAACTCTCAAGATATTGCACTTAATCAATTTACTGCAACTAATCAAGAATAATTTGAAATGAACCTTCAATAATTATTCTACAATTTCACTACAATAAATATTTTAGGACTTAGTATTCTTTTTCTTTTTACAAAGTAGATGATAGGTAGCTAATAGATGTAATACTGAAATTAAAGCAGAACTAGAATAAAACGTAGAAAAATCAACAACTTTTCATTAACAGAGCCTTTGAATTCAAAAATACAGAAGTTATCAAATGGCCAACTCCTTTTACAATCTATGTATTGCCTCTTATAACAGACCCGACCCCCTTTGGACATCATTACACAGAATGCGGGGTTACCTGTAACCGCCCGCATGAATGTTCTGTCGTCGCCTGCATGTTGCTTCCAGGTGTCTTCAATCATCATGGCGTGGAGTGGCAGAATGCTCTGCAGCCACCTGTCCATCAACCCGCTGGGTCATCATTCATAGGAATGCTCTATAGCCATCTGTAATCTGCTGTCACGTACCCTTATGCAATGGCCTCTGTAATCGCCTAGTGCTCTATGGCCACTTGTAATTTGCTACCATGTGCCCTTCTGTAATGGCCTCTGCAACCATCGGCCTGTCTGGAAATGTGAACGTTCTATCGCGATATCACGACATTTTTGCTTCCTTACTCTCTCTCTCCTCTTCAGTCGCGATATCACGATGTTTTGGCGTTCGTATTCTATTTTCTCCTTTGGGCCACGATTTCGCGACACATCGCGAAATCGTGACGTCTTAGTCTTTTGCCTTCGGGTCACGATTTCGCGACAACTACTCCCCTTGGTGCTTCTTTACGAAATGTGTCATGATTTCATGACAGCTTTGTCCCTTGGCGCCTTTTCTCAAAAAGTGTTGCGATTTCATGACCACTTTGCCCCTTGGTGCCTTTGCTCCAAAAGTGTCACGATTTCGTGACCACTTTGCGCCCTGGCGCCTTCGTTCCGAAAGTGTCACAATTTCATGACCACTTTGCACCTTCGAGCCTTTGCTTTCGAAAGTGTCATGATTTTGCAACCACTTTGTGCCTTTGAGCCTTTGCTTCCGAAAGTGTCACGATTTCGCGACCACTTTGCGCCTTTGAGCCTTTGCTTCCGAAAGTGTCACGATTTCATGACCACTTTGCGCCTTTGAGCCTTTGCTTCCGAAAGTGTCACGATTTCGCGACCACTTTGTGCCTTGGCCCCTTTGCTCCGAAAGTGTCACGATTTTGTGACCACTTTGCGCCTTGGCCCCTTTGCTCTGAAAGTGTCGTGATTTCGCGACCACTTTGCGCCTTGGCCCCTTTGCTTCGAAAATGTCACAATTTCGTGACCACTTTGCACCTTGGCCCCTTTTCTCAAAAAGTGTCGCAATATCGCGACTGTTTGGCCCCTTGGCGCCTTTTCTCAAAAAGTGTCGTGATATCGCGACAGCTTTGGCACTTAGAGAAAAAAATATTTTTGGGTGATGCAAGTTTGCTCTTCCACCTCCAGATGCTCCTGCATCAGACACCCAGGGTGAATTGAGAAGTGACCTTCACTTCTGATCTGTCTGAGGTAGACCCAGGATCTGCAGGGTATAAACCCTTGAGCTCAGCAAACCCTACAACCTCCACCTTCATCTCCATCAATAAACATTGCCTCCTGCTCAAGGCATCCATAACTCTGTTGGATCTCCCGCTCCGATGCTTCAGCACAAAGGTGTAGCTCTGCAGGAACTCCACCCATTTCAGGTGCCTCTGATTTAACTTTCCTTGACTGTTAATATATTGTAGTGCCTGATGATTAGTATAAAGAACAAACTCCTTTGGCAAAAAATAATGCCTCCATTTCTTTAGAGCCTAAACTATGGCATAGAACTCCTGATCATATACCGAATACTTCTTCCAGGCATCGTTGAGCTTCTCACTAAAATCAGCAATAGGCTTACCCTCTTGGCTCAATACGACCCCTATAGCACTACCACTCGCATCACAGTCTACCTGAAACACCTTGTTAAAATATGGGAATGCTAAGACAGGTTGCTCTATGACCTTCTTCTTCAGCATAGCAAAGCTTTTGTCTACTCCAGATGTCCACTTGAATTCCTTCTTGTTCCCCCTAATTGTCTCCATAAGGGATGTGCAAATACTGCTAAATTTTCTAATGAACTTTCTATAGAAACTGGCCAGACCGTGAAACGATCTTACCTCAATCACGCTTCTTGGAGCAGGCCATTCTATGATAGCCCTCAACTTTTTTGGGTCCATTTTGAGACCATCTGCTGAGATAAAAAATCCCAGGTATACTAGCTCCCTCTTCACAAAGTTACACTTCTTCAGATTTATCAACAACTGCTCCTCTCGCAGTTTCTCAAAAACCCTCCTGATGTGCATCAGGTGTTCTTCCAGGGTTTTGCTAAAAATCAAGATATCATCCAAGTAGACAATAAAAATTTTTCCTAGAAATTCCTTCAGGACTTCATTTATTAACCGCATGAAGGTACTCTATGCATTGGTTAGTCCAAATGGCATGACCAACCACTCGTACAGTCCCTCTCTAGTTTTGAAGGCTGTATTCCACTCATCCCCTTCTCTAATGCGGATCTGATGGTAACCACTTTTTAGGTCAATCTTCTTGAAGTACTCAGCTCCACTCAAGCAGTCCATGATATCATCCATCCTTGGCAGTGGGAATCTGTATTTGATAGTGATCTTGTTAATTGCTCGAGAGTTTGTGCACATTCTCCACTCCCCATCCTTCTTGGGTGCTAGTACTGTAGGTACTGCACATGGGCTAAGACTCTCCCTAATCAACCCCTTCTTTAGCAGCTCTTGAACTTGCCTATTCAGCTCCTCAGTTTCCATAGGAGTCATTTTGTGTGCAGCCTTATTTGGCAAGCTCGATCCAGGCACCAAATATATATGGTGGTTGATCTTCCTTACTAGGGGTAAACCCTCGGGTACATTATCAGAAATGATATTTGGAAACTCCTCTAACAGACCCATGACTTCCACTAGGGTCTCCTTGCATTCTTCTTCCCTGACCCTAAGGATTATTGCATAGCAAATATGATCTGGCTTCAGGCCATCTAAAAATATTCTTCCATCAACTAGACAGACTCGTGCACTGCTGCATACCTTCTCATCCGCCTCCTTTAGGGGTTTCAACTTGTGGCGAACTCCATTTTTTGACAAGGAATATGTATTGGCTCGACCATCATGTACAACACTCCGATCAAACTGCCATGGTCTCCCAAGCAACATGTGACATGCATCCATAGGTAGGATGTCACACAGGACCTCATCATGGTAAGTTCCAATGTTGAACTTCACCAGGCATTGCTCACTGACCAAGCACCCTATGGTCCTTTTGTAACCATGCAATCCGATATGGATGCGGGTGTCTTCTTCTTTCCAACTGCAACTTGGCAACCATCTCCTCAGAGACCAGGTTATCAGTGCTGCCATTGTCGATTATGACGTTACAGACCTTGCCCGAGCACTTGCATCTTGTGCGAAACAAGTTGTTCCTCTGGTCTGCATTCTTTTCCTCATTCAACAAGACTCTTCTGATGATCATCGCTTCCCCTCATTCTGCCTCCTCAGAGTGCTCAGATTCAACACCTTTGTCTACTACAACAGCTCTGGCCTGACCCTCAGGTCTTCGATTTGGCCTTTCTTGTTGCTACGGGTAGTTGTATGCCTGATGTCCTTCTTCGTAGTTGAAGCAGGTTCCTCGAAAGACACCTCTCCCAAACCCACGCCCAGGCCTACATCTTCCTCTCGGGTAGTTGTTCTGATTGCGTGGGCGTTGGTTATTCTCCTCCTCTTCTTTCTGGTTTTGGCTACTGCTTGCTTCACCAGTCTTCCCCAGATCTTTGTATCTTCCTCCACTGGTCCTTCCATCAGCTCTTCCACCATGATCCTTTCCTCTCTGCTTACCATCAAATCTCCTATTCAGTTTCTCTTCTACCTTTAATGCAAACTGGTATGCATCCTCAACCGTGCTCATCTAAACCAAACTCAGCTCTTCTTGGATGCTGGTTCTCAATCCATTGATGTAGCGTGCGACTTTCTCCTTATTCACCTTAGAATGATCGGTTCAAATTGAGATTTGATAGAACTCCTCTGTGTACTCCTTGACAAACTTACTCGCCTGTCTAAGACTCTACATCTTCCTCAATAGGTCCAACTCATAATCTGCGGGGATGAATTGGCTCTTCAATTTCTCTACCATCCGATCCCACCTGGTGATCTTTTCCTTTCCCCTCCTATTTATTTCTAGCTGTACTTCTTTCCACCAGATGCTAGCATGTCCCTTCAACTTTGTTTTTGTGAACTTGATCCGATTTGGGTCTGAGATCTCTTCATACTCGAAGTATTCCTCCATGTCGTTGATCCAATCTATCAACTCCTCGGGATTGAGATTCCCAGAATAGGTGGAAACATCAAACTTCAGCTTCTTCTCGATTTGGGATGTGGCCCTATATAGCCTAGCCTTTGCTGGATCCAACGCTTCTTCCTCATCAGATGGACCCTCTTCTTCCCAAACTTCATCTTCACTGGGTTCCTCCCTTCTTGGCTCAACTCCTCTTCTGATTTCCTCTTGTAGGGCTTGAACTTGCCTCTACAAGGCTCTAAGATTGACCTCTACTCCCCTATTCCTCGCACCACCATGGTTCCTTCGTAGAGGCATCCTGCTCGCTTCCTCATAACCCACAACCACAATCCTGGCACAAACTGCCTCACTGCCGACGATCGGTTCGTGCACTTAGAACCTTCTGGCTCTGATACCACTTGAAGTAGAACTGGAATAAAACACAAAAAAATCAACAACTTTTCATTAACAGAGCCTTTGAATTTGAAAATACAAAAGTTATCAAATGGCCAACCCCTTTTACAATCTATGTATTGCCTCTTATAACAGACCCGACCCCATTTGGACATCATTACACAGAATGCGGGGTTCCTTGTAACCGCCCGCATGAATGTTTTGTCATCGCCTGCATGTTGCTGCTAGGTGTATTCAATCATCATGGCGTGGAGTGGCAGAATGCTCTGCAGTTGCCTGTCCATCAACCCGTCGGGTCATCATTCATAGGAATGCTCTATAGCCATCTGTAATCTGTTGCCACGTACCCTTCTGCAATGGCCTCTGTAACCGCCTAGTGCTCTATGGCCACCTGTAATTTGCTGCCACGTGCCCTTATGCAATGGCCTCTGCAACTGTCGGCCTGTCTGGAGTCGTGAGCGTTCTGTCGCGATATCGCGACGTTTTTGCTTCCTTACTCTCTCTCCTCTTTGGTCGCGATATCGCGACGTTTTGGCGTTCGACTTCTATTTTCTCCTTCGGGCCACGATTTCATGACACGTCATGAAATCATGACATCTTAGTCTTCTATACTTGTCTTCTGCCTTCGGGTCACGATTTCGTGACAGCTGCTCCCCTTGGTGCTTCTTTATGAAATGTGTCACGATTTCGCGACAGCTTTGTCCCTTGGCACCTTTTCTCAGAAAGTGTCACGATTTCGTGACCACTTTGCCCCTTGGTGCCTTTGCTCCAAAAGTGTCACAATTTCGTGACCACTTTGCACCCTGGCACCTTCATTTTGAAAGTGTCATGATTTCGCGACCACTTTGCACCTTCGAGCCTTTGCTTCCGAAAGTGTCACGATTTCGCGACCACTTTGCGCCTTTGAGCCTTTGCTTCCGAAAGTGTCACAATTTTGTGACCACTTTGCGTTGAGCCTTTGCTTTTGAAAGTGTCACAATTTTGTGACCACTTTGTGCCTTCGAGCCTTTGCTTCCGAAAGTGTCACGATTTCGCGACCACTTTGCGCCTTGGCGCCTTTGCTCCAAAAGTGTCGTGATTTCGCGACCACTTCGCGCCTTGGCCCCTTTGCTCCGAAAGTGTTGCGATTTCATGACCACTTTGCGCCTTGGCCCCTTTGCTTCGAAAATGTCATGATTTCATGACCACTTTGCACCTTGGCCCCTTTTCTCAAAAAGTGTCGCGATATCACGACAGTTTGGCCCCTTGGCGCCTTTTCTCAAAAAGTGTCACGATATCGCGACAGCTTTGGCACTTAGAGAAAAAAATATTTTTGGGTGATGCAAGATTGCTCTTCCACCTCCGGATGCTCCTGCATTAGAAATCTAATCAAATCCTAATTAATGTTCAAATGAACATTAAAAATAACTTTTCTCTTTTTGCACTTTTTGAAGACTGTAATCCAATTTTTCTTTTTCTTGCAACTTTAATCTAAATTAAGGTGCTATAACAAATCTGATAAGTAATCCAATTAAAAAGTTTATTTTCACCAAAATTTTCTTACCTTTTTAAATATTTCGTAGTTCTTTTGCTGCTTCTATAGAGGATGTGAATCTTGGTATCTAAGATCACCAAGTTGTTGCTTCAAGTAAGATCTTGCAACTTTTTGTAGGTTGTCCTAAACAACTCCTTCTTCACCAAAATATGGTCTCAAACTTTCTTTCACGAGCCTAAGATTTGGTGGCTTGTTCTTCTCTTGTGGTATACTCCTTCTGTTGTAAATTTGGAGAAGTATTTGTCTCTGAAGCGGTGTCTTCTTGCTGTGAGATGTAATATTTGAATTTCCTATATTTGGTGAGCTTATTCTATCTTCAAGTATTCTTGTCCAATTCTAACTTCAAGTAGGATCTTCTTCTCAAGATTATGAATGTCTTGATGTTTTCATTGGATTCTTCTTCTGGTATTTGGCACTCCTTGCCAAATTCTCCTTATACTGGGCTTGTTATTTGATGGTGACAATTATTCCAAGTCCTTCACTATCAAGGGCTTCTCCTTGGTAGTGGATTTCTCTAGCGAGTTATCCTTTGATGATTTATTTAGTAAGGCTCTCCTAGCCTTTTACTGGATGCTCACAGAGATCTTCCCAAGGTCTTTGATCTTGAAGCTTTTGTTGGTATTCCTTGAGATCTTCTCTTCAACCTTCTACTCCTGAAAGTGTTGGTGGTGAGATCTTCTTTTGGATATCTGATTTTGTTGCTTCTGAATGTGAGTAGGACTCTCCTAGTCCTTCATATTCTTCTTCCAAGACTGGAAGTTCTTCAATGAGATATTATCTTGATCTCTTTGTTTTTTCTTTAGGTGTTGAGTTGATTTTGAAGAAGATACTCTTCATGAATTTATTGTAGGAAGTTTCCTAACTCATTGAATCTTATTTACCTTCAACAAAAATATTAGCACTAAAATATTAATCTACTTCTGAATCAGATATTCTTTTGGAATTCTTCTTCAGGATCAAGGCTTCTAGAGCCTTTTTTAGTATCTAGGCTTCTATAGCCTTTTCAATATCAAGGCTTCTGTGGCCTTTTCAGTATCTAGGCTTCTGTGGTATTTTCAGTATCAAGGCTTCTATGGAATTTTCAATATAAATACTTTTGTGGTCTTTTCAGTATTAAGACTTATGTGGTATTTTTAGTATCAAGGATTCTATGGCATTTTCAGTATCAAGACTTCTATGGCTTCTTCTTCAAGGATTCTATCATCCTTTATTCAAGGCTTCTATGGACTTTTTTATATCAAGGCTTCTATGGCATGTTCTTAAACTGTGAAGTTATTTAATCTAGTAATAGGTATCTTCAATATCCTAACTTCAACATGACTCTTCATCAAAAGTCTTATTTTGTGGTTTCTTCTCTTGCACAAGGAACTAATCTCTACACTATGAAGGCGCATCGACCTTTGGGTAAAAAAGTTGGAGTTTCCTAGCTTTCTATTGCAAGAGTCCCAATCCTCTGAGAATTAATTTTTTGCAACAAAGAAACTTTGGGAAATAGTTAGCAAATTCCAGATATCTTGGATGATCTTCACTATATGATTTGTCAATCTAGTGGATTGAATGTTGAGTCCTAGCCTTCACAATATTTTCTTGCAAATCTGTAGAAAAGAATCTATTCAAATGTAATCTTAGTATTTTTGGAACTGAGATTTATTTCAGTCTTCACTTGGGCTCTCTCTAATTCTACCATCTAGACTCTTTTGAGAGTTTTTAACAATGGCTGGTCCAACAACCCATTAGGTTGAAAAAAAAACTCAGGTTTAATAATAATGGTGGTTTTCTATTGACCTACTATGGCTAGATCTATCGTGGCTCTGATAACACTATTATATTTTTATGTAATAAGCACTAGGATATAGAAATCATAAGATGCAGAATAATATGAAAGAAAGTAAATCTTCTAGATGACTAAAATATGTTGTAAATAGAAATGACATAAAAATACAATGTAGCTATGGAGAAAATGAACACTCCATTAATAAAGCTACTGAACTACATTGCACCCATCACCAATGGATGGTGATCTACACAGAATTGTACTATGCTCTAAGCTACACTATATGACTATGTCCCTCGAATATATATCTACATTACAATGAGGCCTTTCTTATATAGGACAATAGGTTCCTTGGCCAACACTCTACCTAGTTGTGCAAAGGACAACTTGCAAATATACTACTTGCACATTGATACTTGTGCATTTATTACATTGCATGAAGTAACTAGATAACTTTCCCCTAAAGTAATCTAATGTCCTAAGTATGTACATTGGAAGATACATTTATATGACCCAAATGATGTAATATACTCTATTCCTAAAACTTTTGAATTGATAAATTTTTTGAAGTTGATGTAGGAATTTTAAAGAGAAATTATCCCCCTTAATGTAGACATACTAATTTGAATACTTAGGAGTATCATATTCTATGGATAATGCAATCCAAATACATTTATTACAAAATAATTTATTTAATGCATAAAATGTGTTTCTTCAAGTGAAGCTTGTGCTACCATGCATCCAATATCACTTGTTTCATTGATTGTCCATAAATTTTTGTCTTGCATATGGAGGAATGAAATTTGAGTATGGATTATTTTGTTGCTTTCCATTTTCTTTTCATTGTGATCAAATCTTGCATTTTTTCCAAGTTCTTTTATCATGAGTTTTTTGATATGATAAATGGAATGTATATTCTAAATGTAATCTCTAGCAATTCTATGTACTTGTTTTAGTCCTTTGAATGATCTAACAACTGCTACATTTTTTCCTTGCACTATAATGTAGCAACTTATTAATTGCTATATGGTCCTTAGAGTTGAGTCATTAGGGCCCATAAAATATTGTCACTGTTTAACAAATCTACCTTTATCATGAATTATGTTGTCAATTTTGATGATATCACAATGCATCTTATCATCTAGTATCTTGATAGCTTGTAGTGTTGGTACACTTCTTGACAATAGTCTTATATGATCCTGGGCTTTGATAATAATGTAGGGATATCTTATTTGAGTTGCAAATATAAATACTCTTATTTCAACTATAACCAATGTGCTAGCTATCCCATGCCTTTTTAATGCTTTCTTTGTAATAGGCCATTCATCATGTAGATGTTTTTCTTTGCACTAGGGAAAATGAGTAGAGAATAAATTTATTTTGAATGTTCCATGATGTATTGAACTTCTTGTCCTTAGAGGTGTCCCATGGATTATGCTTGTAATGGTTCCTTTTCTATCTAGGCAGTGTTGTCTCCTATTGGTTCCTTGGGTTGAGGTGATCAACCAATGAAATTCTTATTGTGTAATGATGTAGATGTTACCAAGTTTCTTGATCTGTCATATGTTTTGGATGATATAAAATATTATTGGGTTGTCTCAAGTGTGATTGTGTGGAAAACACATATTCTTCTTCTTCAATTTCTTAATTCTTTTCTTTTTTCTCTTTCATTTTATTTTCTTCTACTATATTATTATGTTGTGCCTTTCTTCAACTCTGATTCTACTATTCTGAAGATGACCTATTTTGTTGTTGTTTCATTTGTCATAAAAGGGATCCATTTATAAATGAAATATGCCAATAATCCTTCATGATGTGTCCATTTCTTCTACAAAAATCACACATCTTTTGTGTGTAAAAAATACTTATTTGAGAATCATTCCTTTGATTTTGAAATCTCTGAAAATTATTTTTTTGTTGGATGCACTGTGGAGGTCTCATGCCTATTCTAAATGGTTGATTGTAACTAGTAACTATTCTTCTTCTTCTATAGTATGCAAGGTCTCTACTTTCTGAAGTAGGTTCACTAGTTTCTCAAAGTTTGGTGTTTTCTCAGTAACATTTAGTGTAGTCACAAAAAATTGTACTTGGATGGAAGTGATCTCAAAATAATAAGAACTAACATTTCATTAGATACTTGAGTTCCAAGTAATTTTAATGATGCTCACAATTATGCTATTATTCTCATGATTCCTTCTAGATTTTCTCCACTCTTTGTTTTTAGACAATGGAGTTGAATTTGGAGGAGTAGAATATGATTTTGCTTCTTGGATTTAGATATTGTCTTCAACTTCTCTCATGCATATTTGGTTTTGGTTATATCTCTAATATATACTTGGAACTCATTTGCTACTCTGAACATGATGATGGATCTTGCCTTTTGTCTACCTTGTCAAAATTTTCTTCATCTTCTCCTTATTTAGTAGGACAGACAATGCTTCCATATACTACTTACCAAACTTCCTTAAACTCAAGTTATGTCATGATTTTGGTCTTCCAGGTAGCATAGTTGTTCCCCCTCAACAATTAGAAATCAGGTAACAAGAAATTTGATGCTCCACTAGCCATGGTAAACTTTTAAAAAATCTAAAATTTCTTCTTTTATTGAGTCTACCTTTAAAAAATATTTTCAATGAGTATATATATTCCTATACTCAAATTTCAATGGATGCTTCCAAAATGCAAGAAAGAATTGTCTCTTTGTGCACAAAATAAAGGTAGAGGGAATATTTCTTATTTTAAATATTATATTCACTTTTTATTTTGACCTTCAAATTATTGCAATAGGATCAAATAATATATTTGTTCCAATGAGCTTCCCACTCTTTAATGTGGGATTTTAGCTTTTGATTTTGAAAGAAGTTTAAAGTTTCTTTCTTCTTCTTTTCCTTTTCACTTAAATCCTTCTACATTTGTATGTGCACCATCCTTTTTTATTGAAAAAATATCTTAATAAATATTTTGTTCTTTTGAAGAGTAAGGCAACAAAATTTATATTTATTACTCAATATATCAACATCCACTTTAACAGAAACTAACTCATTCTCTATTTTTTTTATTAAAGAGAGGAAGGGGTTTTGAAAGGGACCCAAAACCTTGTACCTCAAAGGACACCAAGAGAAATAGTCACCATAGGACTAAACACAAATAGAACAGTCCTAAGGGATAAAAGATATAATCTCCATGATACTACAAGAAGCAAAAGCCAAACAATAGGAGGAAACTCTAGGAGAAACCACCTTGAAAAACAAGAAAAACACAACCAAAAACCCAAAGTAGAAGACAACCAGAGGCCCAAGAATACAAAAATTCCCTTGGAAGCAAATAAACATAGCTAGAAAATATCCACAGAGGCCACCTAATTTTCTGGGGTCAATTACAGATGCTCCTTGTTCTAGTTCTTGAGATCTTCCCGAGACACCAAAATCTAGCCATTCATCCTCCATCCAGGATTTCTTGCCATTTCCACCACCAAAGCATAGCCAATTTGCCCACTATTCCTATTTCCCACCATTTTTGAATAATATTCACATATTTATTTATGTATATTTATTTTATATATATTAAATAATAATATTTTATATTATATTTTAATATATATTTAATAAATATGTATTTATTTAAGTGAATTAATCCCAACCATCCAAATCTATTTAATCTCGACCATCCATTTACATCAATCCATGCCACACCCTAGATTTATTATCTACCCTTAGATATGCTTTAATATCAGACACAAGATTAGTGTCGTTGAAACCCTAGCATGCCCTAGGTTAGATTATAAATAAGAGTAATTTTGATGGATCAACCCCTGAATCCCCTAAGTGCTTGAGTTTTTGAATTCCCTAGGTTTTCCAAGTTCCTGATTCTATGTGCCCTAAACCCCATTCCATATATCACATTCTACTCCCCTCACTTGCCATATCCTCTACCACAACCTGCGCCCTCGCCCGATCTGCTTCTGTAAAATTCCCCATCAGCCGCCATTTGAAAGATGCAAAATGCAACACCCAAATAATGCTTGAACAAAATGAGATACAAAGAAAACACAATATTGCACAATAGAATAATTTTCATTGATGGGGGGAGCCTAGAAACTCCATTGTTTACAAGCTTGGATCCTTGAATCATTTTGATACAATATTACAAGGTGTTAGGGTTCTTCGAAACCCTAACAAGTAGAGCTGTGATGTCTTCAAGCGTGTCTTGATCCAAAAAGGTGAGTGGGATTTTTGATATCCAAGGTTGGGCCACTCCAGATTATGAGGTAGTGCTTCATATCTACACACAATGACACAAAAAAAGTAGTTAGTAATACCTGCGAGGGCTCCACAATGTGAGGCCCTCTATGAGCAATAGTAAACCCTAACTAAGTGCTATAAATAGAGTGAACAAAAATAGAAACACATGCATGAAATAAATAAAATAATGGATCTATCTTACTGATTCCTCTGAGTTCTTGATTACCCTAAGTTTGTGAGTTCCTTGAGTGCTTAAAACCCTTAAGTGCCATAGGTTACCTCACACTACTTTTGTCGTCATTCTCGGTCACTATAACCCCCATCATCGTCACCATCATTCCTCCCTCACCAGATATACTTTTGTAGAATCCTTCCTCTTGGTCCTATGCACCCACGGGCATTTCCTATAGCAGTTAGGTTCTCGCAGGCATTTTATGCTATCACTCCTGAAGACTCCCTAGCCTCCAGTGGATGTTAGGGCATCATTGCACTAGTCACTTGCATCAGACATCACACACCAGAATAAAGTAAGATAAATCCATTATTTTATTTATTGCATGCATGTGTTTTTGTTTTTGTTCACTCTATTTACAACACTTAGTTAGGGTTTAATATTGCTCAGAGAGGGCCTCACACTATGGAGCCCTCATAGGTATTATTAACTACTTTTGTTGTGTAATTGTGTGTAGATATGAAGCACTATCTCATCATCTGGAGTGGCCCAACCTTGGATATCAAAAAACCCACTCATCCTATTGGGATCAAGACATGCTTGGATCTTGAAGAGATACCTCCATTTCCATCCTTTTTCGATACATCATCGAACCATGATCCTCCCATATCATCCCAAGTCAAATTTCATCTCACCAATCTTGGTATTGGTTAATATGTGGTTGATGAAATCACCATTACATCCCTCACCATCCCTAGTGCTAAGGATTTTGATCGCCCACATGACCAACCTTTAACAATAGGAGTAGTTTACAATATGGGTTCACCTCCAAATAGCATTAACTTTGTATATGGGGGGGTTGAATCTTCATCAAGTCTGATACCCATAGAAGATCCCAAAGAACCAAAACTTGCCAATATTTTAAACATGTCAAGAATTCCATCTCGATATTTCCACATTTTCAATTGGTAAGGCCATGGCCTAGGATTGCATGAACAGGGTGTGCATCAACCTATCGATATTCTATATCAAGAGGTGCATGATCGTTCAGGTCTAGGTTTCCACCCACTTCCTACCACATCTTCTTTTGAACAAGAATTCCAAAGGCTTAAACTCAATTCAGGAGAAGAAGCCCTCCCTCCCGATAATTCTGATGAGGAAATCTATGAATAATTCAATCTTATGTCAATAATTTGGGATGAATTTGAAGAAGAATTGGAGCTCATCATTCTCCATTCTGAACAAGATGAGTTTTATCTCAACATGTTCCCCATCCATGAGCCCATATTTCACTTGCTTCTTCCACAAGAGCGAGCCACCCTACCGATGAACCACCATCTCTATTCCACTAAGACATTCCATAAGCCAACTTGTAACATATGTACATAATTCAAAATAGTGGTTATCACCACTACAAAAAAAAATAAAAAAAATAACAAAAACTTTGCACAATACATAATAAACAATGGGTTACCTTAGTCGCTTGTGACCCAGCTACAACCCTAATTTTGTGAGTTCCTTGAGTTCTTAAAACCCTTAAATACCATAGGTCACCTCACACCACTTTTGCCATCATTCTTGTTCATCGTAACCCCCCATCGCTATCTCCATACTTCCTCCCTCACCCGATCTGCTTATACAGAATTTCCCATCAGCCACCTGGTGCCTTTGGGTGCTTTTCTATCAATACCAGGCACCTCTAAGTGCCTCCCTACCAGCACCAAGTTCCCACGAGCATTTTCTGTAGTCACTAGGTTCCTGTGTGTGTTTACGCCCCTAATCCTAAAGTCCCCCTAGCATTCGGGTGATGCTAGGGCATCGCTGTACTGGTCCTCTGCATCATATTTCTCACATCAAAATATAGTACATAAGTAAAATAGATCTACTATTTATTATTTTTATAAATGTGCTTTTTGTTTCTGTTCACTATACTTGCATAATCTAGTTAGGATTTTATTATTGCATATATAGGGCCTCACACAGTGGAGCCCTTTCATATACTACTAACTATTTTCTGTGTCATTGTCTGCAGATCTGAAGGTGCTATATCAAAATCTAGAGTGGCCCTGCCTTGGAAACCAAAATGCCCACTCAACCCTATTGGGATCAAGATGTGCTTGAAGACATCATGACCTTGCTTATTAGGGTTCAGATAACCCTAAATTATTGTAGTATTGTATCAAAAGGATTCAAAGATCCAAGCTTGTAAACAATGGAGTTTCTAGGCTCCCCCCATCAATAAAGAATTTATTCTATTATGAAATCTTGTGTTTCTTTGTAGTTCATTTTGTTGAAGCTTTATTTGGGTGTTGCATTTTGCATATTTCAAATGGCAATCATGGTGGGACCCCCTAAGGGTTTCTATTTATGATCTATTTTACTAATTTTCTTGTTATTTTTTGTCATCTTGCAAGTTTTTCAAAAGCATGGATTTCATAGATTTCATTGGATTTAGGGTTTCTAAAGTCTGCAGAAGCTTGCAAAAGGTGCACAAAATTCCCAGTGGCATTCGAAGGTAATCTAGAAACACCCAGAGGCATTCAAAGTCATCCAAAAGTACCCATGGGAATATCACCAGTGTTCAAAAGTGCCTAGAGGCATTTACGGAGAGTTAGGAGCAAAAACATAGGCTTTTCAGTAAGTTGACTGTTTAAAACCTTAGTTTTCTATTTTATGTATTTTAGGTTATCTTCTATATTTTTAGATTTTAAGTTTAAAATGAACCATCATTGAACAATCTGGAAATGAACGCATATTAATTTACATTTTTATATCTGCATTCATTCACATATTTGGATTAGGGTTTTTGTTTTCTGGGTGTAAACTACTACATTTTTTTTACATTTGAACTAAAAATTGCATAATATAGTGTTGCATCTTAGGTTTAAAGATATTTTATTTTGTATATCTAAGTTGGAACAATATTAGATTGCCAAAAGTATCCCTGCCAGTTGGGTGATTCTAGGTAGAGGGGTGGATGAACCCTTCGATTGTTATTTAGACAAGGGGTCTTAAGCGGTGTACTTCACACCCTTTGGAGAACTTGGTAGTATTTTGTTAACTTTTGATTTAGGTTTATGAAATTAATTATTTTTAACATTGTTTGTATACAATAGAAAACATAAACCTTAAAAAGAATTCACACACATCACGATTCATGTAAAACAATAGTGGTTGGATTTCATCACCAACCATTGCTTGAGATTTGGTGATGGTGGAATTCATATCCATCCACCAATATCTACCCTTAGACACCTTACGAATACCCCCGAGTAAACTTGTTGGATTTCATCACCAACAAGAATCTTGTTGCCCCATATTCGCCATAGTTTTTCACCTTTGTTTCATTAATAAAAATTAGAAAATCAAAACACACAAAACTGACACATAAAATGAATATAGATTAAAAGGATATAATTAATGAATGAGGTAAGCCACATTGGTTGAGACTTAGTATTGTTCATTTATTTCCTTAAGCATTCCAATTTTTATGTTACATTTGGTATTTTAACTTGCATCTTGATTTACTTTTCTTATGGTATTAACTATAAATCAAAAGAAAGCAATAAGTCAAGAAAAATTAATGGAATATTCATCCACCTTCTCCACCACTTTAGTTGTAGATCCCCTAAATGTGACACAGGCATATTTATCTGCAGGTCCCTCACATTCTTTGCCTTCCACAACCTTCCACATGGCCATGCACCAAGAGGAGTCAACTTATCCTACAATTCACAACCACATCACCCATATAGATATGGCAAGAGTAGAAATATTCATGAAGTCTTCTAATTATGCTTTATATTCTATCCCCAAATCACCTATATAGGATTCTGATTTATAGTAAGAGCCTGTCTATTCCCAATCCCCATCCACCTTTACCCAGGTGTACACTAACCCTCTTTTTGAGGCATCGATTGCACCTTCATCCCACACATCCATTCCTCAATCCTTAGGTGCTCCTAGCACTTCGTATACCTCCACCTATACCAACCCCTCTTATGAATCACAAGTTAATGCTGCTTCACAAGTTCCATCCTCACAAGTTGCCATACCTAGTTTAAATTGTATCCAAGCCACATATTCCATACCATATACCTACATACCCCTAGCATTTGATATAGTGAAGCATGGGAACACTTGAAAAAATTGCTTAGATAGTATCAGAACGCTCAACAACAAGTATAGGTTAACCTTGCACCTTTACATAACTCTACTCATATTGCTCTTGTCAACCAGGGTCCATCATGGGCACCTCAGTATTTGATGGTCTCTATCTTGATTCCTCCATCAAGCCATACCATTATCCATCCTATTCCCGTTGGCCAGCCTAGCCATAACCTTTCCATCAACATCATTCCATAATTACCCATCCTTCCATCAACAATCCCCCATTCATCATATTCCATCTAATTTTCCTAACCATAAATACCAATCTCCTTATCATTTGATCACTCCACAACATCTCTCCATGCCACCGCAAACCCATCAGGTAATTCAAGATTTCCACATTCCTAAGGAAGACGTTTTAATTGAGGCCATGCAAAAACAAATAGATCAGTTGACGCAATTCACTCCTAGATTTTCACATCTGAAACCAACTTTACGCTAATTGATCAATCAACCAATTCATCCTTCGATACCAACCCCACAATATCTGGAATAATTTATGGTACCCAAGTTTGACAAATTTAAGGGAACTGAGAATCCCAAATAACATGTGAGCACCTTTGTTCATGCATACTTCAAAATTCAAGACGATAATGCTCTCATGCTTCAAAATTTTCCTCAAACATTAGGAGGGGATGCCATATAATGGTACAATCAATTATCAAGACATAGTATCTATAATTTTGAATAATTGATTGATCAATTCTTTGATCATTTCATCTAAAATATTAAAAATAAGATCTCATTATCTGACGTCTATGCCTTAAGACAATAGGATGATGAATCTATTTATGATTTCAAAAATTGTTGGAGGGTTATCATCACAAAATTGCCATTCACCCTACCAATGGACGAGCTAATTAAGCTATTCACCAAGAGTTGCTTAAAACCCATTTCTTGGATGCTCCAACTAAGAACTTATCAATCCTTTGAATAATATTTAGCTCAGGCTAGTGTCATTGAGGATATCAAAATCCAAGAAGGCATCCTTAAACCCAAGAAGAAAGAATGGCAAAACAAGGGTCAATACAAAAGTAATTATTTAGGCCAACAAAAATCAACACAGGCTACCCAACCACCCAATCCAATAAAGTCAATCAAGTGGTCATGAGCCAACCGGTAATGGCTCAACAACAACCTGTGCAACAAGTACCATAATAAATTTCATATCATGCAGTCCCCTCAACAATACAAGCTCCAACAGTTCAAAACACAGTGCCACCCATGGAAAACCATCCCTGATGACAGTCTGTATGATAGAATCACCTATATACCCCACTAGACGAGTCATATGCCTCTTTGTTTAGAAGGTTGTATGAGACAAATAAACTTGCTTTACTTGAAATTAGATCGAAGGATCCCACCAAAAATGGTAAAAATTATTGGGAATACTTATTTTACCCCTATCATAGGTAAAATGGGCATGACATGTAGTCCAAGACCTTATTGACTTGGGGGTGATCAAAATCGATAGTCCCCTCGCTCAAAAAAATCAAAACCTTGGTATATTTTAGACATCACTTCCTCATCATGAGGAGGTGCAACCAAACATAGAGGGAGCTAACACTAATCTCCCCCTAACCAAGTCAACCATATTCAACAATACCAAGGGTTTGTAGGGGCCATTCATGTGGTCACTAGAGGTCAAAAAAATAACCAACAAAGGCAACCACCTCAAGCAAGTGTCTCACAACCCTCTACATTGCCACCCATCCAAGTTTCCCCCATTCCATCATCACCCATTCATATACCTAGTCAATCGAATCCATCAAATCCACCCATCAATCGTCCACCCCTCATCTCATTGAGTAGCCGATTAACTACAAGTTTGAAAATGGCATCCGCCAAATTATCAATATATGAGCTAATCCAAAAATCTCCCCCACATCGGGAGGCATTAATGTACATTCTAAATCCATTGAATTTCAATCGCAATATCCTAATGCCTTCAAAAACTTTGTGGGGAACATTCAAATATACATGGAGCCTTCCATAACATTTTATGACTGAGATTAAGCCAATATCATCAGGATCAATAGACCCTCCATTGCATAGCATGGCTCTAATTGATAAGAAACCTTTCAAGAGAGTCCTCATTGATACCGGTTCCTCTATCAATATTATCACCACATCCATTCTTCATAATTTGAACCTTCCTCCATCTCACATCACCAGATCATCCTTCACCCTCAAAGAATTCAACAATGCTTTGTGTTCCACAGTTGGCACTATTTTTTTACCCATCGAAGTAGGGGCTAAAATGTTGCACACAATGTTCCACATCTTGGAAGGATCCATGGCGTACAATGTACTCCTTGGAAGACCTTGGATGAGGGAAATGAGATGCATCCCCTCCATTTTACATCAATGCTTGAAATATGTCCATGAGGAACAGGTACATTGCATATCGATGAACGTTAAGCCATTTAAGTATTGCAATCTCATCTCAAATCCTTATGAGTCCATGATCCCTTCCACTCATATTTTCCTATCATCATCATCCAATCCATCCACCACTCCACCAACCTCTTCATAAAAGGATCCCATTCTTGAAGAGCTCCCTATCACCAAGCCTGAACAAACCACCATACCCTCATCATCATCATCAATGACTACATGCACATGTGGTCATAGTTAGTCCACATCATCAAAATCATTGTCATTTGTGTCATCATCAACAATTTTGTAGCCTTCCCAATCTAATCCATCTTCTTCGCCTAATGTCTCACAAGTCAAATTGATGGATTGTGAGATACCTCAATTTCCACCCTTTCTCGATCCATCGCCGGACCATGATCCTCCCATATCATCCCAAGTTGAAGTCCATATTACCAGTCCTGGTATTGGTGAATACATGGTCAATGACATCACCATAATACCCCTTACCATCCCTAGTTCTAAGGATTTCGGTCACCCATGTGACCAACCTTTAGCAATAGGAGAAATTAACAATATGAGTTCAACTCCAAATAGCATTAAATTTGTATATGGGGGGATTGAATCTTCATCAAGTCCAACACCCATAGAAGAGACTAAAGAACCAAAACTTGCCAATATTTCAAACATGTTGGGATTTCCATCTCGATATTTCCACATTATCAATTGGCAAGGCCATGTCCTAGGATTGCATGAACAAGGTGTGCATCAACCTATCGATGTTCCATATCAAGAGGTGCATGACTGTTCAGGTCTAGGTTTCCACCCACTTCTTACCACCTCTTCTTTTCAACAAGCCTTCCAAAGGCTTAACCTCATTTTAGGAGAAGAAGCCCTCCATACCAATAATTTTGATGAGGAAATCTATGAAGAATTCGAGCTTATGTCAATAATTTTGGATGAATCTGAAGAAGAATCGGAGCCCATCATTCTCCATTCCAAACAAGATAAGTTTTATCTCAACATGGTCCCCATCCATGAGCCCATATTTTTCTTGCTTCTTCCACAAGAGCGAGTTGTTCCTACCGGTGAACCACCACCTCCATTCCATTAAGCCATTCCATAAGCCAACTTGTAACATATGTACATAATTCAAAACAGTGGTTATCACCACTACAAAAAAAAAAATCAATCAAAAATCAAAAACATGTTTGCTTTCTTTGCATTACATATGTAAATATACCATTTAATAAAATATGTTTTGTGTTGCTTGTAGCTTCCCAAGTTAACCAAACTTCTAGCATAGATTCCTAGGCTCCAACCATTCCATCCAATCTTGTCCACCTTGCCCATAAGTCAACATGAATCCTATTGATTTATTCACCCCACTCCACAATTCATACGATCCGGCTAAACCAATTCCAATTGACATAAGCCTTATTGATATGGACCGGATCTCCTCACCTCCAACCTTTGCTGAATTTGTCCTGTTCGAGGAATTGTTAAGGGCTTCCACCAACTACATTCCTCCATCACCTCCGCCTTCGCCTTCACCTTCACCTTTATATCTTGAGGTTTTTTAGACAAATATAGATGAGAATAAGCCAAAATATTTTGATGATATTTTAGATGATATTCATAAGATCCCTACACCCCATCATCTTGAGGAAGGTTACCACTGTCTATTAAAAATACCATCGATGTGGACCTTAGTTCAGACAAAGACAATCCCTAAATTTTCAAGCTTGGTAAAATCTTATCACCCGATGAATAAGAGAAATTAATCACTCTCCTCAAGAGGAAAAAAGGTATATTTGCATGGTCATACAAGGACATGCCTGGTCTTGACCCTAGTCTAGTGGTCCATAATCTCACCTTACAACTTGATGCTAAGCTGATAAAACAAAAACTTAGGAGAATGCATCCTACCGTGGCCCTTGTGGTAAAAATAGAGCTTCAAAAACTCTTATATGTGAACTTCATAGTTTCTATCGACTATCCTGAGTGGCTCTCAAACATGGTACCCATTCGCAAGCCTAATGGGGTGATATGCGTATGCACTAAATTTTGAGATCTTAACAAAGCATGTCCTAAGGATGACTTCCCTATCCCAAACATCGATACTCTTGTTGATACCTACGTTGGCCATGAAATTCTTTCACTCATGGATGATGTTTTGGGATACAACCAGATTCGAATAAATCCTGATGACCAACACAAAACAACATTCACTACACCTTGGGGAAATTTTTGTTACAAGGTGATGCCCTTTGGCCTCAAAAATGTAGGTGCCACTTATCAATGTGTCATGACATACATTTTCCATGACTACATGCATAATATTATCGAAGACTATGTGGATGATCTCTTGGCTAAATCCAAAAATCGTGTTAGGATCTCATCCTAACCCTTAATGTAATAACTTCCCTGATGTAATAATTCCTAGTGAACGTGGGTAGTACCCATGATTAATATTTTGTAATGTTCTAAGTTTTAGCTTAGGTAGTGCCTATGACAAATGACACCCTTTTTATGTAACACATGGTAGATAGGTTAGGTAAGGTGGCATTGTGCATGTAATTCGTGTGGCATTATGCATGTAATTCGAGTGGCATTGTGCATGTAATTCAAAGTGGCACTATGCATGTAATTCGGGTGGCATTATGCATGTAATCCAGGTGGCATTTTGCATGTAAGCCAACCTTGGAAGGAAACTCCTTAAATACCCAAAAAGGCACCAATGTAACCATATTTTGCAAATTAATGAAGTATTGAAGGAGGTTGCCCCCTCGAAGAGGCCTGCGATTCTGTATTATTGTGAGATTGTTCCTTTATGCAAATTTCTGTTATATTAATATGATGTTTATGTGAGTTTATTTCCAAGAAATCGTGTGAGAGTGTGTTATTTGAGTTTATTTTATAGCAGGATCTTAACAAGTGGTATCAGAGCGCTTTCCAGGGCCAATTTCTGCTACAACTGCAATGATTCTTGCCATCCAATCTGCCTGTTAGGTATAAATTCTGTGTGTTTTTCCCGTTTCTATTTTTCCTTACAAAAAAAAAAAATCCAAAAAAAATACAGTGCATTTTTTTCCAGACCAAAAAAAAAAAAAAATTTTTTTTAGTTGAGTAGGTAGAAACCCTGTGTCAGGGGTTTTAAAATATCACAAAGGATCTATCGTTATTGGCTAAGCTAGATAGCCCATAAAGCGTCTAGTGAAGTGAGGGGCGATTAGGATCCAATACCCAAGCCTTAGACAGAACTCACGCACAGAATTGAGCTCCCACGTATCTTCGAGTATATCGGGAGACCATCTAGGATTAAACAAACTTTTAGCCATTAGGAAGCTCTTCGGCCTTGTATTACTCATAGTCTATGGGACATAGCATCCTGGATGATTACCCTCTCGTATTGTCAGAGAGGCAGGTAGTGTGCTCAAGGGTATGTGTGGAATCCTCCTTGAGTAGTGGCCTGAAATATTGGTCCGAGCACTATTGTTCATCATTGTTGGTATATTAGAGGGCCTATGGGTGGTACATACTCCTATACTTAGCATTCCTTGGTTTTGTTAAAACTTCAACCTATAAAAAACACAAAAAAATAAAAAAATAAAAATCCAAACCTCCCTGTTCGTAAACCTACATTTCAAAAGTGAGCATATGAGAAAGGAGTCCTCTACTAAAAAAATAACAGAAAGGACATGCATTCGGGATAATCAATGAGGGTGACACTTAAGTTGACAGTCTAGAGAATAACAGTCAAATTTATAGTGGCAGATCACAGATCGAGTCGATTAGGTCGGAGAGGTCGGCACGGTCGGAGGCGGAATTCATAGTCTTCGGGGGTCGAACAGACTGTCATATGATCACACGCAAAATACAGAGAATCTTGAGTATGAAACGAGGCCAGTTATAGATAGTGCTCTAGTACCCAAATTTTTCTCTGTAGCTTATAATCAGAAACTGTAAACACCGTTAGACTCAGCAAAACAGGAGATAAAAAAAAAAAAAAAGGTCGCAGGGTGCCAAAAAGTAGTGTTGAGAGATATAGCTCATTGTGACCACCTCCTTAAGCTGATTGTTTTGATATATAGCACCCAAGAATTTTTTTGGGCACTTACTAAAAATAGTAAGTTCTAAAAACTCAATTCTATTTTTAGTAACTAGTCATAAAAGGTTTAAAAAATGGCCTAGGGTACCCGTGGACACCAAAAAGAACTAGAACACTTGGAAAACCTAACAAAAGCCATTGAGAACTTGAACTCGGATTTTCACTCCATAAGGGAAGAAGTCCAAGGTCTTTGCCTAGAGCATGAGGCCACTAGCAACCGCTTAGAAGAAGCACTGACAGAAGTAGACATCAAACTAAAAAGAGGACCACCCAAATCAAAATACCAAGCTGAGAGTTTTGCAAGGAATCATGACCATGATCCACCCTTTAGAATGCCCAAATTGGACTTTCTCAAATTTAGTGGGTAGGATGTTGATGGGTGGCTATGTAGGGTTGATCAATTCTTTAGACTTCATAATGTACCCATATTTCATCGAGTCCAGATGGCTTCCTTTAACTTGGAGTCTGAGGCTCTACATTGGTTTCAATGGTTACGTGTTGCCTACCCAAATCTCTCTTGGGAGGATTTTGAATCCCAACTACTCACTCGATTTGGTCCTAGTGAGTATGAGGACTTTACGAGAGCCTTGACCAAACTATAACAAACAGGGTCAGTTCGAGAGTACCAAGATCAATTTGAAAAATTGGCCAATAAGACAAGAGGATTGAATGAAGGGTTCTTCCAGAGTTGTTATATCAGTGGGTTGAAGGTGGAACTCCAAGCGGAAGTAAGAATGTTGAAACCACAAACTATGATGGAAGCTATCAGTTTGGCCCGTTTGGCCGAATCTAAACTTTGCCCAAAGACGCCCATCAAAGTTTCCTCAAAATAGACCTTCATTTCCTCCTCGAGCCCAACACCCAACTGATAATAAGCCTGCTACACCCAAGTGCCTCACCATCGAAGAGATGGATGCACGTCGTGCCCAAGGATTATGCTACAATTGTGATGAAAAGTTTTTCAAAGGGCATAAGTGTGCACATAAAAAATTATTCTTGATAGATGTTGAAGAACCTAATACCTCTGACGAGAGTGATGAGGATGAGGACCCTCCAAAAACACCTTCTCCACAAGAAGAAGTGAAACAGGAACCTGAGACAACAATTACAGTCCATGCCCTTGTAGGCATTACTACTCAAACCATGAAGGTTACAAGATTTTTCAAGGGCCAACGTCTTTCCATCCTTCTGGATTTGAGAAGCACACACAACTTCATTGACCCTAGAGTTGCTCAGTGGGCAAATTGCTATATCCACACTTGTAATTCCTTTGAGGTCATGGTAGCCAATGGGGGAATCTTACCTTGTAAAGGAAAGTGTCGCAATGTTAAAATCAAGATAGGGGACTATGAACTCAAGCAGGACATGTTTGCCCTCCAGTTGGGTGGATGTGATATTATTTTGGGATCTCAATGGTTGAGTACGTTGGGCACTGTTAGTTGGAACTTTGCTGAACTCTGGATGCAGTTCTCCCAAAACGGACAAACACACATCATCAAGGGCTCCCCGACAAGAACACCTCAAATTATCAGTTAAAATGGCATGGAGAAATTTCTAAAGAAATCATCATATGGGGTCATTGCACAACTATTCTCCATCCAACCATCCACATCTCAAATGGGTGAAATCCCACCAGACATGCAACAGATTCTCCACAAACATGAGGCCATATTTCAGAACCAACCACACTACCACCGCATCGCTCTCACGACCATGCCATTCCATTATTGCTGGATAGTACACCTCCCAATATCAAACCATATAGGTACCCCCATGCCATGAAGTCAGAGATTGAGAAAATGATACAGGAATTACTCAAGGCAGGTGTCATTCAGCCTAGTACTAGTCCCTACTCTGCACCAGTCTTACTGGTCCTCAAGAAGGATGGCTCTTGGCGATCGTGTATTGACTACCAAGAACTCAACAAGATAACTGTCAAGGATAAATTTCCTATCCCTGTGGTTGATGAATTACATGGGACCATGTACTTCACCAAGCTAGACCTCCGCTCTAGGTACCATCAGATCCGGCTCAGGGATGAAGATATTCCTAAAACTGCTTTTTGCACTCATGAAGGTCATTATGAATTCTTGGTAATGCCATTTGGTCTCAAAAATGCTCCTTCCACATTCCAAAGCCTGATGAACAACATCTTTCGCCCTTTTTTGCGAAAGTTCATCCTTGTGTTCTTCGATGACATCTTGATTTATAGTCACACATGGGAAGAGCATCTCAAGCATGTAGATCAAACCCTCCAACTATTGGCCAACCATAAAATGTTCATAAAAAGGTCCAAGTGTTCCTTTGGTTTGACTGAAGTAGAGTATCTGGGACACATTGTCTCAAAGGATGGTGTCAAGGTTGACCCTAAGAAGATCCAAGCAGTCCAAGAATGGCCAAAACCTCGCACACTCAAGGGGCTTTGAGGATTTTTAGGGCTTACAGGATATTACCGTAAATTTGTCTGCAATTATGGAAAGATAGCCACCCCCCTCACCTCCATGTTGAAGAAGGATTCTTTTACTTGGACAGGGCCTACTGAGCAAGCATTCCTGGAACTCAAGCATGCCATGACCACCACTCCAGTTTTAGCCATGCCAAACTTCTCTAAAAAAATTGTTATTTAAAGTGACGCTTCTGGTCGTGGTATTGGGGCAGTATTGATGCAAGAAGGATGCCATTCGGCTTTTACCAGCAAAGCCCTATCTGATCGCAATTTGGGGAAATCCACATATGCCAAGGAAATGTTGGCAATATTGCATGTAGTCCTGCATTGGAGACCTTACCTCATTGGGCACCATTTCTCCATCAAAACTGACCACCAGAGTCTGAAATACTTTCTAGAACAATGGGTTGCCACCCTCGAGCAACAAAAGTGGGTATCAAAACTCATGGGCTATGATTATGACATCACATACAAAAAAGGGAAGGAAAATCTTGTGGCAGATGCTCTCTCTCACCAATTTGAGACCCTTAGTATGTTGTGTGCCATCTCTGCACCATTGCCCCAATGGATTGAGCCCTTATGTCAAGAAATACTTCAGGATGCAGATTTGAAAGACCTGGTTGCTTCACTTAGGGATGATCCAGAGTCTACACCAGGATATAGTTGGGATGGCCAGGATCTGTGTTACCATCAATGCCTGGTTCTTCCTCCTAAGTCCCCACTTCGAGAGCTCCTCATAGGAATCACATGCTACCCCATCTACTGGCCATTTAGGGTTCCTAAAAACTTATGAGCGACTCAAGAGAACCTTCTTTTGGAAAGGTATGAAATAGGACATTCACTCTTTTGTAGCAGATTGCGACACATGTCAAAGGATGAAAGGGGAAACAGTGTGCTCTCCGGGCACTCTTCAACCATTGCCGATACTAGATCAGGTGTGGACTGACATCTCCATGGACTTCATAGAAGGGCTACCTAAATCTGGAGGCAAGTCTATTATTTTTGTGGTAGTGGACCGCCTTTCAAAGTATGCTCACTTTTGTGCCCTAACCCATCCTTACACAGCATCCACTATTGCCCAAATTTTTCTTGACTCCATATTTTGCCTTCATGGCATGCCAACCTCCATTGTATCTGATTGTGTTCCCACCTTTACTAGAAATTTTTGACAAGAGTTGTTTAAGTTGCAGGGGACTCAGCTCAAAATGAGTTCAGCCTACCATCCGCAAACGGATGGTCAAACAGAGGTTGTTAATAAATGCTTGGAAACCTACCTTCACTTATTTGCCTCTGATCATCCTACTCATTGGGCAAAATGGCTTTCTTTGGCCAAATGATGGTACAACACTTCCTATCATACCACCACAAAACTCACACCGTTTGAGGTAGTTTACGAGCGCCCTCCACTCACGCCTTCCTCCTACATTTCGGACAGCTCCAAGGTCCAGGCCGTTGAAAATGCTCTGAGTCAACACACCGAGGTCCTCCGCCAACTCAAGCAAAATTTGAACATGGCACAAAATCAGATACACCAACAAGCTGATCAACATCGTTCTGAGCATAGTTTTGATGTGGGTGATATGGTCTTCCTTCGCTTACAGCCATACAAACAATCATCCCTACAACTTTGCAGGTGTCAGAAGCTCGCTCCAAAATTCTATGGTCCTTATCAGGTTCTACAACGGATTGGTCCGAAAGCTTACAAATTGGCTCTTCCCCCCACTTCCAAGATCCACCCTATTTTTCATGTTTCCCTTCTCAAGAAAGTTGTGGGCACAACGGTACAGGTTCAATCAACACTCCTCAAATTGGATGAAGAAGACTCCATCTTACTTGCATCAAAGTAGCTGCTAGATCGTTGAACTCGCACTCTACACAACCGTACCATTACAGAGGTCTTGGTTTAGTGGCATGGACTTCAACCTGAGGATGCTACATGGGAGTCTCTCCATTAACTCCAGCAACAATTTTCTCATTTTTAGATTTGAGGACAAAGCTTCTTCAAGGAGAAGGGCATGTTAGGATCTTATCCTAACCCTTAATGTAATAATTTCCCTGATGTAATAATTCCTAGTGAATGTGGGTAGTACCCATGATTAATATTTTATAATGTTCTAAGTTTTAGCTTAGGTAGTGCCTATGACAAATGGCACCCTTTTTATGTAACACATGGTAGATAGGTTAGGTAAGGTGGCATTGTGCGTGTAATTCGTGTGGCATTATGCATGTAATTCGAGTGGCATTGTGCATGTAATTCAAAGTGGCACTATGCATGTAATTCGGGTGGCATTATGCATGTAATCCAGGTGGAATTTTGCATGGAAACAAAACTTGGAAGGAAACTCCTTAAATACCCAAAAAGGCACCAATGTAACCATCTTTTTGCAAATTAATGAAGTATTGAAGGAGGTTGCCCCCTTGAAGAGGCCTGTGATTCTGTCTTATTGTGAGATTGTTCCTTTATGCAAATTTTTGTTATATTAATATGATGTTTATGTGAGTTTATTTCCAAGCAATCATGTGAGAGTGTGTTATTTGAGTTTATTTTATAGCAGGATCTTAACAACTCGACAAGAACATATTGATGTATTGGAGAAAGTTCTTGACCGACTCCTAGAGCATAATGTAATGTTGAATCCCAAGAAATGTGTCTTTTGTGTTACCTCGGGAAAACTTCTAGGATTCATTATCTCCAAAAGAGGCATTGAGGTGGACCCTAACAAGGTCAAGGCCATCCTAGAGATACCTCCCCCAACTAACTTAAAGGAATTGCGTAGTTTACAAGGAAATATTCAATAAATCCATCATTTTATTGTGCAACTTTTTGACAAATGTAGGCCATTCAATCACCTACTACAAAAGAAAGTGCCATTCTCTTGGATAGATGAATGTCAAAAAGCCTTCGATGACATTAAGAAATACCTAGATTCTATGCCATTCTTAGATCCTCCTTGTCTAGGTGTCCCATTTTATTTGTACATATCGACAATGGACTTTGCATTAGGGACAATGCAAAATGAACAAAATTTAGAGCAAGATGTCTACTACATTAGTAAAAAATTGGTAAGCTATGAACCTAAATACACTTATGTAGAAAAATTGTGATAGCAGTAGTTTTTGCCACTAAGAAACTTTGACATTATATGCTTAGCCACACAACTTACATCATAACTAAAGAAAATCCTCTACGTTACATGATGCCTCACACTTACAATAATACCCACACTGCTAAATGGATAATGCTCCTTATGGAATTCGACCTGGAATTCATTAGCCAAAAATCCATTAAAGGGGCAGGTAATAGCTGATCAACTTGCAGAAGCTCCACTACCTAGTGATCATCCTTTGATTATTGAGCTTCCATATGATTCGGTATTTGTTTTCACTGAGCAATATGAAGATGTAATTTCAAAGGAAGATGATGATATCACATTATTATTTGATGGCTCTAAGTGTGCAAAAGGTCAAAATGTTGGACTCATATTTCACACACCACAGGGGGTACCTATCCCCTTGTCATTCAAATTAGACTTCCAATGCACAAACAAAACTATAGAGTATGAAGCCTTAATATTAGGTCTTCAATTAGATATAGCTATGAGTATTAAGTGTATTAGAATATTTAGTAATTCTCAGCTTGTCAAGAAAATCAATAGAGAATACCAATGCAAAGAACCTATCATTAAGCTTTATCAGGAGGTAGCAATAAAATTGCTCTCTAAGTTTGATTAGTATGAAAGCAATAGCTTTTCATGTTCAACTAATAGATTTGCAAATGCGATGGCCTCCCTTTGATCCTTGATTCCAAAAGACTCCTTTGGATAGGTATAGCCTCTTATCATTTCAACGGTATCTACATCTGCAATTTTCCATGCTAAGTCAAAAGATCAAAAGGATGTTTGATTTATCCAATCAAATTCATATGAGCCTTGGTCGAGCCAAATAGTAGCATTTCTCAAGTTTGGAACACTCCCATTTGATATGTCTCAAACTGCCAAATGAAATTTCAAACAAAAGGTAGCCCGTTTTATTCTTTTGGGGGACATGTTGTATAAATGTGGTTATGATGGAATCCTCCTTCGTTGTATTGAGGCTATTAAAGCTCAAAGAGCCATTGTTTAAGCCCATGATGGTACTTGTGGTGGTCATTTTAGTGAAATGGACATTGCAAAGTGTATTTTATGCATGGGTTATTATTGGCCCACAATGGAACGTGATTATTGCACATATGTTAAGCATTGCAAGAAATGTCAAGAACATACTAATCTAACTCATGTACCATCACAAGCTTTACAACCTATTCAAAGCCTTTGGACCTTTTCACAATGGGGCCTAGATCTAATTGGAAAAATTTCACCTCCTTCCTTAGGACAACATACTTTCATCATCACAACCACTGAATACTTCACAAAGTGGGTTGAGACAATTCCTCTAACCAATACGACAAGACCTAGAATTGTAGAGTTCATTATTTATCATATCATTTGTCGTTTTGGTATCCCCTCGAAAATAATTTCCAACAATGGCAAGTCTTTCAAGAACAAGGATGTTCGAGAAATTTGTGAGAAATATAAAATTCAACATAGTTTATTTACTCCTTATTACCCACAAGAAAATTGACAAGTTGAAGCTTCCAACAAGACGTTAATTGCTATTCTCAAGAAACTTGTCAAAGAAAGTCAGATATTGGCATACATAAATTCCCTTAGCATTATGGGCTTATCGAACAAGCATCCACATGCCTATAGGGGCAACACAATTTTCATTGGTCTATGGAGCTGAGGCAATCATGCCTCTTGAGCTCGAGATCCCTTCCTTGCAAATTTATTTGCAAAAATTCATAGATGACGACACTACTAGACAAGCACGTCTTGACCAACTCACACTTCTTTATGAGAGGTTAGTTAATGCTTTAGAATATTTACGAGTGTATCAAGATCACCTCAAGCATGATTGCAACACCAAATTTCATCTATGCGAATTCCAAGTGGGAGATCTTGTCCTCAAAAAGAATCAGTAAAACACCAATGCATTATCACATCTTTGTGATAAATTTACGGCTAATTGGTTATGTCCATACATAGTTACACAAAGAGTGGGTAATGGTACCTATAGACTTGCCAGTCTAGAGGGAGAGGAAGAATCCGAACCACTTAATATTATACACTTGAGAGTATTATATGCATGATTTTATTATTATATATATACATGGCTAATACAAAAAAACACTTTGCATACACGTCATTCCAAACATTGCATTGCACTTGCATTAACATTCCAAAAACAATGCATTCAACCACATCTCATATTGCATTTCTCAAAATCACATTTCATATTGCATTGCATGCACTCCACATTTTACATTTCATATAGGGATCATTTATTAGGTTTAAGGTCTTAATTTGTCTAACAAAAGTCATGTTACCTTAATCAGGGGCACCTTTACAAAGTCATCCACACAATTCCACACGAGTCAAATTATCATTAGCACAAGCCACATTCATGAATCCTAGGTGTTTTAAGTCACTCAACCACTCCTAGTGTTTTAAGAAACCTCTGAAATACATGTCGAGTTCTTTTTAGGACCATTGCACATATTACACTAAAAAACATCTTGAGTTTTAGGAATTGACTCCAAAATATTCTTGAACCAAACACAATTTTCACATCTTAAAAACATCTTGTCTCAAAGAGGGATAACACCATACTTGGTATGAACCTTAAAGCGAAAAGGGTCATCCTTGCTAATCCCACCATGCAACATAGTCCATAAAAATAATGGTTCTCACCACTATCACAATTCCAAAAATAAAAGAAAGAGTAGGGAAAAATCCCTAACAAAATTCTAAATCTTTCTCATCACACACCACTGATCAATTGTGTTGTAAGGATCGTACTACATTTCCAGTTAAACAGTTAGGTAGTCATACCTAGAATTTAAGATATCAAAAACAAAAATTATGGACTATGGAGTTAGCCTCTATCGAATCTATAGATGCTTGACTAGTAGTGGAGTACGCTCATGCATGGTGACATGTCTCTTTTACAAGAGACCTCTGACCACTCATAAGGACAAGGTAGCCTCTTGGTTCCAACCATAATAGGTTTACCCAATTTACTCAAGACGAGTTAATAAACTCACTTGCACACACACTAATTATTGATTGTCTCGGGTCATTACCAAGCTCTTGATTCAATAAATGAATTCATTGCACACACATTTGGTCCTAAAGGAATTAGGCAATTTTAGTGAGTTTGTTTGATACCACTAGGATGTTTGAGTCTTTGCAAAGCATGCAGTATTCCATATCAACATCCATGTCTTCTTCCATATCAATATCCATATCTTATTCCATATCAACATCCATTTATTATTCCAAATCAACATCCATATCAACATCCATATCTTCTTCCATGTCAACATCCATGTTAGTTCATAAGTCATTCATCCCATACCCCACCAAGTCAGGTGCCCCTGATTAAAGAATAATACTAGAAAAAGGGTCAAGCAAAGATCTAAACTATAAATTATCATTAGCACGTGACATATTGCATTAATCATCCATAAATTACATCTTGCATTAGTCATCCATAACATATCATATGCATTAATCATAAACATAAACATGTATTCCACAAAATCATTCACACAAAAATATAACACAAAAGTAAAAGCCATGTATATATATATATAAATGAATTCCAAAAGGCTACATAGAATGGATCACCTAGGCTCATATACAAAAAGTGCATCCAAGAACTAGCTACATCCTTCGAGAAGATCCCTGTGACCTAGCAGGAGCCTTAGACCTAGAGTTATGCCTATGCTCGCTACATCTTGTACCCCCGAACATAGATGAGGTTGGAGGATCAGGAAGTGGAATATGATGCTCCATCAACCTATCCTAAAATACCTAAATATATCTCATCCGAGAGCAAAGGCATCATATGTCGACTTCATGTCGATGCTCCCTCTTCGCTAGCTCTACCTAGAGAACCACGATCCTTGAATCCTACTCCACCACATGCTACTCCAATTGTGCCCACTCCTCCTCATTCTAACTTGGAGGTACATATGGAACCTCTTCCATCTCGTCCCCATCTCTACCATCTCCCCTAACCTTGGGTGCCTACTGTATTGCACCCTTCAACTTCCACCTATGACTATCAGATCGAAGGCACTATTGTCTCTTATGGGTATCTTGGGTCCCCTCACCCTGAGTCTCTAGGGCACCCTCATCCTAGGTCTCCTAGGTACCCTCATCCCTAGCCTCTCCATCGCCATCCATATCAACTACTCCTCGAGGTGGTACCCATGGTGGCTGAGCCACGAACCATGCATCATACTTCATGGTCATCCCTGTGTCCTCCACATTTAGGATATCCATACCCTTGTTATCCTTCAAAAATAACCTCCACGGCTCCGCACAAGGTAGCCCAGTCTCCTTGCAAAATTTCCTATACTGCACTAGCTCATCAAAATCATCTTGCCTCAGCCCAAACTGGCAGAGCACTCTCGAGAACTAAAAGTACTCCACCTTGCTCTGATGCCTCCCAATCACCCACCTACCCTGACACATCTACCGTAGATGCTCTCCATCCCAAGTCCATTGGGTACCCAACCATGGCCTCCACACCACTTGGACATATGTCAATACAGCCCATAGATCCCTGTACCACAGACTCATCCTCACTGGATGAATCGGATGCACCTCCTCTACCAATACCCATTGCCTAGCATAGAGCTGATCCTTACCAAAATACCCCACATGCAAGCCATTCGATTGAGAAAATCTAAAGTGCTTTCGTCCCTAGCATTGTAGCAATATGCTGTACCCCAATCCCTCATACCCCCACCTCATCACATCATATAGCTCCTAGTTACCTGTGCTAGTAATGTGGGAGCCCATGCGTACACCTATCTCATCATGAGCATATTGCTCACCACCCCTATCAGGTTCCAAGGGAACCTACACCCGATACTATTTGGGGCCACAATATTGGCCAACATGAACATCACCAAAGATCAGAGGGGATATAACTCCTTGTTCACATACATGGAAATATAGGGTATACCTCCGCTCTCCACCGTCACCCCCTTCCATGCATCTCCAAACATCCACCTCATCTCCGTATTTTGATTGAGCCCAACCTCAACCTGGACCCCCTCCATCGATTCCTTGAGGATGCGATATACACCAAGGTAACGGTCACCTCGCCTGTGGGTAGCTAAAATGTCCCCCTATATGCATCCTATATCTCTACCAAGGTAGAGAGGTACCCCTCATCAGCCCTCACTACATCTAGCTAGGCTACCTTCTCTAGCCCCACCTCCCTAAGAAGCTCCCACTCATCCCCCATAATCGCCTTCCTCATCCCGAGGATATAAGGCAAAAATTGGTGTCGAGCCTCCAAAAATCTAAGCTGCAGCACAACACAAAACATTTGTTAATAATTCATAAAAAAAACAACAAAAAATTTACACAATACATAATAAACAATAGGTTACTTCAGCCGCTCGCGCCCCAAATGCAACCTCGACCCCCACACCAGCTCTCTCCGTCACCATAGCTTTCACACCCCAAACACCTCACCTCACTCATAACTCACCCTTCACTCTTAATATACAACTTCTTATACTCTTAATATGAACAAATGAGCTTCAATCTAGCCCTGTAAGCTAGTTATAGTTGCTTTAGGCACTTTGAAGCACCCAATGACATTTACTGGTGCATTGAAGTACCTGCAGGCATTTCTACAGACTACAAGAAGTCGCGGGCATTTCTACAGACTACAAGAACTCACGGGCATTTCACATCAGCATTGACATAATTAAAATAAGAACAAAATAGTAGCTTCCCCCAACCAAATCACTCCAAATTTCACTCACCAGTGCATTCCATAATTTTATTAGGTTTTGTGAATATTCCAATTGATTTTGATGCATAATTTTCTCTTACGACCACATTTGGAAAAATCATCAAATACGCCATAAAAGCACCTCAAGAGGGCCCAAATATTCACAAAATGATGATCACCAGTATTTTCATCATTCATACATCATCTCCACCTCATTTCACATCATCATTTACATATTTTCCAAGCTCACATAACATGCAAGTGAATCTTGTATCTAGTGGGTTATTCTATATAATTGGTGATTGCAGCGATTTGGGTCCATGCAATTTGGTAAGATGAATATCTTACCATAAGTACACTTGACCATGATTATCATCACTTATCTCCTTACTTGAAATCATAATCATATTTGGTATTTCCTCATCTTTAGAGTGAAACATTGCCAAGAACAATTTGCACAACTGTTGTCATTGATGGCCTAGTTCGTGGGGCTTAAAACATGGACAAAACTCAAATTTCATCATTCAAAATATCCTTAACACCTTAGATATAGGCACTAGCTAGGATGATTGGTTCCATTTTGGAATTAGGTGAAGAGTTTTCCATAGTCACTAGCAGGCCATCCAAGGTTGATTATTTTTCTTTTGCATCATCATTTTTGCATATCAATGATGTCAAAAAGGCAAAGTGTTTTAACAACATTGAATCACCCAAATTTTGGGACAAACACTTTTGGTTTTAAATTTCCTACAGTGGGATACATCTTACATGATCATGGCATCTACACTTGGCAAATATCCATTCTTCTATTGGAGAAAAAAATAGACACAATCATATCACCAAATTTCAAAACTCCCCTTCCCACCATTGGGGCAAAAATGGTATCAAATTTTACATCATTCATATCATCCTCATCAATTCACATTCACACAAAACCCTTCATCTATTGGGAAAAAACAAACACATCATATCACATATTTCACTAACCCCCTTTCCACCATTGAGGCAAAAACGATATCACATCATCCATCATCCATTTGCATATATTTTTCAATTGGCTCATGAGATTCATCCACAACCTCATTCGCCAATTGAGGGGGTAAGCTACACAAAACTTAAAATTATTTTATTCTTTTGTCTTCAAGCTCACACTCCACATCCCAAGAGAAGTTGCTTATCCACCTGGCCAAAATAGGTGTCATGTTTTTGTACTACATTGTGTTTCACGTAATGTAGTACAAAAAGGGGCATCTGTAGAAACCAAAATCTAGCCATTCATCCTCCATCCAGGCTTTCCCACCATTTCCACCACCAAAGCATAGCCAATTTTCCCACTATTCCTATTTCCCACCATTTTTGAATAATATTCACATTTATTTATGTATATTTATTTTTTATATATTTAAATATAATATTTTATATTATATTTTAATATATCTAATAAATATGTATTTATTTAAGTGAATTAATCCTATCCATCCAAATCCATTTAATCCCGACCACCCATTTACATAATTCCATGCCACACCCTAGATTTATTATCTACCCTTAGATATGCTTTAATATCAGCCACATGATTAGTGTCATTGAAACCCTAGCATGCCCTAGGTTAGATTATAAATAGGAGCCATTTTGATGGCTCAACCCCTCATAGTTATTTGTACATAAATAACATTTAAATATTCATATTTCTTCGCATAGAAATAGCATTTAAAAAAAATCACATTTCTTCATATAGAAATAACATTTAAACAAATCATATTTCTTCACACAGAAATAACATTTAAACAAATCATACTTTCACAAGTATCACATATTTCTTCAAAATAGAAATAACATTTAAACCAATGGATTTTAATTATAGATCTTCCAAGGCTTAATCACAACCTAATACAAGGTTATAAACCAGATTTTTTCTATGATCCATTATTATGGTTACACTATAGCTCCTTTCAATGAATGTGTTTACTAATTTGCATTGTAATCTATAGTCTTCCCTCAAATTAGGCTATCAAGTTGTCTCATGATCTATCACCCAGATCGTACTATAGTTACCCCAAGGTTAGCTACAACTCTCTTTCAATATTACCTCTAAGATCACTCAAGTTTAGCTATGATTGGTCACATAATCTACTCACAAGATTACACTATAGGTTACAAACTTGACCCTTAACTTATCATAAGATGTACCCTATAGGTACATAATATTAGTAAATGAGATTTATTAATCAACCTCTTATCAAGGATAAACCATAGTTCTTTAATAAGATATTCCATAGTCTACCAACTAAGACTATTACTTATTTCAACCAAATTTGTTTTTTCAAATTTAACTCAAAGTCTTTAAGCTTGAGTCATTCATGGTTTACACCGATTTTATCCCCAATTTATTATTTCATATTCAATCCATAAGATTGTACCACAAATTTATCCTTAAATTTTATTTATAATATAATATAAATTATATCATATGGTTTTGACTAAAATTTGTCCCAAAATCAATTTGTATCTATAGATTATATTACATGTCTTTGATTCTTATCTAGCCAACAGTTATCACTTAGATTAAGATATGTTAGATTAGGTAAAAAAAGAAGGTTTCAGTTATGTATCTTGGGGTACAGTCAAACAATACCATCACAAGCTAGAAGTCAAAGTGGTCAGCTAGCCATTGTTCTAGTTCCAATAGTGCCATCGTATGGTAGGATGCTAATGGGGATGGGTAGGTTAGGTTGGGGCTAGCCAAGTGTATTGATGCTTGGTTATTATTGGATAGGCACCAAGTGCTTAATATACCCCATCCGACTCATACCACAACGTGTGTAGGATATTGCCCAAACCAACTTCCAATCATGCCATGTAATATTTCACAATAACTAGGAGGAGGTGCCAAGCAGTTAGCATTCTAAATTTGGCCCAATACACAAAAATAAATGTGAATAGCTCACGATCGTCTGGTATACCTGGTTGTTTTTTTTAAGGTAGACATGAAATAATTTAATCGTCCCACCTAGACGAAGATACCCAACACAGCGAGACTCTAGACACACAAAACCATGATGGTGAAATTTTTTGCAGTATGCATAATGTAAATGATGGTTGACTACAGATATCTCAGAACCTATATTTTGACATTCCACATGATTCTTGAATGCGACTATTTAAAAGGAGGGCTACTAGGCTTATCGTTTGTAGAATTTATCTACCAAAATAGAGCTATGGGCATTGCATTTGAGGGTGGGTATGTTTAAACACCCAAATCCCTTGATGTAGGCATCATTAAGGATGATACCCTTGAGCAAAAATTACTAAAATAGAAATATCGAACTATCATCCACACACAGATTGAATATGATGGATGGAAGCATTTATAGTCAAAGGATTAACGTTGATCCCTCTAATGCAAGCACAAGTGGTGATATCTCACAGTTTCCCAATGCTATATCAGGTGTACCCATAAATTCCCTATGATGATTATCTATAAATTGTTTGGATGTTTAACTATTGGTCCCATGGTAGGTTCCACTAGGTTAAATAAATTCATTATCCCAAAATGAAAGGTCACAATGACAAACTTCAACAAGGTTTGGTAATCACTCAATGATAGGGAGCAGTACTCAGGAATATCCCACACAAATAGTGTCGAGGAAAATCTTAAGGTATAAGAATACCTAAGCACTCAGAGGTTAATAACCATCATACGATGGTTGTAAAGCTCCTCTCTATGTTGTGATTGAAATAAAATCCCTCCAGTTTGCTACAATTTCAACATAAGGTCCCTAGGGTCAATTTACTAATTTTAAATTAGGAGTATAACATGGTCTAGTGACCTTGACTGCACGCCTGCCCATCCGTAAAACCCAAGAATTCGTTTGACCTAGAAAAGGTATGGATACATACGCATATCTAGGTGCTTAAACCATACATTTATTAGGTGTTTAAACCATACAATCATTCAAAATTGAGTTATTCTAGAAGCACATGAATAGTCCATAATTTAATTCAACATTGAAATACATGGAAGCACATGTATAGTCAATTGATGTCTCAGGGACACCCCAGGGATACAAAAATTTATAAATAATATATGATATCCCAAACACAATGAAGACAACTACACATGCCAAGCCATGGATAGAAAGGGTTACATAAGATAGATAAAAATAAGAAAGAAGGAATCCTTTCGACCTAAAATTTGTAGGGTTTCCAAGCTCCACTTTCTTATCCACTAAGTCCACCAACCCTTTCTTCTTGTGTGCTTCTATCAAGTTTGACCAAATGTCTCTAAGGCTTAAGGCTTTTTGGTTTCTAATTCACCAAACAGTGAAGAGCATAATCCCTAAGCCCAAGCTTACCTATCAATATTTCTTAGGATTTTTCCAGCATCCATGACCATTTTTGGTTAACCCATGATGGCTATTTATAGCATTCAAGGGTGCCTTCTCCAATGGTGAAGGGTAGTCTAGGTAATGACCTTTTGGAGAGGTCATGAGGATGATGATGTAGGCAGTTTAGTGGCATAGTATTTTTTTGCAGCTTTGAGGACATGATGCACATCAAAGGGCAGCCAATAGTGCTTTGGAGGACTCTTGAATGACCAATATTATTTTTAAATTCTTTCTAGAATATAGGGGTACAAATTCCTTTTTCTCATGGCTCTTAATGACATTTTAGGACCAAAATACTTTTCTCAAAGTATTTTATCACCTTATTAGTTTGCAAAGCACACTAATAATTAAATTCACATAAAAAATCCCTTTTCTATTTAAAATATATGTTATTTCTTTTCTTGGATGTATTTTCAAAAATATTAAATGAACTACCACTATTTTCAATACCTAGAAAATTTCAAAATATTTTCTATGCCTACATTAATTTTCATTTCTCTTTGCCAAGCACAAGGGTTCGAGTCGAGGTGGGATGTGACATACTCCCCTCCTTAGACTAAACACAATCCCTTGTGTTTACCATAGTTAGAAAATAATAAAATATTAATGCATAACCAAACCATAGCAAAGGAAGCAAATAACCAAATTGCTTTTACCAAATTCCAATCGCAAGCAACCATGCAATCTCAATATTTCACACTATTTTTTTTATCCAGTGGATGGTCTCTTTAAGATAGTATTGCTATCACTATAATATCCAAGAGGCTAGTCTCAAACATCATTGCCCAATGGTGTAGTCATGAGTATACATATATGCGGGTAGTTATCCATGTTACTCATGGGTTATCTTCATCATCATTTCCCTTTTTTTGGTATCTCATTCTTGGTGGTCGAACAACTCCTTATTCCCATGAGAAGGCGAGCTTCTTCCATCCATGAGAGCTCCTGGACCTGTGATGCAACAAAATATCAATAGTACCATATTATTCAAGAAATAAAATATATATACTACATGAAAATCATTTATCAATGATTACTTTGCATGGTAAGATCAAAGTATAAAACATGAATATCATCATAAAATAATGATATATAAATCAGTGCATACATACCATCATCAATGCATAAGTTTCTATATAACAATATCTATTTATGCATCAAATAAAGTCTATCTAAAACAATATTACACATTGTTTTCAAATAAATAAGGAAAGTGATTCCTCATGTACACCTTTTTCTACGTGGTATTCTTTTCAGAATATAGGTCCCATTGGACCTTGCATTGCTCTATGTCTCGCTTCCTCATGGTATTGGAACGAAACTCGAGAATTTTTACCGGTTTTACCTAAATGTATGTTGGATCCATCATCTATAATTTTGAGACATACAACACATGATTATGATCATCAAGATATTTCCTAAGAAGGGACACATGGAAAGAATCATGGATCTTTGACAAATTAGGCAACATGTCAATTTTGTAGGTAATAGGGCTAATTATTTCCAAGATGGCAAATGGTCCAACATATATTGGATCCAATTTTATCGATTTGATAACACTTTTTATAGGCTTTACCCTCAAGAATACCCTATCTTCCACAGAGAATTATCGAGGAGTCCTCTTCAAGTCAACATAATTTTTTTGTCGAACTGAAGCTTCCTTAAGCCTTTGTCAGATTATCTTCATTTGTTCCTCCATCTCCTTGAGTGTATCGGACCCAACAATATCTCGATCCTCTGTATTGTACCATGACAATGGTGTTCTGCATATCTGGCCATACAAAGCCTCAAAAGGAGCCATATTTAAATAAGCATGGTATTCATTGTTGTAGGTAAACTCTACTAAAGGTAAGAAGTCTTCCCATAGAGAATTTTAATCCATGCAATACATGCAAAGCATGTATTTTAAGACTTGATTGACTCTTTCTGTCTACCCGTCTATCTTTAGATGGTAAGCAAAACTTATATTTAGTGTAGTTCCAATTGCATGATGGAGGGCTTGCCAAAAATTGAATGTGAACCTAGAATCTTGATCAGAGGTGATTGCTTCAAAAAATCCATGCAACCTAAAGATCTCTTTGGTGAATTTGTTGGCAACCACTACCACATCATCCTTGGTTCTTCTTGGTATGAAGTATGCTACCTTGGTCAGTTTGTCTACCATGAAAAGTATCACATCATGTTGGTACTTGGTCTTAGGCAACCCAACTATGAAATCCATTGACATCACTTGCCACTTTTGTATGGGTACATCATGTGGGTATAACTATCCCGTGGGTGATTATACTCTGCCTTAACTTTCTAGAACTCCAAAAATCGGAAAACAAATTCAATGACATCTTTCTTCATAACAGGCCAATAGAATGTCTTCTTCATGTTCTCCCTCATCTTGGCCCCTCCTAGATGAGCGAAGTATGGGGATCTATGAACTTCCCTCATGATCACCCTTCTTAGATTTCTAGCTTCGGGAATGACTACTCAAACCTTGAAACACAAAAGTACATCCTTGAGATCATAATATCTAGCTATCTTAGGGTCTTGTGACATTTTGGCTTAGGTTTCAATACATAATTGATCCTAATATTGGGATTGCTTAACTTGATCCATAAGATCTATATGACTTTGGGTTAGTGTAGTAATATGCCTTTTTTTTCTCAAAGAATCGGTGACCGTGTTTTCCTTAGGTTTGATGTATTCTATGCTAAAATCATATTCGTCCAAGAACTCAATCCACCTTCTTTGTATTCCATATAGCAAATATTGAAGAAAATATACTTTAGACTCTGGTGATCAGTTCTCAACTCAAACCCACAAGGTAGTGCTA
Organism: Wollemia nobilis; assembly: GCA_028583015.1. Lineage (NCBI taxonomy): Eukaryota > Viridiplantae > Streptophyta > Pinopsida > Araucariales > Araucariaceae > Wollemia > Wollemia nobilis. Next base: position 2,530,987 of record JAQPPZ010002027.1, read on the forward strand.
CTAAATTTTCAAGGTATGTACCACTACATCTAGTTCTAAGTCATGAGTAGCATAATTAGCATCATGTTTCTTGAGCTTTCTCGACTCATAGGCTACTACTAATTTATCTTGGGATAACACCCCTCCAAATACTTCCAAAGAAGCATCTATGCATACTAAAAACTTGCCTTGGGGGTATAGGATTTTTAGTATAGGAGCAAAGGTGAGATTTTGTTTTAGTAAGTAGAATATGGCTTCACATTTGTTTGTCCATACGAACACCTTTCCTTTCCTTTGAATATTTGTTATTGGGGAGGCTATCTTAGAATAATATTTCACAAATATTTGATAATACCCTATGAAACCCATGAAGCTTCTCACTTTTGTTACATTAGTGGGAGGTGGCCAATTCAAAATGACCTCGATTTTTTGAGGATATACCGCAATCCCATTTGTGAAGATTATATGTCCCAAGTAGTGTACTTATGGCACATAAAAATCACATTTAGAAAGGTTATCATAGAGTTGATGTTTCTTCAAAAACCCTAGCATGATTTTCAAGTGTCTATCATGCTCTTATTTATTATGGGAATAGATTAGAATATCATCTAAAAATACCAATACAAATTGATCCAACTAGTTTCTAAACACACTATTCATCAGATTCATGAATGTGGCTGGAGTATTGGTCAATCCGAATGGTAGGACAGTGAACTCATAGTGCCCATACTAGGTTTTAAAATAAATTTTGTGAGTATCCTCATCCTGAATCCTCAACTGATGATATCCCAATTTTAAATCAATCTTGGAGAATATGGTGGCATCCTTTAACTGATCAAATATATCTTCTATCCTTAGAAAAGGATATCTATTTTTTATAGTGGATTTTTTCAACACCCTTTAGTCTATACAAATCCTTAGCGAACCATATTTCTTCACAAATAGTACCGGTGCAACCCATGGAGATACACTTGGTTTGATTAACCCTTTATCAAGTAATTCTTAAAGTTGCACCTTCAATTCTTGCATCTCTATAGGGTTCATCCTATAAGAATATTGGTACTAGATCAATGGTGAAGTCAAATTCTCACTTGGGAGAAGGAGTTTTGAGGTAAATAATTCCCTATATTATTGTAGAATTGGAAATTTTTGAAATACTTCCTGCTCATTGACATCTTCAACTTCTTTCAATTTAACCGCACAAACCATCCCTCATTTTATTATGACCTTATTTAGTTGCATTGCAGACAATAACATGGGCTTAAAGGAACTTTGTTCACTAACCATTTTTACCCTTTCTTTCCTATCATTAGTAAACTCAATCCATTGATCTTAGAAACTGATCAAAGCCTTATGAGATTTTAGCCAATCCATAGCCAAGATGATGTCGAAAGCATGTTGCGGTGCTACATATAGGTGCCAAATGGTAGAGCTAGTGGATAGGGAAATTTTAGCTGTAGGGAAGCATTGATCCATGAAGTAGACCTGACCTCACCCATACTCCACTTTCCATCCTTGTACCAAAGATACATGTCTCTTCGGTATGTCCCTTATTATGCTACTATAAATAAATATATATGTAGCTCCACTATCTATCATAATTTTAACATATTTACCATATATTTTACCATTTATGAGTAATGAAGTTGCTTGTCCTTCTAGGTTCTGGTTCCCAATGGCTCCATAGATATTGTGGCCTTTCTCATTTTTCTTCTAGCTAGACGCTACACGAAGAGGACAATTCTTGGCATAATGTGGACCTTTGCATTCATAACATCCAAACTTATTATTCTAGCCTATCCCTTGATCTGGCTTAACCTTATCATTGGTAGGAGGTGGTCCTGCCTATTTTAGAGGTTGCGATTTCTCAATATTATTGTTGTTCTTATTCCTTGGATGGAAATTCTTCTTAAAGTGCCCTAGCTTCTCATTGTTTTTATTTTTAAACTTAGGATTTTCCTTCCCTTTCCAACTTGGTTCAGGCTCCCACTTCCTCTTTTTTTTGGGACGATGTTCCATCTTCAACCTATTTGAAGAGTTGCCAAATTTCTTACTAGGGTGCTGATTGTATTCTGCTTGGCAAGCTAGTTCGTAAGAAATCTCTAGATCACCAGGTCTATGCATGCTTACTGAATTCTTAATATGATATACAACTCCCTAGAGGAATTTGTGCACTTTCATCTTGTTATCCTTCTCAAAATATGGATCATACTTGAGCAGTTTCAAGAACTACCTATAATACCCTTCTATAGACTGAGTACCTTGGTGGAGTTGAACAAACTCATCAAGTTTCTTCATATAATTTTTTTCGTAAGGAACATATTTCTAAATTCTTTCACAAAGTCCTCCCATTTGAAATGAATGGCATTGATATTTTACTCCTTATTATAGGTCTCCCATCATTCTAGACTTATTTTTGTCAAAAGTCCTATGGTCCAGACCATTTTAGTTGTGGAGGAATAGTTTCTCATGGAGAAGTAGATACCTAGCTCATTCAACCAAGATTTTGTTGAAGCTCCCTTTTTTTTGTAGAGAACCTTCTAACCTTGACATGTTTTAGGTCCTTTTTCGATTCTCTTTTAATACGGGCCTTAGTCACACAATCTACTTCATATGTGTCATTATGTTAGGATCCTCAATCCTAAAATTATTAGTTAGTATTAGTTAGTATTATTAATCATTTAATTATTATATTATTAACTTATAAAGTGAATCATCACAACCCTTCATAACGTGAACCATAACGTCTCTTCATACGTGAACCATCATGTCTCTTCACCAACGTAGCTTTAGGGTAGATATATACATTAGGTTGGCCATCCATATCAAATCATCCATGAATAAGAAGAATAAGAATATATATTCTAAAGGAGGGAGCCCCTTATAGTGGCAAAGCAATTACAAGGGAGCCCCCTTTGAGTGGCCTGCGATTACATTTATATTAATTTGTTAATAATTTTATAGTAAGACCTTGGGGTCTTACCATTTGGTATCAGAGCCATGTGGGACCCAATCATGTGGGAATTGCTCAAAGATATTCATAAAATCACTTCTGTGCATGAGTATCAAACTTGGTTTGAGGATATCACCAAACACAACACAATATTAGATGAATCAATTCTCATCAATGGCTTCATTAGGGGATTAAAAGAGGAAAGTAGAATGGAGGTGACAAGGTTCAATCCCTATACCATGATGCAAACCTATGGATTGGCAAAATTAGCTGAAGATAAAATCAATGCACAACAATGATTAGGGAAACCACTTATGGAAAAATCATTGACCACTTACATCGCTCCCAAACCTATGCATAATGGAAGGGCACAAAGCACTTACACAACCCCCAAATCTAATCAAAATTTATGAATTAAACATCTTAGCTTTGAGGAGATGAAGGAACGATGAGCAAAAGGACTCTGTAATAATTGTGATGAATAATTTGGACCCCACCATAAATGTGCTACACTAACATTGTTTTTATTGAAGGAAGTTGATCCCTGTATCTCCATAGAGCAAGCAGATGAGGTAGTTGTGTCCGAAGCGACCAGTGCACCTACTCATCGCAATGAAGACAATAAGGTCGATGTGCAAGAAGTGATTGATATACCAAGCAAGGATAAGGTAAACATACCCAAAGTGATCAATGCTAGCCAAACATGCACTCTACAAGACCTACACATACCTTCCTCACCAATAGTGTGTTCTTGCCATATGACCAAACCTATTTGGAACCAACACAGAGTGACTACACACTCCTTCTCCATTGGCTCTACCAAGGAACCAAAAAAGGATATGAAATCATTACCATCACTTTTGATGCATCATTCTAAAGTATTTGAGGAACCCCAAGGGTTACCCTCCCATCGTCATCATGATTTTACTAAGGAAGATTATACTATTATTCTTGGCAACCCCCCGCTAATGCTTCATCCTTCTCGATATCCCTGCCTACGAAAGGATGCCATTAAAAGAGTCCAAGAACTTACACAAATCCTTCTTGGAAAACAAAGGATAAATCTTCTCACTTTGAGCTTTGAGGACAAAGCTCTTTTTAAGGAGGGTGGCATGTTAGGATCCTCAATCCTAACATTATTAGTTAGTATTAGTTAGTATTATTAATCATTTAATTATTATATTATTAACTTATAAAGTGAACCATCACAACCCTTCATAACGTGAACCATCACGTCTCTTCATACATGAACCATCATGTCTCTTCACCAACATAGCTTTAGGGTAGATATATATATTAGGTTGGCCATCCATATCAAATCATCCATGAATAAGAAGAATAAGAATATATATTCTAAAGGAGGGAGCCCCCTATAGTGGCAAAGTGATTACAAGGGAGCCCCCTTTGAGTGGCCTGCGATTACATTTATATTAATTTGTTAATAATTTTATAGTAAGACCTTGGGGTCTTACCACATTACCCTGCCATATCATAGGGTTTGTTGGCTCAGGATTCCTATTCTTTGATTTCTGTATCTCTACCCTAATGTTTTCCAAAAAATTGTTTTGTTGAACCATTTCCTCTCTATATAGGGTCATTTTACCTTGCATTGTTTACACAATAGTCATGAGATTTTCTAATATATTTGAATTTCTCGAACTATCCCATATAGGGCTATCCTCAACACTGTTAGTGCTAATGGGCTTCTCCTTTTGAGGAACCATCGATCTTCCATTTTGTAACCTAGGTCCCATGTTTTCCAAAATTTAAGAGCAGTGTCAGTTTTGTAATTACACATTTATTCCTATTATATGTGAATATTAAATACCACATGTGTTCTGCAATAAGGTATCTTACTATATAAATAGTATGTAAAAATTTAATATAAATGACTACCATTTGGTGGTCACGTAATGGTGTTTCAACCATATTTAAATTTTAGTTTGCTACTATTTGTGGGGTACGTTTCATCATACCCTTGCTAAGTTTCACATGAATTTCATATTCAACCAAAAGGTCATGTTGTAACATCAATAAATCAGACATTTCTTCTAATGTGAAGACCCTATTGAGATAATTTCTTATTATTAGGATCTACAAATAAATCTTGTTTATTTGAAATACAATGTCTGTGCAAGGAAGAGGTTTAGTTGGAGCTATGAATGTCGCGTACAATTTCTCAAAAGAGTATCAGGTACACCACTTAAGACCCACTATCATGAAGGTTCAATTAAATCTTCCAATCTGATTCACCAATGGTTCTGTCTTGGGAGATAGGACTTACCCATTGGTAAATTCTAAGCAATTTTTATTTCCTTTCCAAACATGTATCCATTCATATTTCTTCTTACATTTTCATGGAAGCTTTATGCCTAATCAACCTAGAATTTGATACCAACTGTAACAACCCCAATTCTAGGACCAATCAACTTTAGAAGGAATTTTTTATTTTTTTAGTATTTGTCATTATTGCTAATTCGTAAGTGAATTGAAAGTATCTTTATGTGGTTCTCTTATAGTTTAGTTCTCAATTAAGTTCAAGGCTACACTTCACAGGAGTCCAACATGGTCAATGTCTATCCTATGGATAGGAGTGGCCAACCCCTATTATGACCTACATGTAAGGTTTATTTACCATGCAATTGGGAATTCTCCTATCTCAAATAGGAACGCCCTCTTTTCCTACTAGTTTAAATCAAATATTAAACTAGATTCTATGGTAGGTCTCTTTGAACCCATACATTAGGCGTATACCGTGAGGATTAGTTAATTATTCCTTAAGTATATAACACCAATCATTGCAATGCTTAACCTTACCATATAAACCATAGGAATCTAAGGGGGTTATCACACAAACCCACATAGATATGTGATTGTTTACCATTTTACCATTACTTGGTTTAACCGACTATAATCTCCACAAATTGGATAACTTTCAATGTTTCCTTCTATAATCACTCTCATTTTTAATCTCCAAGTAACATGCATGAGTCATTTATTCCTTCTAGTTTTCAAGGATACACTATATCAAATCAACACAATTATTAATTCACTTTTTAGAGATTCAAACCTTATCATGGGATAACTTCATATCATGATATAACTCTACTTTGCTTCTAAGATCATTTGAAGTCAAGTATTACATTGTATACACATCATTTCAAGGAGTGATATAATCAATTACAATTAATCTCAATAAATACATTTGTCAATTATGGAACCCTTCATTAAAGAGGCCCTTGTTACAACATGTGTACAAAATCAATAGGAGTTGACTAGTTCCAACTTTGGCTTGGTTCCATTCGAGCCACCAATACTAGATTATAGATTTTTTCAGTATCAGGACAAATCATACATGTATATGAAATGCATTCTAGACAAACAATAACATGTAATAATTCTTCATTGAATTAAACTAAACACAATACATTCTTCACAACATAATTATCTAAAGCATTCCACCATTCAAAGGAAGGAAATCCCATACTTTCCTAAGACTAAAAACCACATTTTCATCTCATATATTTCTTCACAAAGATATGCCTTTGAAACCAGTATTATTACAATCAACTATTACTAGTCTAAAATAATGTCATAAATTCATTCATAAATGATATCCCTTTCATGCATATGGCAATAAAACATATTATACTTCCACAAGTATCTTGTATCTCTTCAAATAATTAAACAAATCATATTTCTTCTCACGAAAATAGAATTTAAGCAACCATATTTCTTATCATTGAAATAGCCTTTAAACAATCATATTTCTTCGCATAGAAATAACATTTAAACATTCGTATTTTTTCGCATAGAAATAGGATTTAAAAAATAATATTTCTTCAAATAAAAATAAAATTTAAACAAATCATATTTCTTCACACAAAAATAGCATTTAAACAAATCATACTTTCACAAGTATCACATATTTCTTCAAAACAAAAATAACATTTAAACCAATGGATTTTAATTGTAGATCTTCCAAGGCTTAATCACAACCCAATACAAGGTTATAAACCGGATTTGTTCTACGATCCATTATTATGGTTACACTATAGCTCCTTTCAATGAATGTGTTTACTAATTTGCATTGTAATCTATAGTCTTCCCTCAAATTAGGCTATCAAGTTGTCTCATGATCTATCACCCAAATCGTACTATAGTTACCCCAAGGTTAGCTACAACTCTCTTGCAATCTTACCTCTAAGATTGCTCAAGTTTAGCTATGATTGGTCACATAATATACTCACAATATTACACTATAGGTTACAAACTTGGCCCTTAATTTGTCATAAGAGGTACACTATAGATACATAATATTAGTAAATGAGATTTATTAATCAACCTCTTATCAAGGATAAACCATAGTTCTTTAATAAGATATTCCATAGTCTACCAACTAAGACTATTACTTATTTTAACCAAATTTATTTTTCCAAATTTAACTCAAAGTCTTTAAGCTTGAGTCATTCATGGTTTACACCAATTTTATCCCCAATTTTTGTTTCATATTCAATCCATAATATTGTACCACAAATTTATCCTTAAATTTGCTTTATAATCTAATAGAAAGTCTATCATATGGTTTTGACTAAAATTTGTCCCAAAATCAATTTGGATCTATAGATTATATTACATGTCTTCTTTGATTCTTATCTAACCAGCAATTCTCACTTAGATTAAGATCTGTCATATTAGGTAACAAAAAGAAGGCTTCAGTCATGTATCTTGGGGCGCAGTCAAACAATACCACCCCGAGTCAAATAATACCATCACGAGTTGGAAGTCAAAGTGGTTAGCTAGCCATGGTGTGAGTTCCAATAGTGCCATTGTATGGTAGGCTGCTAAGGGGGATGGGTAGGTCAGGTCAGGGTTAGTCAAGTGTACCGACGTTTGGTTATTCTACCATAGGCATTGAGTGCTTAATATAATCCATCTAACTCATACCATGGTATGTGTAGGATATTATCCAAACAAACTTCCAATCATGCCATGTAATATTTTACAATAACCAGGAGGATGTGCCAGACACTTAGTATTCTAAATTCAGTCCAATACACAAAAATAAATACGAATAGCTCATGATCGTTTGGTATACCTGGTTATTTTTTTAAGGTAGACATGAAATAATTTAATCATCCCACCTAGATGAAGTTACCCAACTTGGTGAGACTCTAGACACATGTTAGGATTACTAAGTAAAATTAATCAAGAAGATTTTAGTAGACAATGGTTCCTCTCTTAATATATGCAATTATCATTATTTCAAGGCAGGAGACTTACAACTATTTTTATTCTGGTGTCATGTTTGCATGTTGCTTCCTTTAGAACTCTAGCCAAAAGTGAAGGTCTACCATCAAATTTAACTTTCTCAAACAAAGGCAAGAGAAAATTAATTTGGTATCCCCTAGCTCTGAGTTTGTTAAAAATATAATTTTTAACAAAAATGAATCCATCCCTAGAGTTTTATCTAACCAAAAACCTGTTGAGTTCACTCATGATAAACACATTTTGTTGATGAATTGGATAATGGGATGAAGTAGGGATGTATTGATAGGTGTTCAATTTCTAGAACAAATTGGTATAGAGAATTTCAGTTTGAGAAAAATTAAGCCCCTTAAAAAATATAGTATCTAGAAGTGTTAATTTAGAATTAGAAACAAAGGAAGTAATTTTAATACTATCATAGAAGAAATCATAGGTAACAAAAAAACCATTAAGATCCTCCTTACGACCATGCCAAAATCCAATGACATCATCAATGTATTGTTTTTAAAATAAAGGGTTTCCACAAAAACATTATTAAATACATGTTCCTCTAGATAAAAAAGAAATAAATAAGCATAAACCACAACAAAATTGCTTCTCATGGTTTGAATTCTAAGTAGTATTATGTTAACACTTCTTTGCAAAGATACTAAGGCTTGTAGAGATAGTGTTGACATAACACTACTTAGAATTCAAACCATGAGAAGAAATTTTGTTGTGGTTTATGCCTATTTATTTCTTTGTCATCTAGAGGAATATGTATTTAATAATTTTTTTGTGGAAAACCTTTTATTTAAAAAAAATACATTGATGATATCATTGGATTTTGACATGGTATTAAGGAGGATCTTAATGTTTTTTTTGCTACCTATGGTTTCTTCTATGATAGTATTAAAATTACTTCCTTTGTATCTAATTCTAAAGTAACACTTCTAGATTCTATCTTTTTAAGGAGCTTATTTTTTCTCAAACTGGAATTCTATACACCAAATTATTCTATAAATTTATGAACACCTATCAATACATCCCTACTTCATCCCATTATCCAATTCATCAACAAAAGGTGTTTATCATGAGTGAACTCAATAGATTTTTGGTTAGAGAAAACTCTAGGGATTGATTCATTTTTTTAAAATATATTTTTAACAAACTCAGAGCTAGGGGATATCAAATCAATTTTCTCCTGCCTTTGTTTGAGAAAGTTAAATTTGATGGTAGACCTTCACCTTTGGCCAGAGTTCTAGAGGGAGCAACATGCAAATATGAAAACAAAATAAAAATAGTTGTAATTGTCTCCTACCTTGAAATAATGATAATTTCATATATTTAGAGAGGAACCATTGTCTACTAAGGTGAAAAGAAAAATCCTAGGCTCAAACCCCAAGAAACTTTCACTTAGTAAAGTGAAGAAACACATTAAAAATATGCAAAAATGAAAGGTGGAAAATAGAGTCCCTCAAATATATTTATTTTTACACAAAAAAGATCAAAGAGGTTTTTGGTTCATCCAATAGATGAAGCCTTGAGCAATGTGCTTGCGTTCTCTATCTTTTCTCTATTTTTCAAACAATGGAGAAGTAATATTTTGTCGATTCGAAAATCTTTGAAAAAACTATATTTGTCCAACTTCAAAGTAAGAGGAACTGATTTTATTTTGGTTCCATGTTTGTGTGTTGTTCACTCTAGAACTCTAGCCAAAAGTGAAGGCCTACCATTAAATTTAACTTTCTCAAACAAAGGTAGGAGAAAATTAATTTGATATCCCTTAGCTCTGAGTTTGTTAAAAGTATTATTTCTAACATAAATAAATCTATCCCTAGAGATTTTTCTAACTAGAAATCTATTGAGTTCGCTCATGATAAAGGCCTTTTGTTGATGAATTGGATGATGGGAGTAAATAGGGATGCATTAATAGGTGTTCATCGGTTTCTAGAACAATTTGGTGCAAAGAATTTCAATCTAGGCAAAATCAAACCCCTTAAAAAACATAGTATCTAGAAGTGTTACTTTAGAATAAAAAACATATGCAACAATTTTAATACTATCATAGAAGGAATAATAGGTAGCAAGAAAACCATAAAGATCCTACTTATGACCATGCCAAAATCCAATGGCATCATCAATGTATCTTTTATAAAGTAAAATATTTTTCACAACAACATTATTAAATACCTATTCCTCTAGATAAATAAATAAAAAAGTATAAACCACAACAAAATTACTTCCCATGGTTGTTCCCCTTATCTACCTATATGTTTCCCCTTTGAATTTTAAGTAGTGTTATGTTAGCACTATATTTGCAAGCCTTACCATAAAGTTTGTCTTGGCCAAATCAAATTTGTTCCTCAAAGAATAATGTAGGGTTGTTAGTACTTAGAGGTGGGGATGCTAGGATAAAGACTCTCAATATAAAAAGAGAATATAATGATGTCCTAAGGAAAAGCATGATAATGTAAATATTAAATCAGAGATATGGAATCCAAGAGATGATTTATTTGCTTCAACAAAATTGGCAAGAGTAGATGATGAAGCCATTTGGAGGTAGGTTCGAGCATGAAACCATAGTAGGAATATATGGGTCAAACAGAAAGCCTAGGCTTATAGATTTTTAAGGAGCAAGTAAAAGACACACATATTGACAAAGGATAATGTTACTTGGAGCATAAATTTTCTATTATTTTCTAAAAGCAGATTCCTCTTAAAAGCTTAACCAACAAAGTCTTGGATATGAGAAAAAATATCCTATCAAGGGATACTATTCACTCTAGAGTACACATTCTAATCTAAATTATAGAAAAGGTCATCTGAAATGTACTAGTCCATCGATAAAACACATACATCTAGGTTTTTATTTGTGGGCCTAATGATAATGGATTTGTCATTGGCAAGGGAATGGATGGTAGACCAGATATGAGGTGAAAAGGCATGTGGGTTGGTGAGATTGGTAGCAGATAATTTGTTTTTGAGGAATCTTTCACCTATGCCAATAATTTATTCTAATGGCCTATAGAATTGTAAGGAATTAAAGCTTGGGTTGGGAACACAAAAAGGATCAATGGGATTAGGTAGTTTTGGAGTGCTACCTCCTATTCCACAGAACTATTCTAAATGAAAATATTTACATAAGGCTAAAAGAGCTTATTAAAGAACCTCTTTGGCCATGGGAGGAGGAGTAGGGAGGAACATTAAACCTATACTAAGGGTCTCAATTTCATTTTAGGTAAGTTCTCTAGAGGAAAAATTATGGATGACAAGACTTATGGTTTTGTCATACATAGCCCAGATAGGACTCTTGTATAAATACCAATGGTCAAAATCCTATGGGCTAAAAATTACGTACCAAGGGGCATTTTTTGATTTTTCCACTATTTTGACGATGGAAGAACTCCTACCCTTATTATTTTTAAATAGATGGGGTATAAACCTGTCTTGGATTTCCAAAACTAGAATTGCAAAAGTTTCTTCCATTGTCCTGCTGCGATTGTTGTCGCATAGATGAAGTGTGGTTTTAGAAGTTCTTCCCCTTATTTTATCTTCTTAGAGAAGGGACCTAAAATTTTAAATTATGCCCCCATTATTATTGTTTCCTTTGTTTTTTTTGTTGTTTTAGTTATTTATTCCTCTCTTGTGGCTATCGTTGTTGCTATTTATTTTTGTGTTGTGATTGTTGTTGCTATGATTATCTTTTATGTGTGGGTTTGACCCTCTACTATGAATTCTATTGTTGTTATGTTGTGCATGAAAGTTCTTTTGTGTGCTTGTGATTAGTTTTTCTAGATGATAAATCTGTTGTTTGATTTCTCTTTTAGCCAAGTTGGCTATGCTTTTTGTAGCTTTTGAAATATTAACTTTTGGGACTTCTAAAGTAGCATTTTCTCAAGCAACTTTGGATTTCTCTTGTATGTATTTTTGTATCTACATTTTAAATCTCTAGGCTTGGAGCTTTCCCTCAAAAATCTCTTTAATATAGGATTCCCATTCTAAAAAAATTTCTTAAGAAATTGTATTGTGTTTATTTATGGAACCTACAAAAATTTCATGAACTATAGGTAATAAAATTATGAATATAATCATTGGCTTGAGTAGATAACTTTTTTGCATATTTTTTGAAATTATAGATGTACGGTTTGACCATTTCTAAGCAAAATATTTTTGTGAGTGAATTTGACTCATCAAAATACTATTTATTAATATCTTTGTCTAGAAGTTGAAGGTGTGATTTCCCATTCATAGGCTATGGGGAAAAATTCCTTTGCCTATATTCTCTTTGAGTTGGGCTATCCATGAATGTGTTAGAAAATTCTGGTCATAGAGGAATTTTGTGCATTGCATTGATTCCATATATGAAGGTCCTTTTACCTATGAGGAAAGAAATCTTGTATTCTAAAAAAAAACTTCTTGTTCCATTAGACCTTTATAGAAATCTTCCATTTTATTTGTTTTTAAGACCCATTATTTAGGCTTCCAAATCTACTACCTTGAACCCTCTTGTTATGCACACTTTGAGGAAGATGAACGAGTGAGCTAGGGGGACTACCTAGAACTATGGGAGATGATTTAAAATTTGATAGGTCAATATCTAGTAGAGCAGTGTGTGCCACTAATGGGTTTAGGGTTAGTGCAAAAACAAAACATGACAAAGTAGTACTCCAAATACATAAACAAGTTTTTGATTCACCATGTCATAGATGCACAAGTGAATAAAATGAAAGTGAAGAACATAATTCTAGTGCTACAATATTTTTGATTCACCAAATCACATTACACACAGGTGAAGAGCATAATACTAGCAAAAAAAAAGTATTAGAAAATAAAATAAAAAAAGAGGGAGTATAAAATTAAAGAAAGAGATGAGTTAGGAAAGGAACAAAAAACATTGATTGATTTTTTATTCCAAAAATTAAAAGTGATACATATACAAACCTTTACATGCATTTTGACCTATAGGTCTCATCAGTAGAGTGAGATTCAAAAAGGTACAACCTCTCTTTATAAATACCTAACTCTAGGGAGGAGCCGAAGAGTAATGCATGTGGGATAAAAACACCAAAAAATTGTTATAAATCATATTTTTATAGATAAAAATAGTGAAAAGAAGTCCTAGGATAAACCCCCAAGAAACATCCACCAAAAAATAGAAGAAACACATTAAAAAATATAAAAATATAAGGTGAGAAATAGAGTCCCTAAAACAATTTTGTTTTTACATAGATAAGATCAAAGAGGTATTTGGTTCCTCTAGTAGAGGATGCCTCGAGCAATGTGCTTGAGCTATCTACCTTTTCTCCCATTTTTTAACATTGGAGAAATAAATCTGTGTTGATTCAATGATCTCTAACAAAACTATAGTTGTACAACTATAAAAGAAAAGGAACTATTATTATTCTAGTTCCATGTTTATATGTTGCTCATTCTAGAACTCTAGCCAAAAGTGAAGGCCTACCATTAAATTTAACATTTTGTCTTTTAAAAATTAATTTGATATCCTCTAGCTCTGAGTTTGTTAAAAATATTATTTCTAACATAAATAAATTAATCCCTAGAGCTTTCTCTAACTAGAAATATAGTGACTTCACTCATGATAAAGGCATTTTGTTGATGAACTAGATGATGGGAGGAAATTTAGATGTATTGATAGACATTCATCGATTTCTAGAATAATTTGGTGCAAAGAATTCCAATCCGAGCAAAATATAGCCCCTTAAAAAATATAGTATCTAGAAGTGTTACTTTAGAATAAAAACTTAAGAACAATTTTAATACTATCATAGGAGGAATCATAGGTAGAAAAAAAATCATAAAGATCCTCCTTATGGCCATGCCAAAATCTAATGGCATTATCAATGTATCTTCTATAAAATAATTTTTTTATAACAAAATTATTAAATACCTATTCCTCTAGATGACAAAGAACTAAACAAGCATAAACCATAGTAAAATTACTTCCCATGGTTGTTCCCTTTATCTGCTTGTATGATTTTCCTTTGAATTCCAAGTAGTGTTGTGTTAACACTATCTCTGTAAGCCTTACCACAAATTTTATATTGGTCAAACCAAATTTGTTCCTCAAAAAATAATGGAGGGCCACCAGTCATTGAGAGGTATGGATGATAGGATAAAGGATATCGATGCCAAAAGAGAATAGAATGATGTACTAAAGAAAATTAAGACCATGTAGATATTTAATTAGAGAGATAAAATCAAAGAGATGATTTTTTTGCTTCAAAAAAATTGGCAGGAGCAGATGATGAAGCTATTTGGAGGTAGGTTCAAGTATGAAACCATAGTAGGAACAAATGGGTTGACCAAAAAGCATAAGATTATGTATTTTGGGGAGTAGGTAAAAGACACACACACTAGCAAAGAATGGTGTTACCTAGAGTATAAATTTCCTATGGTTTTTTAAAGTAGATTCCTCATAAATGCAGATAAGTACTTTCTTGGCCAAGCTTTTAGGAGGAATCTACTTTCAAAAAAACATAAGAAACTTATACTCTAGGTAACATCATCCTCTACCAAATTTTGTGTCTTTTTTCTACTCCTAAAAATCCACAAGCCTAGACTTTTTGGTTGACCCATTTGTTCCTCCTATGGTTTCATGCTTGAATCTACCACCAAAAGGCTTCATCATTTGCTTCTGCCAATTTTGTTGAAGTAAAAAATCATCTCTTAGATTCCATCTCTCTATTTAAATATTTGTGTGACCATACTTTTCCTTAGGATATCATTCTATTCTCTTTTTATGTTGAGAGCATTTATCCCAATATCTCCACCTCTCAAGGATTGGCAAGCATCCATCATTTTTTGAGGAACAAATTTGATTTGGCCAAGACAAACTTTTTGGTAAGGCTTGCAGAGATAGTGTTAACATAACACTACTTAGAATTTAAACCATGAGAAGCAATTTTGTTGTGGTTTATGCTTATTTATTTCTTTTTCATCTAGAGGAACATGTATTTAATAATGTTTTTGTGGAAAATATTTTATTTTAAAAAGGATACATTGATGATGTCATTGGATTTTGGCATGGCCTTAAGGAGGATCTTAATGGGTTTTTTTGCTACCTATGGTTTATTCTATGATAGTATTAAAATTACTTCCTTTGTTTCTAATTTTAAAGTAACACTTCTAGATACTATCTTTTTTAAGGGGCTTAATTTTGCTCAAACTAGAATTTTCTACACCAAATTGTTCTAGAAATTGATGAATATCTATCAATACATCCCTACTTCATCCCATTACCCAATTCATCAACAAAAGGTGTTATCATGAGTGAAATAATTAGATTTTTGGTTAGAGAAAACTCTAGGGATGGATTCATTTTTGTTAAAAATTATATTTTTAACAAACTCAGAGCTAGGGGATATCAAATTAATTTTCTCCTGCCTTTTTTTGAGAAAGTTAAATTTGATGGTAGACCTTCATTTTTGGCTAGAATTATAGAGGGAGCAACATGCAAACATGGAACTAGAATAAAAATAGTTGTAATTGTATTCTATATTGTAATAATGATAATTGCATATATTAAGAGAGGAACAATTGTCTACTAAGATCCTCTTGATTAATTTTTTTCCAAAATATTCAGTAGTGTAAAAGGTAGAATCCCATTGTAAGGTTGATGGAGGAAGATAGCCTTCATAAAATGATATATGATTAACCCCAAGAGTATCTATAAGATTGGCTATGCCACTAGATGGGAGGTCTTGTGGGACAAATTGTTGACTTAGAAGCTTAACCAAGGCTTCTCTATGAATAGAAGTCTATAGAAGCTATAAGAGGGAAATCTTGGCAGGTGTACTAGCTAGTTGCTATTTTAAGTTGAAGGAAACCATTAGTTGAGGTTTCAACACTAACGTTGGTTTATCTATACTTGTATATTTCTTCTAGGTATTCTTCAACACTAAGGGTGGTCTAGAGTGTTTATTTTGGGTTGAAATTATTTGCTTTTGAGGTTGTTTAGCTTGTTGAATTTAAACTTGTTATCTAGTGGTTGAAGCTATTATATAAACCATATTATTATATGGGGTGGCTCATTATGATAGGACACTTGGTTTGTTGTTTGTTGATCATAGTTGAGTAGGGGATTTTGAAATATCCCTATATATTTATTGGTATTTGGTGGTTGGTGGTTAGGAGTAGGTTGGGAATCACCTATAACCATATGATTCTCATCTATAAAATCTTGAACCACATGCTTCAACCTCTTACACTGATATATCATGTGTCCATCCATCCTATGATACTCATAATGTTGGTTGGGTTTGTACCAAGTTGTCATTGTGTTAGGTTGTCTTATGTTGGGTAACTGAATCATATTAGCTTCAAGGAGCTTTTTAAGGATCAATGATAAAGGTTTTTTGAGGCTTGTGAAGTTTCTTGGTGGGGGTTACTGAGGTTTTCTAAGTACCATTTTTTCTAAGGTACTAGTTATGTTAACATAATTATCTATCTATTATCAGTGACCCCATAACCAACTATATGCTTATTTTTATAATGGAACTTTGTCATCCTTTCTAAATTTAAGTTGATACCTTATACTAAGGTATTTTTCAACTCTCCTAGCTAGGTCTATCACTTGTTCAAAATATATGATAGTTGTTTTCTCTAATTCATATGAGATATGCTCTAAAGTTGTTGACAAAGATCTCTAATATGAAGGGAGCATTGAAATCCCATTCATTATGAAGGGAGCAAGACCCCTCATAAAAATATCATAAACTCATTGAAAAATAAAAATAGTGGTGATCATAGCTTTTATATATATAGACAAACTATATCAAATTCAATATTTTGACCTAGGTTCAAACCTTGGAGGCAAGATTTATGGGGGAAAAGGTAGCTGACCTAACACCATTGAGTGCCCACCAACCCAATGACATTGGTACCAATCTCGAGCCACCAGTGGCCTCTCTCATAACTGGTTGTTAACAAGGATGTGGGGTAGGGGTTTTAGTGGAAGCATGGTAAAAAATGATGGATAGTTATCAATTCCTTTATAACAAAGAAATATATGTACTTTACAAAGCAAGGTATGTGAAGGCTACTAAGACAACTTGGCACCCCAATTAATATTATAGGCCCAACCATAAAGGTAGAAATTGAAGTACCCCTAGTTAGGGTTACAAGCTTGACGGTGATGGTAAGGGTTACAAGCCTAGGGGATGCCATAAACTAGAATTAGTGGCATCTCTAATTAGGGTTATAGGCCTAGTGGAGGTCTTAAAGGCAAAAGCACCTCAGTAAAGGTTATAGGCCCAATGGTGGCAATTAGGGTTGCCTAGAAAATATTGTGAAGGCAAAATTAGTACAATTAATTGATAATAAGGTTAATATAATTGTTGTATTTAAAAAAAAAAAAATTACATATTTTAATTGTGGTTATATTTTGAATCATTTTAAAGATTAAATCATATTTTTCCTATCAAAAGAGAATGAAAATTCTAATAAGATAAAAAAACAAGTTTAGTTCATTGGGAAGTGGGTCCTCATTATGCCATGGTAATGGTTTCAATAAAGTGATTTTGATTATTGACTATTTATATTGGCTCCCACTTTAGGTTAATTAGTGGGCCCTTGAGAATTAGGGTTTTAATGTTGCTTTTAGTATTGCTTTAGGTTAGTTGACCCTTCAACATTAAGGTTAGGTTAGTGTAACTTAATATATAAATAGGAAGAAATATATGTAAACCATCACATCATTCTTCCTATTTATATATTAAATTACACTAGTCCTAACCTTAATGTTGAAGGGCCAACAAATTAACCTAAGGTGGCACTAATGTTAACCCTAATGTTCAAGGGCCCACTAATTAAATTAATGTGGGAGCCAATACAGATAATAAAAATTACTCTATTGGAACCATTACCATGGCATAATGGGGACCCACCTGCCAATGAACTAAAATTGTGTTTGTTATTATTGGAATTTTCATTTGCTTATGAGAGGGAAAATATGATTTAATCTTGAGAATGATTCAAAATATAACCACTATAAAAAATATAAATTTTATTAAAAAAAATTACAACAATTATATTAACCTTATTACCAATTAAATTGTATGAAGTGTTTACTAGGCAACCCTAACTACCACATTGGGCTTGTAACCCTATAACCGTTACCGGGGCTAACTACCACTGTGGGGCTTGTAACCAAGGTGGTTTTCCCTTTAGGGCCTCCACTGGGTCTATAACCCTAACCACCACCATCAAGCCCATAATCCTAACTATATGGCTGGGCTTGTAACCCTAATTGGGGTGCCATAAATTTTGCCTTGGTAGCCTTCAAATGCCTTGCTTTGTAAAGTACATATTTTTTTGTTACATAGAGGAATTGATAACTATCCATCATATTGTTACTTTTATAAAGAGTGATCTAAATAATATTAAAAAATAGACTTTGTTAAATTGAGTCTTGAGACTATGATGTTAATGAATCTTTGTAATGATTAGTGCCAAATGAACTTGCTCTTAGGTTGATAGATGTAAGTAATTGCTTCATTTATGCATTGACTACTCTTTGAAGGTGTTAGGACATCGGTTTTAAGAATGTATTATGACCTACTAAAAATTGAATGGGTCTTACAAAGAGATTTTTGGATCATTGAGTGGGATAGATGATGTTGGAGGGTGTGGAACATCTATTAAATTTTAAACATACCTTAATGGTATGTTTGACCTAATTAATTTTTTTTGCATAGGGTCCATGCATTGTTTTATACATTTTATGTCTACTATACTATTGCTACTTTTATGGAAAGTGATCTATGTGTTTGTGGATATATCAATTACCAAATCAAATCGTTACCATATTCCACATATGGATTATTCAAGTTGAATACCAAAACACTACTCATTCCTCATTTAAAATTAATGTTTTACATTTCAACTTGAAATATTGTCTAAATAACATTGAAAATGACTAGCAAATAGTATCCATACTTGATGTGGGTTATTTGGTAGAAGGAGGCCACTAAATTTTGTTATAGCAGTCCTCTTATGTTCCCAAAGGAAGATGAGCATAAGAATCAAAAATTTATCTCACTTTTGATCTTGGTAGGAACAAGATGGAAATGAGTATTTTTTATGAAGGAAAACAAGGAAATGTTTAAGCCCTAAAAGCACAACTTAAAAGTTTTGAAGAATATAAAGCCAAAGATACTAGAATCTCAAGACTAAATGCATTAAATTACAAATGGCAATGTTCTTTTCAATTTTTTTTCCAATTGCCAGAAAGGAAATGCAAGTCAAAACAAATATTAGTTCATAAGTGAAACATAACCAGATTTTAAAAGAGGAATTCAATGATAGTAATAGTTTTTAGTAACGTTTTAAAACTATGTTACTTTCAATTGGTGTTGAACAATTACGATATACAACCATGGGTATATTACATACAGTTTCTCAAAAAATCAAAGACTATAAAAAACTTCATTTAATTATAAAATATCAAATAATTTCTTAATGTCCATAAATAATTAAGGTCATTACTTATTAAAAATATATGTATTGCTATTATAATACATTTCATATAAAAAGACTAGACTAGCATAAACTAGGATTTGAATCTAAAATGAATAATTTCTAACATGCTAAAAGTAGGAGAGTATGAATGAATTAATACATTAAAAGTATAGAGAGAGAACAACTACACTAATGTGTAGAGAATGCCTAAACTAAATTGAGTTTAAAATTCTAAGAGCTTATAATTATCTTAAATTTTTTTTAAAGAAATTTGTGACAAAATCAAGTGAGGCTTCATTTTGAATATTACGGATTAAGTGGGGTTGGATTGGATACATTATTCAAATTTGCTATCACCATAGCTACTATGTAATTACAACAGGACAAGAAATGAATATAATTGAGGTTGCATATATAATTTTTTATTGTTACTATTACTATTATATATAAAATAAACTATATATGCCCTGAGAGTGCTTCTCTGGTTTTAATGTTACAGAAAAAACCATTTTTTAAATAAGGTTTGACGACTACAATATTAGGCTTTACAATAGATACTACTCCTTATGGACATGGGACTAGTACTAAAATTGCTCTGACTCATTGTTGGCTTCAGACCTTTTAATGTTCATAGTAGATTCAAGGTTTGAAACTATAGTAGAAGAATAATTTTTCTGACAGGTATTATTTATTCACCTAACGAGAGGACTGTTCTGATCTCATCATTTTCAGTGTATCCAAGACTGCAAAGAAATACTATGTAATCTTCATAGCAGTCCTCGCCCCATTGCTTGTACAGGACTCATGTGACCTGGACTAAAATTGAAAGGGTTTGTGGTTTTCACAAACGAGGAGAAACTGCTGCAAATTTACAGATGACATTGCACAGCGAAAAGGCAACGGGCATTTCCTTTGCAAATACATTGCATGTGCAAAAAAAACAAAAAAAGGACTTCTTCAATCATAGTCCCATCCGTGAAGGCTAACCATTACCATAGCAATGGCACTGAAATGAAAGGAGGAAAAAATCGTATACAAATCCTATAGATTAAACTTTTTCTTTCTTCATTACACTTGGAATTTGTACAATGAAAAGGTAATATCAAATTTGTAAGAAAGAAAAGAAATTTCTCACCGAAAACTGATAGCAGGCTAGGCTCGTCTATGTTGAGTTTTAACATAAGAACTTCTGACTGGTTTCCTAGAGAAATAAAATGGAACTCATGATTTTGCTCTGACGATGTGTATCCTGGAAGAAAATGAATGCAACGAGTGCTGGTAATAAGAATGTTGCATAATGTACTTGGATGGAGTTAAGGTTTATATAAAGCTTATATTAAATATTATTTAAAATTAAAAATTTAATTAATGTATTAAGAGTTGGTACTGTTAATCTAACAATAATGCAATAAAGTCTTAATAATAAATTTTGGTCAAATATAAATTAAATTATATTTAATATTATTTAAAATTTAAAAAACGTAATTAATATAAATTACAAATTAATTTTATTTATTTATTTAGTGTGAAAAATTTTCATAACCTATTTTTTAGGGTTGGACATCTCAACTCACCATAACCTCTTATAAGAGGAGATAAAGTTTATATACGAGTTACCTTAAATATTATTTAAAATTAAAATTCTAATTAATATATTAAGAGTTGGACGGTTAATCTAACAATAATACAATAAATATGTATCCATAGTTGAGGATGGTTGGTCTAAGAAGCCTTAATAATAAATTTTGGTCTAATAAAAATTAAATTATATTTGATATTGTTTAAAATATTAAAAATGTAATTAATAAAGATTACAAATTTTATTTACTTATTTAATGTGAGAAATCTCTACATTTAGGGTTGGGCATCCCCATCCCACCGTGACTTCGGATAAGGGGAAGAGTTAAGCTTACATTTAGTGTTGGGCATCCCCATCCCACTGTGACTTTGGATAAGGGGAAGAGCTAAGCTTATCCATAGGGGCCAAGCACACAACCATACACACACCCACCCAGGCCATGGTGTGAACCTTGGACCTTCAAAAGAAAAGCCAAAGCCCTAACTGTTGCGTTGTCCCCCATGGTACAATATAAATTATAAACAGTTGCATTGTCCTCCACGGTACAATATAGATTATAAATTGGATCTATATGATTTTATTTATGTTCAGTTTATATTTGATTTTTTTAATATATAGTTGACTTTTTAATGGGTATGCTTTATTGGGTTCTTAAACTTTTTATGGTAAAAAAATTATTTATATTTAATTATTAAAGATATAGAATAGGAAGAAAAGTGCTTTTTAATATCCATGAGGTTATAGGTCATATAAAATTAAGAAGAAAAACTAATAGGTTAAGTTTAAATTAACAAGACAACTAATATGTATTACGATTTGGTCCTATGGGTTCGTGATGAGGGAAGAGTTAAGAAATTCACGTTAAAATTCAATATTTCTATGCCATAAAAGGGTGCTCACTAGATCTATGAACCACATAAAGGTAGAGATCAAATTTATGACTATGCATAAATCAATATGGAGTGACTATGTCCTTGTTAACAATGCGAAGCCCTAAGATCACTCTCAAATTTTTTATACCCAGGCTTAA
Source organism: Wollemia nobilis (assembly GCA_028583015.1). Taxonomy (NCBI): domain Eukaryota; kingdom Viridiplantae; phylum Streptophyta; class Pinopsida; order Araucariales; family Araucariaceae; genus Wollemia; species Wollemia nobilis. The sequence goes on from JAQPPZ010002027.1 coordinate 2,553,256, forward strand.
CATTATCATTATAATCAAATGGCACAGTCTCAAAGAATTTATGAATCTCTTTTGACGTAATATGAAATGACCATAAACAACAGTCGTAGGGTATCTCGCATTACCAAATAAAAAATAAATAAATAAACTTAAAACTTTATAAGATTGTATGGCATATGTTAGGACTTTGGAAAAGAAGAAGAGAAAGAAAGTATATAAACGAGGTGTTATAGATTTCAAACTCTTATATAATATCAACGTTCTAATATTAATTGACAAATGGAAAACCTTATTGTCTATTTCATGAAGAAATCTCAAGAAGAATGGTGACAACATCAACATGTGTAACACAATTTTTATGCTACCTATAAGTATGAAATAATTTAGAAAGGTATGTTTTGATGAAGTGGTCAACTTGTATCTATTGAAGAAAATTCAATATCCAAAAGATTTAAAGAATACTTATTTTATATTTGGCATAGAATTTCTAGACATGGCTTCATGAGCTAATTGTTTAGGTTAGATTTTAGGGGTTAATTGATAATGTACTTAGCTATCTTACATGGCAAATGGTAAGAATGGTTATGTGAATTTGTATGATTTAAGCAAGAGTATAGAGTTTTCCATTAATTTTTATATAATTTAAACTTTGATTTAATTTAATGGAGTAGCCAATCAAATTCTTATCATAATAATATATGAATTTTAAAATATTATATCTACATGTTCTTTTTAATAGTAATAGAGATTAGTACTCAAGATGTACTTAAGATCCCTTGTTAATACTAAATTCTAAGCCATGGAAAGAGACACACATAATCACATTCCCCATTAATATGATTGACATATTTATGACTAAGTTTTCATTGATATAAATGATAATTTTCATTTTAGGATTTTTAGCTAAAATTATGGTATGATTGGGAAATTATATCTATTGGTTACTTATGTGTATGTGTCATATTACAATTTATATTTATAGGTTTTTCATGCTGGATTAGTGGTAAATATAATTTTATCCAATGGAAATTCATGATATTATGCAAGTATATTTTGTTTGGTGTGGAGTTGATTCGATACTTTTGAATGCCCAATAAAACCCTTAAGCGACTAGCAAATATGTTTGAAGTTATGGTGTAAATTTGATTTTAGTAATTCAAGAATAATATTCAAATTTGTACTTGAGGCACAAGTTGGCAATTGATGTTAAAAGAAACCTCTTTGAAAAATTCTATATGACTTATAACATATTGCATTGAATGGAGTTTTTGAAATAGTCTTAAACTAGAATAGACAAGAGTGAGTGGACTAAAGGTTAATTATTGAATTACAAGTTTAATATAGATTCATTTTAAATATTTTATTAATTGGATATATGAAATTAAATTAAGTCCCAACCTATTACATCATGACCACATAGTACAATTGTTTGACTATATGAATATATTGCTTGGCAAGATTTAAACCTAGGTCTTTTTCTTGAAATTAAATTAATTGAATCTAAAGGACAAGGAAATGAGAAAGGACCTCCAATTTTCATGTGGGACCAAGTGTGCTAGTGCCCTTGTTCTCATAGGATATTAGGTCCATGATGTCTCACTTTGAGGATAGGTGAAGTTGTGAGCCTAGTTTATGGTCTAGTGAATTTGTTCTAAGAACACCTATATTTTGCCTAAGAAGTTCCTTTACCACATAACCTTAATATGGTGTTATTATTTCTACAAATGCAACAAGCACAATGCACCAAATAGGCCTTATTGACTACATACTTTTTCTTCTTTTTATGATAAATGAAAATATGGTTGTTGATTTATGGGAAAGGGTACAAGAGAAGAATGTAGACAAACAAAATAATATAAATGAATAAATATAGAATAGATAGAGATATTTTCAAGCTTTTAATGATAAATATACTAAATTAAAACCTCTAACCTAGTTTTACTCCACAATAATAGTGTTGGCTAATACACAAGTACCACAAATACTTTTGATTAATGGTGGCACTTTTTGTTGTTATTGCCTCCATAGAAAACATGCAAAAATATAGAAATATATGGATTCAAATACATAGGGGCCTACCTAGATCAATGGATAGTTACAACTCCCTTGATAGACATTAGATCCATATTTAGAAATAAAATTAAATATAGTTATAGCATGAAATGTCAACTATTTCCATAGAGATAGAAGTAATATAAAAGAGTGCTAGCACCATCACCATTTTTTAAAAGAGTGGCACTTTCATTATCTATGATAGATTATTTAATATGAATTTATAGTCTCTATTATGGTATAAATAGAGCATGGTAGATCCATTTATACTATAGTCCTATGGTCCTTTCACTTGTAGGCATATTAGAAACATAAAACCCTTGATGATTGGATGATTTTATAGGAAGCCTTGATTGAAAAGTGCATGGATTTGATAGAGACATGTTATTAGCCATTTGACTACTAAAGACATGACTTCCAATTGCAAAATGCTAAGAATTTACATGAATTATATGATTCATAATGACATTAAAAAACCTAATACAAGAGTTAATAGTGAGAAAGCATAACCCAGTTAGCCATGGGTAAGGAGATTTCTTGTAGTCCTTAAAATCCTTGCCACACACAACCTCGAAAAATGCTTTTGGAATAGTAAGAAATTGCTATGTTGAGGGAATATAATCAATTAAATAAGATATTTGCTATTATAAAATGATTCATCAACTTGATAGAGTTACATTGCTTCCAAGAATCCACCAATATTGGCAATCTAAAGAGGGGGTATAGTTCCATGGCTTGGATAAAGTTGATTGAAGGTAATATTGAAAAATCCTGACATACAATTGGGGATGGAGAATAAGATGAAAACCTTATAAGATTTTGATCACTAATCATGGCATAGTTAAGATGTTGGGCACAATTGGCTTAGTCATATTTGGATTTGATAGGTAATCGGTGCATTTTGATTGCCTACCTTTTCTACTTCTAAAAGTTAGTAACACTATGATCATGAGCACTGAAAATGCTAAATATATAAACTCTAGTTTCAAAATTACCATTTCTAGGATGATTAGGTGCAAAAAATAGCATCTAAAAATTTGACAAAAGCACTACCAAGCAAGTAGTAGTGTTTTTGGCACTACTATCTCGATCATGATACTTATTATTTGGGAGCAATAAATACCCCTATATTTGGTCTTAATATTTTTAACTTAATTGGGATACCTAATTGGCTAGGTGATGTAGATGTTGGTAAATTTTTAAAACTTGATGATGTGCTAAAAATTAGTTTTCTACATTTGTTCCTTTTTATGCATTTTATTGAGTGATGATTGTGTCAAACATTGACCTTCATATACCAATTTTGATACAAATTGATTTGAAGTTACTTAAGGTTTATGATGTAAGATAACTGATGCTTTTTATTGGTTTATTATTGATTATATTACTTTTTTTCTTTTAAAATAGCAATAAATGTTGTCATGCCCCAATGTCTCCCCTTGAGTTTTGGAGGGAAAATCAAGTTTGACATAGAAAATTTGATCATAATACACCCTAGTTCAATGATGAAAATTTATGATGAAACAACATAAATTATTTAGCATAATATATAGTAAAATGGATAGGAATAAAAACAAAATCATTTTTATCACTGATATTTGTGATAAGATAGCTATAGACACACAATCACAACTCTGAATTTGATGGCTCAATAGGTAATACCACCATGCTATGCTAATAAAGTAAATCCACTAGTATGATGAGGAGGAGGTCAATCTTCAGGAGGTAACTCAAAACTTAGTATCATATTCAATTTTTGTCTAAAAAAGCATGCTCAAAGTAGGGTTATGCACAGTGGCGAATTTCATAAATTAGCTCAAATATTAGGATTTTTACAATTTTAATTTGGAAAATTTTGGAACCCTAGAATTTGGCCCATTCACCCAAAATTTTTGGGATCAAACTTTTATTTAGGGTCAATTCGCCCCGCTATAATACTTATTATTCCCTATTTCACGTAGGTTTCCCACCTAATTTTCATATTCAAATTATAAAAACAAAAATTATTTATCCCACAAAATTTACCTCTTGTACCTCGTTATATATAGCTAACATGAGAGCAACACTCATACATTTAAAACATTAATTTTCTTTGATAGAGAGTGATACAAAGTAGGTGAGAGACAACAAGCAATAAACAAAAGAAAGCAAAATGAAAAGAGTGCAACAAAAAATAATGATAGGCATAGTGTGTCAAAAGGTGACTGACACAACATGAGTGACACAACACGACTGAAACGAGGTGATTGGAACAAGGTGATTAGCAAAAGGTAACTAGAACAAGGTGACTAGAACAAGGTGACTGACACTAGGCAACTTGCACCACGTGACTAGCAAAAGGCGACTAGCACAAGGCGACTGGTACAAGGTGACTCACACAAGGTGACTGGTACAAGGTGACTCACACTAATCAAATCACACAAGGTGATTGGCACAGGTGATTAGCACAATATGATTGGTACAAGGTGACTGGCACAAGGTGAATGGCACAAGGTAACTAGCACAAGGTAACTAGCACAAGGTAATTGGCAAAAGGTGACTGGCGCAAGGCAACTAACACAAGGTGACTGGCACAAGGTGACTCACATAAAGCAACTGGCACATATCTACTGGCACAAGGTGAATTGCATGAGGTGAATGGAACATAGCTACTAGCACAAGGTGAATTACACAAGGTGACTGACATACATTGACAACCATTTACCAATAAGTTTATTTTACCATTAATTTTCCTTTTTTTAAAATTTTATTCATGGAAACTCAATAAGGATATTTTCCTATAATTTGGGCACCAATATCAAGCCTAATTGGGTTAGATATTATGTTGTCTTGAATAATAGTTCTCTTTTACCAATTATTTTCATTTTCAAAAATTATGTTCATGTTACTCTTCTATTTATACACATGTAAAATATCACCTATTGATAGTGGAAAGAAGGGAGCCTAGTATTCCTATAAAATGAGTATCCTCAAATACTTTTATAATATTTTGAAATCGAGTTAGCCATCAACATTTGCACAAATTCAAGGTATAAAATCCTTTCTAGTTGCGCTTTTCCAATCGCTCTGTTCCAATCGTCATTTATCAATCGCCTTCAACCAATTGCCTTTTTCCAGTCACCTTTTTCCACTCACCATTTACCACTCACCTTCTTCCACTTACCTTATACGAATTAGATTTTACCAATCACCATCTACTAGTCACCATATGCCAGTCACCTTATACCACTTTCCTTCTACTAGTCACCTTTTTCTAGTCACCTTCTACGATTCACCTTCTATTATTAACCTTCTAACAGTCACCTTTTACCACTCACCTTCTACCAGTCACCTTCTTCCACTCATCTTCTACCAATCACCTTCTATTGGTTGTCATATTCCAGTTGCCATCTATCAGTTGCCATTTACCAGTTGCCATCTAACAAATGCCTTGTGCTAGTTACCTTTTGTCAGTATCCTTCTAGAAACCACTATTTGCCACTCACCTTCTACCACTTGCTATTTTTTATTATATCTTTGGAATTGTTTTTTAAATTTACCAAATTTTGATAATTTCTCTACAAAATTTTGAAAAATTCACCACCTAGTTTAGACATGATTCGCCTTGATTTGTATAAGGTTTACCAAATTTTTATAAATATTTTTTTGGTATTACCCCTTATGCGTAACCCTAGCTCAAAGGAAAGGGAAATGTTTTTACATGTCACACTACCATGTTAGGGTTTCTGCTAACCAGTATTGATATTGCATAGTAATTATAATTTTACCATTAGGTGGTGCTTTCATCATGACGATACACTTCTATTTTATGGTGGTGTTTTAATCACTCAATGGCACTTTTGTCTTCTAGTGAAACTTTTTTAAAGTTAAATTTTGGATACTAACTTGATTTTGGATGAAACTAATCAAGTGATTGGCTTATGGTTGCAAGATACACTATTAATGTTGGATTTTTGGGAAGAGGTTGCATGCACTTAAGACCATATTTGTCCTATTAGTATTTATAAGTAACTCTTTCATGGTGGAAGTAGGGATTTATCATATGGCTCTAAAGTCAAAAGTTGAGTTTGATAGAGCATAATTGATGGCATTGGTAAAGATATGGTATTTAGAGATGAATACCTTTCAATTATCTTACAAATATCTCATAGTCACTTTGGAGTATGTATGGTATACTATAAGGGTTTTCATTAGAGGGACACTAATCTATACGAGCTAAAGTAAATAACATAGCTTGAAGAGGCTAACTAGGGACACACAATTCCTTATCATAGGATCAAGAATTAATATCAATGTCACGTACGTTTGGGAAATTTTGATAGACAGGTGACCCTAATTTTTTCTCTAATGTTAGGAACACTTATAGGAGACACCAACTAGAGGATGAAGCACTAGGGTTGGGGGAACTAATGATTGACATGCTCAAGTAGTAAACAATGTTCACCTAGGGACTTATAATCCTATATAAATTGTACCATTCATTACACTAGGTGGTGTATAAGAGTGGTAGGGGAATATTGTGCTACATATTTCTCTAAGTGTGGGTATAAGAGCATATAAGAATATTACAACCAACAAGACTATCAGGAGAGATAGAGGATATAAAAGTATCTTTGGCATTTATTGGGTGCACCATCCAAATGGTATATGGGGTAGGACTTAGAGAATAAGTTTGGGGAGATAATACTACCTAATTGATGACCTATATATGGAGCATATGATATGGTAGCCATACAAGGATTATTGAGAATGGGTAGAGGACATATACTAGTTGGCATAGGTCAAGCAGTTGAGATGGCTAGTCAAACTAGTAGGAGAGTGAGATCTCTTCCAATTTGATTAGGTGATCTAATATTTTATGTTGAAATAATACATTCTACTAGGTTTAGTGTGTTATTTCATTGGTTGATGTGAGAGTGAGGGTTTGGACCTCTACCAACCCAATTTACCATATCGAGCTATACATTAATGACCCTTTCATCTTGGACACTAGATTTGATCACCCTAGAGTTAGTGATAACTACTAGATATTATAACAAACCATCCAATAAATGAGGATAAATATAGTCATAATAAGCATGGTCAAGTGGATGTAGGTAGGGAGATAGCCAAGGTATTCTCAATAAGCAATCTTTCTACTAGTTAGACAATGATAGAAATACCAATGGAGGTGGAAAATGAAAGTACTAGAAGTTGGAGGGACAGTAGTAGTAGTCATATTGATTATCATGGTAGGGGAGGCAAGACCTACTCAGTCTCCTTAGTCCATCATCGAGATAAAGTGAGACACACTAGCATAGCAGTTGGCTAGTATATAGACTACAATATTAGAAACTATGGTAGAGCAATACATAACATAGCTCAAGGTAATGACTAGGACAATCAAGTAGGATAGGATGATATACCAAACATCTATGATATAGTATATGATACTTAGTTTGACTGTGAAGAGGACTGTAGTTATGAAAAAGGTTGTAGTGATAGCAGTTGTTTATGATAACCAATTATTCTAGAATTTTTTGGATCAAATGGTTGTTGTATAGTAGACACATTTGAGAGAGCTAGCATGTATGCAAGTAGATATCACTATGAAGTTTAAGATATTTACGTACTATCATATGACTTATATGGAAGTTGTACCATTTTATTGTTGCCTACTACCATTGAGAAGGACATAGACAACATGAATCCATGTAAAGTCCATGACATGATAGTTATAACAATTGGCTAGGATGTCACCATTGCCTAGAGGAGCAAGAGCCTTAGACATTGGTTCATAGAGTTAGTGACTGGACCTTCACTATGAGAGCCTATTTTGTAGATCTTTTATTTCTACAAAATTTATTTATGATCGTTATACTATATGATCAATGTATATAGAGACATTGATATATACATATATACATATATACATATACATTAGGTGTTATGAATGTATGATGATGTGTTAAATTTGTAATGATTGCTTTGTGATTTTATGTTATATTTATTTTGATGGTGATGATGACTAAATTATAATTATAATATAGTTTATGGAATATTATGCATGATAATTTTATGTTTGAGGGCTTGATTGAGATGATAATTGTGATATTATACCTTTAGTTTGTTTAGACTATAAATAATGATAATGCAAATTTGAGGATTTGGAAAATAGCTTTGGATTTAGGATACATACATGATCAAATAAAAAATAGTTGTATGCTTTTGGTTTGTAAGTATAATACAAATATAATACATGTATGTACAAAAAATATTTCCCCAAGGGGACTTTAGATGATATCATACATCATTTATATGATAAAAGATAAATATATTATTTTTGGTGCCTTTAGAAAAATGTCAAAGGAGCATTTTTTGTTTATTAAAAATTGGAATTAGATTTTCCTCAAAACAAATATTTTTAGGGATGGTATAGATGTGTTAAATGGCAAGAGAATTGTATCAAGATAAATGTCATAGAATATTTATGTTGAAAAATGTAATAAATTAATTCTAATTTTATATTTATCTCTAAAATAGATGTCATAGAACACTTGTAAGATGTTTCAAATGGTGATGAATTGCTTCTAGATAAAAGTCATAGAGGGCTTTGATATGTGATTGGAAGTTGATGTAACAATCAATTTTCCTCTAGTTGAGTTAAGGAGAGGAATCCATTATGGATATGATGTACATTGCCCCCATACCTATATGATATTAGGGTAGTTTTGATGATCCTACATAGAGCATTAAAAAATCTATTGAGGTCATCTAATATTTACATGGGCCCAAGATTAATATGTTAGAGATTGAAACATTATTGGAGGTGAATAATATTTCTATTAGTACGTATAAACCTTTTAATTTTCACCATATTTCAAGTGTCATAAAAAGATATGAAGAGTTAGGTTTAACAAGAGATAGATGATGAAGAGGTAGAAGTTTCCATTAGCACCTACAAATATTGTAGTATTTGTCACATGGTAGCTTGTGAGATAGAACATGAAATGATGAATTCTATCATCAACACCTATTAAACCCATAGTATTCATCATGCAACAAGACAATTATGAGAGTAGTTAATCATATTGACATGTTTCCCTTGTACTTTTATACATAAGTAGGGGAATGAATGGATTAAACTATTTTGATATGTATAAAAGGACTAGGAAAACATGATGAGGTGATAGTGTAGGATGAAAATAGAAGATTTTGAATGGAATAAAGTTGAGTTGTGTAGATTATTATAAGTTTGCATGATAAGACAAGGGAGGATCCACTTGCATCAATCAACTAGCATTGGAAAATAACCTATCCTATCTAGGATCATCATTTGCATGTCATTATGGATCCTTTACTCTCTACACTATAATAAATCTATGCAAAGATAGACAAGCAAACATAGATAAACAAATATGAAGATAGGAAGATGCAAGCATACAATAATAGGTTGTCTAAAATAAAACATGTAATAGATGTAATTTTAGACATAAAATATTTTAAGATTCATTATATTCATTGGTTCTTTAAGTTCTCTATAAAGAGTGATAAGCTTATAGGCACTTGAACCATACTTGGTGGTTATAATGTATGGACCTATCCAATTAGGCCTACATTTTCCTTTGAGTTTAGTTTTGTCATTGTTGTTTTTCTAGTTATTCTTGAGAACTAGGTCATTGGATTAAATGGATTACGATTGTACCTTCTTAGTATAGAATCATTTAAGCCTTTACTAGTAGAAAGGAAAAATTCCATGAAATATATCACATTTGATTAGGAAGTAGGATGATGTTCTTTAGCACTATTTGAAGCATTGATTAGATGAGATGGTTGATTATTTTGATCATAAAAGAAGTGAGTGGCATAGTGGCATGGAATTTGAGCTACCTAGCACTAGTCATAGGTTCCATTCATCAACTTTAAGTTTTTTTAAGGAAAAAGGAGAGCCCTCCTTTTTATAAAGGATGTAGAGTCTATGAAAGGCATTTAGGAATCATACAAATCTCTCCTCAAAAAAATCTTAATAAGAAGTTAATCCTTATTTCCCACATCACATTATAAATAATAGTATAGTGGTCAATTCTTTTACCTATGTGTAACAGGTTCTTTGTTTGAATCTACATGAACCCATCCTTTTCACAACTCAAAGGTACTATCAAATATTTTTTCAAGTTTCTTTCATTGCCTAGCCTCAACCATGAGGCTAATGCATTGGTTGGGAATGGAAGTTGTGGAGCTAAGATCATAGGTTTGATCCTCTAGCTTATATTATTTATAATGATATTACAAAAGGTAATACAATAGTTAAGATTGATAAAGCATAACCCAATTAGCCATGGGTAACAAGATTGCTTGTAGTCCTTAATAAATATTTTTAGAATAGTAAGATATTTCTAGGTTGAGGTAATATCATCAATCAAATAAAGTCTTTGCCATTATAAAATGATTCAACAACTTTATAGAGTTATATTGCTTCCAAGAATCCACCAAGATTGGTAAGCTAAAGAGGGGGCATAGTTCCATGGCTTGTATGAAGTTGATTGAAGGTAATATTGAAAAATATTGATATACAATTGGGGATGGAGAATAAGATGAGCAAATTCTAAGATTTTGATCACTAATCATGGAATAGTTAAGGTGTTGGGCATAATTTTCTTAGTCATATTTGGATTTGGTAGGTAATTGGTGCCTTCTAAATGCCTACATTTTTTGTTTCTAAAAGTTAGTAACACTATGATCATGAGAACTGACAATGCTAAATATATAAACTCTAGTTCCAAAATTACCATTTTTAGGATGATTGGGTGGGAAAAATAATATTTGAAAATTTGAAAAAATCACTACCAAGCAAGTAGTAGTGTTTTTGGCACTACTATCTCGATCATGGCACTTCTTTTTTGTGAGCAATGAATGCCCTTATATTTCATATTAAAATTATTAATTTAATTGGGATGCCTAATTGTGTAGGTGATGTAGATGTTGGTAAATTTTGAAGACTTGGTGATATGCTAAAAATAAGTTTTCTACATTTGTTCTTTTTGATGCATTTTATTGAGTGATGATTGCTTCAAACATTGACATTCATATACCAATTTTGATACAAATTGATTTGAAGTTTATTATGGTTTATGATGTGAGATAACTGATGATTTTGATTGGTTGATTATTGATTATATTAATTTTTTTCTTTTTCAATAACATTAATTGGTGTCATGCCCTAATGTGTCCCCTTGAGTTTTGGAGAGAAAATCAAGTTTGACATAGAAAACTTGACCATGGTACACCCTAGTGCAATGATAAAAATTTATGATGAGACAAAATAAATTATTTAGCATAATATATAGTAAAATTACTAGGAATAAAAACAATATCATTTTTATCACTGACAATTGTGATAAGAGAGCTATAGCACAAAATCACAAATTTGAATTTTATGGCTCAATAGGTAATACCACCATGCTATGCTAATAGAGTAAATCCACTAGTATGATGAGGAGGAGGTCAATATTCAGTAGGTAACTCAAAACTTAGTCTCATGTTTAATTTTTGTCTTAAAAAGCATAAAGGAAAGCAAAATGCTTTTGCATGTCACACTACGATGCTAGGGCTTCTGCTAACCAATAGTGCTATCACATAGTAATGAAAATTTCACCATTAGGTGGTGCTTTCATTATGATGATAATACTTATATTGTATGGTGGTGCTTTCACCACTGAATGGAACTTTTTTCTTATAATGGAACTTTTATAAGGTTAAATTTTGAATACTAACTTGAGTTTGAATGAAACTAACCAAGTGATTGGCTTATGGTTGCAAGATACACTATTCATGTTGGATTATTGGGAAGAGGTTGCATGCACTTGAGACCATATTTTTCCTATTAGTATTCATAAATAACACTTTATTGGTGGAAGAAGGGCTTTATCATATGGCTCTAAAGTCAAAAGTTGAGTTTGATAGAGCATAATTGATGGCATTGGTAGAGACATGGTATTTAGATATGAATACCTTTAAATTATCTTACAAAGAGCTCATAGTCACTTTGGAGGATGTATGGTAGCTTATAAGGGTTCCCATTAGAGGGGTACTGATCTATATGATCTAGAGTCAATAACATAACTTGGAGAGGCTAACTAGGGATACACAATTCCCTATCACTGGGTCAAGCATTAATATCAGTGTCACGTATGTTAGGGGAATTTCGATAGATAGGTGACCCTAATTTTTTCTCTATTGTTAGGAGTACTCATAGGAGACATAAACTAGAGGATGAAGCACTAGGTTTGGGAAAACTTATGGCTGACATACTCAAGTAGTAAATAATGTTCACCTAGGGACTTATAATCCTATATCAACTGTACCATTAATTACACTAGGTGGTGTATAAGAGTGGTAGGGGACTATAATGCTACATATTGCTCTAAGTGTGGGTATAAGAGCATATAATAATATTACAACCAACAAGACTATTACGAGAGATAGCGGATATAGAGGTATGTTTGACATTTATTGGGTGCACCATCCAAAGGTAGATAGGGTAGAAATCATAGAGGAATTTTGGGGAGATAATACTACCTAATTGATGGCCTACAGAGGGAGTATATGATATGGTAGTAATACAAGGATTATTGAGAATGGGTAGAGGACACATACCAGTTAGCATAGGTCAAGTTGTTGAGATGACTAGTCAAACCAGTAGGAGAGTGAGATCTCTTCCATTTTGATTAGGTGGTAGTTTATGTTGAAAGATTATATTCTACTAGGTTTAGTGTGATATATCATTGGTTGATGTGAGAGTGAGGGTTTGGACCTCTACCAACCCAATTTCCCATATCAAGCTAGACATTGATGACCCTTTCATCTTGGACCCTATATTTGAACACCTAGAGTTAGTGATAGCTACTAGATATTATAAAAAACCACCCAACCAATGAGGATCACTATAGTTAGTATACGGATGTGCAAGTGGATGTAGCTAAGGAGATAGCTAAAGGATTCCAAAAAAGTAATATTTACACTAGTTAGAAAATGATAGAAATACCAATGGAGGTGGAAAATGGAAGTACTAGAAGTTGAAGGAGGGACACTAGTAGTAGTCATATTGATGATCATGGTAGGGGAGGCAAGACCTACTCGGTATCCTTAGTCCATCATTGAGACATAGTGATACACACTTGCATAGTAGTTGGCTAGTGTATGAGCTACACTATTAGAAACTATGGTAGAACAAGATATAACATAGCTTGAGGAAATAACTAGGACAATCAAGTAGGATAGGTTGATATACCAATTCTCTATGATACAGTAGATGATACTAATTTTGACTATGAAGAGGGATGTAGTTATGGCAAAGGTTGTAGTGATAGTAGTTGTTGATGATAACCAATTATTCTAGAATTTGTTGGATCAAATAGTTGTTGCATAGTAGGCACATTTGAGAGAGCTAGCATGTGTGCAATTAGAGATCACTATGAAGTTTAAGAGATTGACATACTATCATATGACTTATCTAAAAGTTGAGCTACTTGATTGTTGCCTACCACCATTGAGAAATACATAGACAACATGGATCCATGTAAATTCCATGACATGATAGTTATAAAAATTGAATAGGATGTTACCATTGCCTAGAGGAGCAAGAGCCTTAGAAACTAGTTTATAGTGTTAGTTACTAGGCCTTCACTATGAGATTCTATTTGGTAGATATTCTATTTGTACCATATTAATTTATGATCGATGTATATAAAGATATGATCATTATGCATGCTTTTAGTTTGTAAATATAATACAAATATAATACATATATGTACAAATAATATTTTCCCAAGGGGACTTTAGATGATGTCATACATCACTTCTATGATATAAGATAAATATAATATCTTTGGTGCCCCTAGAAAAATATCAAAGGAGCATTTTGTATTTATAAAAAACTAGAAATAGATTTTCCTCAAAACAAACATTTTTAAGGATGGTATAGATGTGCCAAATTGCAAGAGACTTGTATCAAGATAAATGTCATAGAGAATTTATGTTGAAAAATGTAATAAATGACTTCTAATTTTATATTTACCTCTAAAATAGATGTCACAAATGACTTGTAAGATGTTTCAAATGGTGATTACTTGCTTCTAGATAAAATTCATAGAGAGCTTTGAGATGTGATTGGAAGTTGATGTAACAATTAATTTTTCTCTAGTTGAGTTAAGGGGATGAATCCATTATGGATATGATGTACATTTCCCCCATACCTATATGAGATGAGGGTAGTTTTGATGATCCTACATAGAAGATTAAAACACTTTATTAAGGCCATCCAATATTTTACATGGGTCCAAGATTAATATGATAGCGATTTCAACATGATTGGAGGTGAATAATATTTCCATCAGTACCTATAAACATTTTAGTTTTCACCATATTACAAGTGTGGTATAATATATGAAGAGTTAGGGTTAACAAGAGATAGATGATGAAGAGGTAGAAATTTCCATTAGCACCTACAAATATTGTAGCATTTATTACATGGTAGTTTGTGAGATAGAAGATGAAATGATGAAGTCTATCATCAACACCTATTAAACACATAGTATTCATCATGCAATAAGACAATGATGAGAGTAGGTAATCATATTGACATATTTTATTTGTACTTGTATACATAAGTAGGGGAATGAATGCAGTGAAATATTCGGAGATGTATAAAAGGACTAGGAAAACATGATAAGGTGATAGTGTAGGATGGAGATAGAATATTTTGAATGGAAGAAAGTTGAGTTGTGTAAATTATTATAAGTTTGAAAGATAAGACAAGGGAGGATCTACTTGCATCAATCACCTAGCATTGGATATTTAAGATTCACTATATTCATTGGTTCTTTAAGTTCTCCTCTATCAAGAGTTATAATATTATAGGCACTTCAACCATACTTAGTGGTATTTTTGTATGGACCTAGCCAATTAGGCTAGGTCCATTCATTTTCCTTTGAGTTTAGTTTCAGTATTTTTGTTTTTTTGGTTCTTCTTGAGATCTAGGTCATTAAATTAAAAGGATTAGGATTGTACCTTCTTAATATGGACTCATTTAAGCCTTTAATATTAGACCCTCAGGTTCTCTAAGGTGTGGATTTACTTTTCATCAAGTAGTTCTAATTGGCTAAGATGGGTGAGATAATATCTATCCCCAATAGAGACATTTTGCAACAAAATGGATGAGGAACTTTAAGTTGAAAAGTAAATACCCCTAATGATTGATCCATAGAATCATTTTATCATATGTGAGATATTAAATTTCTTATGGGAACCTACCCCTTATTCTTTATTTCCTTTGATTTTATCTATCTATTTCTTTATTTTCATCTATACATGCTTATTCCATTATTTGCATATGATTTTGGTGAATGTATGTTTCAATATGTTTCTAAAATATATTATGAATTTCAACACGACATTAGAGCCAAAATAAAACTATTTTAATTAATCATACAAAAAGGTTGTACAATGCAAACCAAGGTAGATATGATGAACCATTAGTTCGAATGGATTTTTTGTAAAATTTTAGTATCTCAGTTCAACTCTCTTCTTAATTTTATCATTTAGTATCTATTTTTTCACTTCTAAAAAGTCTTCTCGTTTTCATCCAATATTAATTTTCAATAAAGGGAACATTCCATGAAATATTTCACATTTTATTAGGAAGTAGGGTGATGTTTATTAGCACTATTTGAAGCATTGATTTATGATTATGCACAATGAAAAATATATGCTAATTGGGTGAATATTTGCATTTTCAAAAATTCTAATTGGCAAATTTGGAGGACCCTGGACATCGGCCCTTTTGCCCAAAATTTTTAGAATTTTTTTTTAAATAGTGTTATGGATTTTTTTCGCCTAAATTGTGGATCATAATAGTTTAAATTTATAAATTTTTTAATTTATCCTACCAAATTTGCCAACTATAACACTATATATAACTAACATGTCAGTGATACGTTTTCACTTAAAATATTCAAACTATTAGAAAATCAAGCAGCCATATCAAAAAGTACATTTGATCTATTGCAAAATTCCACTAAAGTTTAACTGTGTCTAGAAACTAGTCGATCCAAATAAAAAATCTACTTGAACTGAACCGAATCCATATCAGCACCCAAAGAGATCTGGTTGATATTTTCCACTTGAAAACTTTTTTGCACTCAGAACAATAATCAGACACAATTATTTACCTAGACTAACATCCGAATATTGTTCTACATCTAAATCAACATCGATCAGCCTGACATAGTTCTACACTAGGATCGACATCAGGACAACCTACATAGTTTTGCACCTAAACTAACATTCGATCTCTATTATATGTCTAGACTACCATTCGAACACTAATATATACCTGAAATGGCATTTAAAAGACTTGACATAGATCTGTACTCGTATCGACATCTGGACAACTTGACACAACTCTATACCTATACTGACATCCAAGCTCTATTCTATACCCAGATCACCATTCGAATACAAATCTATACATGAATTGACATTTGGATATCTTGACACAGTTCTATACCTAGATAAACTATGAATGACCTGACATAGATATATGACTGAATTAACATCCAAAACTGTTCTAAAACTGGCCTAACATCCAAAACCGTTCTACACCTGGACTGACTATTGGATATTTTTCCAACTAGACCTACCTCTAGACCTTTTTCTGCACCAGGTACTTTATTTATTAAAACATTGTGAATCTATGATCCTGTATTTTTTGTTTTTTAGAGAATATGAATTGAAGCAGTTGTAGAAATAAGATCTATTTTTTTATCATATAATTGTGGCTTTTTATTTTGCTATTTTTTATCATTTATTAAAAATAATTCAATGCTCTATTTCCCATATTATTCTCTATTTTTCCCTGTTCTCCATATTTTCTCCTATTTTCTCTCTTTTTGTACACTCTTTGATTCTCTGTTTCTATTAAGATCTACTTTTCTATTACAATATTATGAGTAGGTAAATGCTTTGGTTCTCTAAGGATATTGTGATGCTCTGTTTCTCTAAAGACATTGTGATTCTCTACTTCTTGTCCATTTTGTATTAGAATCCTATATTTTTCCACATTTGTATTTGTAATTAAATAATTTGCATACACAAGTTTTTTTCTTACATTGATTTGAATTTGTATATTGATTATTTTTATGCTCTTATTAGTTACAAGTGTTATCTCAAAAAAAAAACTGTAGTGACAAAAATCACAATAAAGCATGTCTAGAAACAAGTATGTATTTTCTACCAACCCACCATCTATTATTCTAATTACTATATTATCTTGAGCCCTCACAGAATTAATATCTCTTCAACATTTTATTACTTTTCTAAGTTGAAAAATATTTTCTTTACAAGTAAAATGTCACCAACTATAAATGCAAATAAGGGGGCCAAATATTCTATTGAAAAGTGTAGCACCCTAAAATTGGTGTAGTAAAATTATAAAAATTATATTCACCTTAGTAAATAATTTCAAATTCAAATTTAACCTCCCAAACCGCCCGTTAACCATCGGGTATTCCATTTCCCCTTTTTTCGTGCCAATTTTAGAGGTTGTTTTGACCGTTTGACGATATCGTCGCCGATCAGACGATATCGCCCCATATTTGACGATTTCGTCTGGACTAGGACGTCCAGACGATCTTGTCGCAAAACTAAATTTGCAAAGTTGGAATCTGTTCCAACGGGTCTCCAATCTGGGTAGAAGCGTGTCTGTGCCGTTGGGACCCTCCCCCCATTGGAGATCTCCCAAATTGGGATGATCTCCAACCTCCCAACAACTCCCCTAAGCCTATTTAATCTCTAGGATTTTCCCTCCCCAACCCCTGGCTGAAATTATCTATAAATTGACTCCCTCTGCGTTAAAACATCCTGATCTTGCATTTGCATTAGTCCCATACTAATTTTGTTGCAGGTACATCATTATTTTTCAATCGAAGCCAGCACCCATCGTCGTTGACGAACCTGTCCAGATCGGAGGCGATCCTGTCAAATTCGAGGCGATTTCGTACTGATGCGAGACGATCTCGACTGCAGTCCACATCGAGGCAATCAGTGCCTGAAGTTTGCTTTTCTCATATTTTTCCCTGTCATTTTATGCTACAAATTAGATCATTTATTCGGTTTTTATATTATTTTGCATTTGGAGTTCACCCATTTAGCCTAGATTGCATACTAAGATCATATTTTGCCATTAAAGTACAGTAATTTGCTTGAATTTCTGTTCTTAAATATTGTTCAGTATTCGTACTACTATTTGGTATAATTTGCCTCTGTTTGCACAGTAGGACTTCTTGTATTTTGCATCTATTTTCTGTCTTGCAGGTCTCTGAACAATTCGTCTGACGAATTCATCAGATTTCGGACTGATTCATCGTTTCGGATGATTCTGTCAGATTGCAGGCGATTCCGTCGAATTCCAGACGATCCAGACTGCTTCAAACGTCAGAATCTTCTTCAGACATCCGGATCAGGTATTCTTCATTTGCATCCTGTAAATTCTTTGTTTTCTGCTTTTAAATCTATTTTTTGTATTCATTGAACTTGCATTTTCATATAGATTAATCTAGTTTCATTCGGCCAAACCTAGGATGAATGCTTAAGGTTAAAACGAACTCATCAAACACATTCCAAAACCTAGGCGTGGAAACTGCCGCTAAATGTTTCCTGGTGAACCCACCATCCGTCGAAAAATCATCAAAATGCACCTCCCTTGAGAGGCGGGACCTTCGCAAAGTCCTCTCAGTCCGAGGTACCGCGCCATCCTTTTCCCATCCTCCTTTCGGGCACGGATCCTATAGCCTGAAGGTAGGGATGCGAAAAATTTGGAGCGATACATTTTGGTGAACCCGACGTGAATGCATTATAAACCTTTTGAAAACAAAAACAAAAAATATACAAGCCAAACAAAAGAAAAAAAAATCATCATTTCAAGTTTATATGTTTTAGATTCAATTCCAAATAGTAGATGCTAAATATTACTTTTAGAAGTACTAAAGAAACCATGAGTTTTTACTCAAATCAATATGAGCCCATCAGTAATGTTGGAAGAATTCAGCCAAATACATTTGTTGATTATGACCAACCTCATCCCTATTCAACATCACCTCCATCACACTCTTCTTATTTTTCATCCATAACCCAACAAGACAATCCCTTTGCCAATCCTCTTCATAATGATATTATCTATTCTCCCATATATCCATATTATGTCTATCAACCCACATATAATCCTCCTCCACCTTTTCAATACTCTTCTTTCAATACAACACATCCATTTCAACAAGAAAATACTTATTCTTCCAATTCTACCATGCACTCACCTCCTACTTCACAATCTTCCTATCATCATTCTACCCATAATAAAGAAAGTAGAGGTGAGAAACCATTAGGCCCTTTTATGACGAAATTCCTAAGGCATTTATCAAAAACCTCTCAAAAACCTTCATCACGTAAATTTACAAAGCTCAATCAACCAATGGATATAATTCTCAAGTATTTACTTGACACAAATAAGATTGAACTCCCTTCCATAAGACAACCTTATACCACAACAGATTGGTTTAAACCTGAGCTACATTGTGAATATCATAGAGTAGATGGACATATGACACAAAATTGTAAAGATTTAAGATGTGCAATTCAAGATTTGATTGATAAGGGTCTTTTTAATATAAAGGAATTACAATCTACAACTCGATTATAAACCTCCAAGTAAACAATCAAACTCCTACACAACAAATACCAATAATCAATCAAGACATGGGGATCTCCCAAGAACCCCTATTCAATTATCAACAACAAGAAACCAATCAAATATTGCATGTTAATGTGTCCCATCATGATGATATTATTAATATTGTAACAAAAACTACAAATGAGCAACCTCAAGTTCAATCAACTCAATCCGATATTCAAGATATGGATTCCTCATTTGACCAACCTTCAAAACTATCTTTGGCTCTAGAGAATGATCCAAAATGGAATGTAAGCATAGAAAGCTCATCTTTAGAATCAAAATCTCAATCTGAAATCCACTTTGATAACCAACAACAAGTGATTAATCCTCAAGCAAAGATATCCCTTTTAGAAGTATTACAAATTTATCACAAGGAAATTTTGTTCAAAATACCTAGCCAACAATTTGTTCCTCATCATATTTTCTCTAAGAACATAATTAATGGTGTAAACCCTCTTGAGGTTAACCATATTTCATTCTATGATGAGGATATTCCTTCCTCTACTCCACAAGAAGACTCCTATCTTTACATTATCGGATCTAGTAAAGAAACACTTGTTAGAACTATCATGGTAGATAATGACTCCTCTCTTAATTTATGCACTTATCAATTATTCCAAAAACTCAAAACAAAGGAAGAAGATCTTAATGAATCAAATGTTCTTATAAAATCTTTTAACAATGAAATTCAAGAAGCTCAAGGTACTATAATTCTTCCCCTTAATATTGGATCCAAGATCCTGGATACTTTATTCTATGTAGGATATTGTCCTTCACCTTACAAACTACTTCTCCGAAGTCCTTGGATTCATACGATGAGGGTTGTCCCTTCCACTCTTCACCAATGTTTGAAGTTTGAACTTGCAAATAAAATTGTTACCATACATGGTGACCCAACACCATTTGAAGAATATTTAACGGTTGAAACATCAAGTTCTATACATTCTCTATTGTCACAATTATCTTCTATCCATCACTTTTCTTCATCCATATATGATCATCCTTGTTTACCAAATAACACTCATGCATATCTTTCACATATACTTTCTCCATCTTATCAAAACTTGGAATATAGTGATAAGAATGAAGAACTTTCTTATCCTTCTGACATTTTATTTTGTAACATGATCAATTTTACACATATAAAAGTCAAATCTTTTGCTACATTATTCTACATTATAACAAAGCTTTTGTTATCACTACCTTTTATTCATCACCTTCTATTCTTACCTTCACCTCAACCAGATTATCCTTCAAAACCTCCTTTGATTTTGAAGCAACCTTAGACATGCTATACTCAAATAACCTTGTATAGTGTATATAGATCATCTTGTATATACCACCAATTTCAATTCATAAATTAAAATCAAAATACAAAAAAAAAAAAATCAAAATCTTCAAAAAAATACTAATGCAACTAAGGACCTTAAAGGTAAATTTGAGCCCAACTGGCTTGGACCATACATTATTATTGCTAAATTTGAATCAGCATATAAATTGTCTACCTTAGATGGTAAAGAACTTAAAGAACCCATGAATATTTTACATCTTAAACGTTACTATGCATAAATGTGATTATTTCATTCTTGTACATACATATTTATTTTGCATATTTCAAAATCATTATCTTGTATTTCTTTTAAATTTATAAAATATAAAAATCCAAAAACATCAAAAACATTCATAATCACCAAAATTTTCAAAACTATTTGTTGCATTTATTTATGGCACTTGTTAGCTTTTGTTTTTCACAAACAAAAATCAAAACAAAAATAATGATAAAAACAACAATATGCTTGACTCTTTCGAAACCCAAAACAAAATAATGAAGAAAGAGAGAGTCAAACATTCTCAAAAACTTCTCAAAAATTTCTTATATATTTTCTTACAATTATTGCAGTTATATGTTTCAAATTATTTTGGGATAAATTAGCATTTATTTGGAATCCCTCACTTGCACACTCACAAAAATAAATATCTTGATTTTATTTGGCATGATTACTAATCTCTCTTATATCAAAGTCCACAAAATTCAAATTAAATAAAGTTTGAGCATAGAGAATTGATCTTGTTATTTACTTAAACCAAGCACATCTTTCACAATAAAATGATTATATTTGTAATTTCCATGTTTTGCTACATAGTAGAAGTGATTTCTTGAGTGAAAAGTTTCCCCTGCTATCCTATCATGCACATGGTCTAGAATCTTTGAGAATTGGCAAAAGGACAAGCTCACCCCTACCCGAATAAAAATCCCTTGCTCTACAACTAATCTGAGCAAGTATCCCTAGTATAGAACAAAAAAAAAACAAAAGCAAAGTTCAAGAAAAAGAGAAAAATAAAAATGTTATTTTGAATCATCACAGCAATATTTCAAGCATTATCTCAAAAATCAAGAAAAAAATACAAAAAGAAAAAGAAGCAAAGTTCAGAAGAAAAGCAAAAGAAAGCAGAAAGCAAAAGCAATAAAATCCCTTTCCCTACCCTTTGAAAAGAAAAGAAGGGTTGATGAGCTTGAATCCCTGGAATTCTCAATTATTCAAAAACTGTGAGGTAAGCCCCATAACAGGTGGTTTGTGCCCAACCTGCTTGGCCTTGGGTAACTCCTAGCGTGGCGATATGTCTGTCACATTAGCGACCTTCTTTTGTACGGACCTATGTCCGCTTATGGATTAGCTAGCTCTTGATAATCCGACCTACATAGTAGTCTAATATGGTTATATGCATCTACATCATGGTTAATGAACACTTATTTGGTTTCTTCAAATCACTTGTATCATAGTATCTTGCTCAAAACTCGGTAAATGAACATAGCAATTGCACACACATTTGTATTTGAGAGATTTTGTGTATCATTATGATAAATCAAGATCGGAACTGAATTCACATATGCACATGGGATTCCTTATAAATCTAACTTTTGTCTTTAAAATAATTTGAAATATTATTTTTGCAACTTGTTTGGAATAAATCAAGTATAGTTGTTTATCACAAAGACAACTATATAACAAAAAAAATCAAAAATTTCTTTCAAACTATACAATCAAAACATATACATATATATCTGATTGACTTTCGTGACGATGGTATAGTTTCAAAACCAAAATTGGAATTGAATGCCTAGCGCAAGCCCTCCTTTTCATATTTTTCGTTCATCAAAAATCAACCTTGCAATAAAACTATCTTTTTTTGGATTTTCGCGATGATGGTATAAGTCTATACCTACATATTCTATGCCTAGCGCAAACCATTGTAACAATTTTTATTCCCCATTTATCAAAAAATCATAAAAACCATATGACTTCATTTTATGTTACACAAATTATGCCTTTTCAAAAGCAAACCCATTTTTTTTCACTATTTTTTGTCATTATGTCAACCTTCAACTTTGCAATGATGGTATAATTCCTAAGGAATTATTCAAAAATCTTATCACACTTAGGAATTTATGCCTAGTAAAAATCATTTTAAACATTATTTCATGCACAAATATTTTTCATGAAAATCTGAAAACAAACCAACCATCATCATCACCAGTTGCACTATTGCACCAAAGTCTTAAGACAGTCTCTTAAGCACTCTTTTACTTTTAACAATATTTCTATAAATGGGATTAGCTTGACGACCGAGTGAGCAGCGACTCCATGAAATGGTCTATAATAGCGACAATGTCCTTTGAAATTTTGTTAGAAGTCTCTTTTTATCTTTTATTTCATCTCATCACAAACAATCAATTTGTTACATCAGATTATTTCATTTAAAATTTTATAGCATGACATTCCAATTATAATATTTTTAACGACATAATTACATGAATTATCAAATCAATCAATCAAACATAAAAGCATCATAAACATACTCAAAACATAAGTCATATGATCAAAAATATCTCCTATATATATCACAAATATATGTACATCACATCAGCTAGACAGGTATGCCACAATCTATATCTTGGCATACTCAATCAAATACCCTCTGTGTAGTGTCTCGAGAGCCCCTCGAGCTCTCAGCCTCATCTCCTCCCCCCCTGAGGTGGAGGAGGTGGCCCCATCGTAGTCCGTGTGGTGCCGTGAGTCCGGGATGCAGATCGTGATGATGTCCTAGATGACCCCATCACGACAGGCTCTGCAATGTGTGCTGGTAATGGCACCCTCTGCTCCGTTGGCACCGCCTGGTAGTATAGAGCCTGATAGAAAGTGATCTGGGTGATAGCACGTGCTAAATCTCGAGTGCTCGCTCCTCCGCCCTGAGCTCTGAGCCGTGTAGCCTCCTCCTGTAGTGTCTGCACCTGAGCCCATAAGCGGGCAACCTCAGCTCGGAGAGTCGCTGTCTCGTTGCTCTCCCTAGTGTCCACGCCCTTGCCCTTATCGGGCGATGGTGGTCTCTCTCTCTATGGAGATGGGGGTCTCTCCTCCCTCCTCTCCCGCTGCCGCGGCCTCTCCTATGCCTGTGGCCTCCTCTGCTCCCTCCCGCCGTGACCTTGGGCCGCCTCTATCGTCGCCTGGCACCACCTCCCTATCCGACGCACAACCGCGTGGATCGGACCCTGTGCCCTCATCATCCGAGGAGGGCGGATGCCTGCGTACCAGGCATCGTAGCCATCGGCTACCCCTGTGTCATCCCCATCCACCGGCTGGATGGGGGCATCGTCCGCGTCCTGGCTCCAGAACCGCTGCATGTCGGGAGCCCCGCTAACCATAGTGTTATCCCGGACAGTCTAGGAAAACTCGTAATCCCTCAGAGATGGGATCCCCTACTGTAGACCGAACTGTCTCAAAACTCGGTCATAGCGGTGGAGCTCCACCTCTCCTCTCTCCATCCGCAGCCAATAGACTCGCCTGATGCGAGCCAGCTCCTGTCCGTCCTCGGCCCACCCTGGGTGCCCTCTCCATGGTCTCCAGGTGATCTGGTCTGGGACCAAGTCATCCAGTAGCCTCCGGGACATCGGTAGGTCGATCCACCGCTGTGACCCTCTTCGGAGCCACCAGTAGAAGACTCGGGGCCTCTCCCCGTCTATCCCTATCAGTGGAAGCCCTATCGGCCTTCGCACTACAATGTGCTCCCAACACCAAACCTGTAGGAGCGATGTCATCACCAGACATCGGCCGCCCTTGTACACGACCCCATACAGGATCCTGTACAATCGACATAGCACAAAATTGCCCTAGCAAAACCTGTACCCATGATCCCGCATATCGCAGATCACATCTACGAGCATCCATGGCACCCTGCACCCGCTTTGGTGGCACAACAGAAGTCCACCAACCACTCCAGCTAGCACCCGTGTGAGTCTAGATGCCCCAGGCATCTGGCGTAGTGCCTCGATATTAACTCCGCCCTTCTCCAGGGTGAAGCTCGGGTCATCGCACAGTCGTCCCATAGCGTGGCCCTGATTGGCCATAGGAGTGATCATCCGCCCTTGTATGGGGATTCTCAGAATCCTCCATACATCCTCTAGTGTGGGAGCCATCTCCCCTATCGGTAGTCGAAAACAGGAAGACCCCGGATACCATCTCTCTGCTAGGGTTGTTAGAAGCCCCATATCTGTGGACACTTGTGGCATCTCCGCCACATGCTGCAAGCCGGCCTGTGCCAGCAGATCTCGCTCTGCCTGTGTCAGAGCGGCCAAGTCATCTCTTAATCCTCCATACTTCCATTCTCTGCTCTTTAGCAAACCTCTCTGCAACATAAACAACAAAACAATAAACAATCATTAATAACAATTCCAGTAATTAATAATGCAACTTAAAGATCAATTTCATGTAATTGATGATATCGCCCACTATTGGATGATATCATCCCAAATTTGAGCATAATCGTCTCCGATTTCACCTGTCGAAATCGTCTCTAAATTGATGAAATCGTCCCCCTTTCGTCGATTTTGCCCTTGGGCGAAATTGACGAAATTGAGACGATTTCGTCCCGTCGACGTCGACGGCCAAAAACGGCCGCGATGCTCAAAATTCACCTAAAAATCTACCTACAAAGCATGTAAATTCAAATTAAATCAGTCTAAGTTGAGTCTAGACCCTTACCCGTAGACCACGCCGGACCTCTGCTGATCTGTGCGTCGTCTCCACCATTTTTTTGCTTCAGAGCTCTAAAAACAGTAAAAATGAACAGTAACAATGAATTAGGGTTTTACCCTATTTTTCTTAATTTTATTCAAAATAATTCAAAAATAATTTTGCTTTTCCGCATTTTTACCTCAAACGTTCGATTTGGGTAAAAACACGGAGGGGGCACCATAGTAAGCTGTCGTACGATTCGACCAAGAATCGTCGCCTAAAAATGGGTATAATTTTTTGCTTTCTCGTAGATCGAGAAGAACTCATCTTTAACGCATTTTCTTCGGAAAATTCGCTAAAGAGGGGGCAAAATGTAGCACCCTAAAATTGGCGCAATAAAATTATAAAAATTATATTCACCTTAGTAAATAATTTCAAATTCAAATTTAACCTCCCAAACCGCCCGTTAACCGTCGGGTATTCCGTTTCCCCTTTTTTCGTGCCAATTTTAGAGGTTGTTTTGACCGTTTGACGATATCATCGTCGATCAGACGATATCACAGACGATATCTCCCCAGATTTGACGATTTCGTCTGGACTAGGACGTCCAGACGATCTTGTCGCAAAACTGAATTTGCAAAGTTGGAATCTGTTCCAACGGGTCTCCAATCTGGGCAGAAGCGTGTCTGCGCCGTTGGGACCCTCCCCCCGTTGGAGATCTCCCAAATTGGGATGATCTCCAACCTCCCAACAACTCCCCTAAGCCTATTTAATCTCTAGGATTTTCCCTCCCCAACCCCTGGCTGAAATTATCTGTAAATTGACTCCCTCTGCGTTAAAACATCCTGATCTTGCATTTGCATTAGTCCCATACTAATTTTGTTGCAGGTACATCATTATTTTTCAACCGGAGCCAGCACCCATCGTCGTCGATGAACCTGTCCAGATCGGAGGCGATCCTGTCAAATTCGAGGCGATTTCGTATCGATGCGAGACGATCTCGACTGCAGTCCACATCGAGGCAATCGGTGCTCGAAGTTTGCTTTTCTCATATTTTTCCCTGTCATTTTATGCTACAAATTAGATCATTTATTCGGTTTTTATATTATTTTGCATTTGGAGTTCACCCATTTAGCCTAGATTGCATACTAAGATCATATTTTGCCATTAAAGTATAGTAATTTGCTTGAATTTATGTTCTTAAATATTGTTTAGTATTCGTACTACTATTTGGTATAATTTGCCTCTGTTTGCACAGTAGGACTTCTTGTATTTTGCATCTATTTTCTGTCTTGCAGGTCTCTGATGAATTCGTCAGATTTCAGACGAATTCGTCAGATTTCAGACGATTCTGTCAGATTGCAGGCGATTCCGTCGAATTCCAGACGATCCAGACTGCTTCAAACGTTAGAATCTTCTTCGGACATCCGGATCAGGTATTCTTCATTTGCATCCTGTAAATTCTCTATTTTTTGCTTTTAAATCTGTTTTTTGTATTCATTGAACTTGCATTTTCATATAGATTAATCTAGTTTCATTCGGCCAAACCTAGGATGAATGCTTAAGGTTAAAACGAACTCATCAAACACATTCCAAAACCTAGGCGTGGAAACTGCCGCTAAATGTTTCCTGGTGAACCCACCATCCATCGAAAAATCATCAAAATGCACCTCCCTTGAGAGGCGGGACCTTCGCAAAGTCCTCTCAGTCCGAGGTACCGCGCCATCCTTTTCCCATCCTCCTTCCGGGCACGGATCCTATAGCCTGAAGGTAGGGATGCAAAAAATTTGGAGCGATACAAAAAGAGTATCTTGAATTATTTTAGCAACATGTCAAAATCCAACGAGCCATTGACATCCGAGCAAATTAAAGGTAAAAATGATTTTTGACTTCTAAACAGTTAGTTGTATATTTAGTGATTATTTTAAATAATGCTTTCTTCATCAAATAGTTATCTCATAGTATGTGCCTTTATCCATATTTCATTTTGATATGAATCATATTCCAATTTGTAAGTTTTTTTGTTAAATCAAAAAATGATAAAGAATATTATTGTATCTTACTATAAAAAATACCCTATTGACCCTGATATGCATCCACTTGAAGATATTTCTTGCAAAGAGATGCCTTCTAATGAAAATTATCTTAATAATACATCCAAAAAACACTTGAAGATATTCCTCAAAAGGACATGTCAGTTGAAAATGAAAACGATAAATCAAACACATTACAAACTTCTTTCGAATATTCAAGAAAAAATACTAAAAAGAGAAAGATATCTAACTGGGCTATTGGAAGGGCATTTAAGAATGAATGCATAGAAAAATTTCCTTGAATAGAGCCTATCCTGATCAAGGACAACCAATTCGATCAAAAAGAATTTAGATGCAAAATTTGTAGTTGGAAACTAGGTAAGGATCACAGGCTGCAAAATAAGATAGTCACAATAGAAAAACATGCTGGTAAATTTTATGTAAAAGTTTGAGGAAGTGATGGTAAAATTAAGAAAGAATTTAGGTGGAAGGATGCATTAGAATGTATGCATGTCAGATATGCAATAGAATATGACGATCACTTAAAGAAACAACAATCTCTTATTGGAAAATGTGGAATAATTAAAGCCCAATTCCAAAAAATTCATAAGACCACTTTAGATTCAAAACGTTTGCAGTTTGGGGTTGTATATAGTATTCTCAAAAAGGGTAGATCCATGTTCGATTTCATTTATTATAGGCACTTGTTTCAAATAGTTTATGTGCAAAACCTTCCTAGTTCCCATTGGTTAGATCGAAGTGGTTGGAAAATGGCAAAATGTCTATCATTAGTTGAGAAGGAGGACTTGAGTAAGAAAGTAAAACTTGTCATATTCATATCACTTTCTATTGATGAGGTGATGGCTATGGATAACACATAATGTATTTGCATGAATGTGTACACATTTCAAAATCATGTAAGGTATCCTAGTTTGCTAGGATTATATAAGATGGTGGAAAGTTCAAATCCAAAAAACATATATAATATTATTGTGAGTAGTTTAAAGGATATTACGAGAATGAATGATATAGAGATAGCCACAAAGTTAATATGTTTTGGAGCTAATGGTGCTTCTAAAATGCAAGGGCACAATAATGGTCTTTGTGTTTGTCTCCAAATCTCAGTTGCCCCATATATGATACCCATTCATTGCATGGATCATACAGTGAATCTAGCATATAAAATCATGAGGTCTTTTAAAAATAGTACAAGAGTGGAAGATCTTATTTGTGAAATACATTCCTATTTTTCTTGCAGTCCAAAAAGATTTGTAGAGTTTCAATAGTTTGCACTAAGAGTTACAGAAGAAAAAAAAATTAAATATCTGGATACAAGGTGGATTTTATTGTATCAACCTGCACATAGAATTTTTAAAGAATATCAATAATTAATGGGGTTTATATACGCAAATTATAGGGTAGTTGATAAGACAAAATATTTGTTGTTCCATTTGACTGACTTCAAAACCCTTTTAACATTATGTGGTATTCTTCCAATGTTACATGAAATGAATAGATTGATTAAACTTGCAAAAGAGAGATCCATTTATATCGTTGATTTCATAAGGATGAGAAAGCAAATATGTGTGATTATTGATAGGTTATATGTATCCAAACCAAATTTTAAAGATCCCTTGTTTGATAGTTAGAATACATTGACAAATGTGAATGATCCAAAAAGCTTTTTGAAGTTTGACACTAGTGATCATATTTGTATTAATGTTCATGGAAATATGATACCTTTGTATTGTTTTGAAATACAATCAAGTATAGTTGTTGATGATGTTGAACAAGTTCATGTAACACAATATATTTGAAGTTGTTTTACACAAAACTAAGATAAATTTGTTTAAAATAGCAGAATCATTGAAAAGTGAGATAAGAGAACGGTTTCAAAGAGACGAGTTTCTTAATACCATGGGTGTGGTTAACCCCATGTTTTGGGGTCCTTGTACTAAATACAATTCTATACATGAGTTTTTTTATTAAATATATGCTTACACTTATTAAGCATTTCAGTAAAAGTTTAGAAGTCAATGGTGTTGAAATCAAAGGTATACTCAACAAAGATATTTTAAAACAACAATCATCGTATTTTGGTGGAACAATGGTTGAGAAAACATTACTTTTGAGTAACATCCATGAGACTAGTTCCATTGCACATTTGTGGCAAAAATTATATCCAAGTAGTGTCTTACAAGATACTATTAGTGAATACTTTTGTTTATATGAATTATGTCAAACAATGATTTTGGTGACTGTGGAAGATGAGAGGGTTTTCAGTGCACTATCTTTTGTTAAATCTAAACTCCGCAATAGGTTGGATAAAAATTTAGATAATTGCTTGAGAATTTATGTGTCATCGTATCAACTGGACACATTTTCCTATGATAGAGCATTGACATATTGGAATTCTCTTGCAGGAATAAAGGGTACCGGGAATACGAATGATAAGGAGGATAATGATAATTTCAGTGATCAGATGGTGGAGACATAGTTATTTGCTATGCTTAATAGTGATTTTGGATAAGTTGAGAATTATTTGTTTCAGCTACCTAAATTGTGATTTTTCTAATATTTCATAGCATTAATAAATTTGAATTCATTTGATATCAAATTTCACAATATTGTTTCAGATTTTTTAGATTTCACAAAATTTGATTATTCAAAAATTTTAATGTTTTATATCACATTGCTATTTTTCAAATAGTTTTAATTGCCTTTATATCATAGTATTTGTTTGTTTTAGTTACCTGAATTGTAATTTTTATAAGATTTTACAACATTGATCAATGTGAATTTGTTAGTTATCATTTTCATATATAAATTTGTGTTTATTTATCATCACAATATTGTTTCATCTATCTAAATTGTAACTTTAAGATTTATAACACAACATTATCTTTTAAATTATATGTTTTATGTTGTAGTCTTCAAAGTGTCCAAACTATATTCATTCATAACCAATTTACAACATTGTTTTTCAAAATATTTTTTTTTTGTTATATTATTGTTAGTGTACTGATATTAATGTATTGGCACAACTGATTTGAATGGTGAATATAGTTGAATCATTTATTTTTTATATTGTAATTGTAAATATAGTTGAATCATTCTAAATTTAAAAATTGCATAAAAATATAAATGAAAACAACCTCTGAGTGATAGAAGACATAATAATAAAAGCCTTTTTCATTATTTGCATAGAAAATTTACATTGTACAAAATTGTTTATAGAAATATAGTAGAAATTGTTGTCAACTATGAAACATTTTACAGTATATTAATTTTATCATGGGTGAGCAGGGGCAGATTCAGTCACTCCTTATGCACATGGATCACCTAGGGCTTGAGATTCAATCACTCCTTGTATATTTGCATCTCGTTGAGTTTGAGATACTCCTTGTATATATGCATCTCCTTGAGTTTGAGATGCTCCTAAAGTTGTAGGTTATTTTCCCTTATATTTTGTTCCAATAACCTGTGCAGGCCCTTTTAGTGTTCTTATTTTGATGAGGCCTTCCTCTACCTTTTGTAAGCTTCCCATCAATAATTTATTTTTCTTTGGTTGGATCCTCAAGGACTACATGTTCGTTTTATTTAAGATTATTCTTAATCAAGATATTTAGATCTATTTTATGCTCCACAATAATTGCTTTTAAATAATTATTATCCCTAACCTTAGCTTGTAAGGTCTCATTCATTGTTATTGCATTTAAGATTGATTTCTTTGCAACATTGAGATTAAAAACCATGAAATCAACTTGTTTCCATAAATTCTAAAAATTTACCTACAAAAAAATTAAAGAAAAACTTAGTTAGTCAAGAGTTATATTACAAAAGATAATGATAAATTTTATTGCATATAAAGTCTCACCACAGTAGCATCTCTTACAACATCAGGTATTAAAACTTTCTTCTTATCAAAAATCCATAGGTTGTAATACGCTTGGTCTTCAACATTTAGGTTATCTAACCTGTTCAACATAGTCTTTAAAATTTTATCATCACAAGACACAGAAGGGTTCACTGATCCTAATTGAGCTTGATCTAACAACCCAAACAGCTTCTCAGGTTGTTTTATGATCAAGGAGAAAATTTCTTCCCTTTTATCATAACTTTTATAGCGGGTATTTATTTCCTTGATAAGGATATTTCCCTAAAATTCCCAAGGATATTTGCCTAAAATTCCTAATCCTTCAATTCCTTCACAAATTTAAGAAAAACATCCTCGATCAGTGCATAAAAATTATCAAAAACCAAATTATTTTTAGAAAAAGTAACTTATTCGTCCTCAGTTTGAGGACCAGGACCTGAGGTGTCAGAAGTCAATGATGAAATTATCTCAGCTATAGGAATTTCTTGTTCTTATAGTCATTGAAACATATCTGACACTTTAAAACCTTTAATGTTCCCCTATAAAATATAATCATGATCTAATGCTAGCACATCTAATCCGAAGGTCGAAACATATTTCAATGAACAACCAGTTGAAAATGACAAGGATGGAAATGTAGAACTCTATGTCCTAGATGGTGCAGGTCACACCCGTGATCTCAGTCCAACAAGATTTTTTCCACCAATATGACCTTGCATTAATTGATGTCATGGTTGATGTTGTCCTGCTACTTCTAGTGGTGGTGGTGGCATCATTTCCTTTCTTCTTTCGATAAATTATGGGGAGGGACCTAAATACATTATAACAAGATATTATTAAACAAAATTAAACCAAATAAAAATTAGTACATAACATTAAAAACATACTTACCTAATAAGGATATCTCCTACTATCCTTCATCCTATGGAGACAACTGGATGCAAGTGCATGGGGATGGGGCGTAAAACTAAAAACATACAAAAAATGAAAAAATAAATATTATTTCAACTAAACAGTAATGGTAATGAATCAAGAAAACTCAAAATAGTAAACTTACCTGTCATTGGTATGATATAGCTATATTCATATTCAATGGTATTTTCTTGCACATGTTGATGATAAGTGGGAGAAGAAGTTGTTTTTTGATGTTTATTAGGTCTCTACAGTTGTTGAAATTCACACATTGTGCCCTCTGAATCAGTAACATCCTCTGGCATGTGACTTCTGACACTAGCATTATTGTTTGTCTGTGTGATGGCTGCCTTACTATGCATTTAGAAAATTTTAAAAATAAATTAAAAAAATATGCTAAAATTTTAAAATATTATACCACTAAAAAAAAGAATAATTACCTTCAACTCTTCGGTAGTCATAGCAATGCTTTGTAATCTTTGCATACACTACAGTTGGTGAACCAGTATCCTAAAAATTATGAAACATTTTGTAGCAAAGAGCTAAATATAATTTACCGAGGTGATCATCTGAGATTTGTCTGATTGTTTTGTTTGAATGGTATAGAGATTTAATCTTATTCGATCTGGAATATATGTATACTAGTTGAATCTTTTGTGGTAATCTAGATAATAAATAATATAAGCCAATGACCAGAATGGAATATTTGTTCTTCCAAGCAGAAGTAGTCTTGGAAAATTTTAAGAATGGCCTTGAAATCATTGTTGGAAACTGAGTTATTAGTTAACCCTCTCTTGGACTTCACTACAGACACTACAAAAAAAATTAGGTGACATAACAAATTTTAAATTGTGAAGTTTAAGATAATAAAGTGAATAGAATTATACCTGACAACAATTCTAGAGAGATATCATAGTTGCTCGCTAGGAAATACTTATCATTATTCAAGAGAATTAACTTCTATGAAATGGGAGCGAGATTCTTTTGTGGAAGACCAATCATTCTCTAGATATTAGAGGGTTTGATTGTAAAATATACTTTTCTATTCTATTGAGATAGAGTAACCACCCCAAGATAATTTTTGTAGCCTTTGGTTATATTGTATAGAATAATTTATCTATTATGAATTAGGGCATAAAATTCAAAGCCATAAAACCTGCATCTTGAACCCATGTATGGTCGGTCCTAGGTGTGGTTAAGTACTCTAAAAATTCGATGCAACTTTAATTTTTGAATGAAATTTTTTGATATGTGGACATGATGGCCATCACTCTAGAAAGGTGTGGGATAGTGGTTGCTTGGAGGAGGGAAGGGTTTGAAGCTTCACTCTGATCTCATGCAACAAAAAAAAAGCCTAAAAAAATAACTATTGATACCTTTTTATAGAGTGAAAAGGCCAACACAAGTATCGACAAGAGTATCAATGTTTGGAAGAGAAAAATAATTCTTAGGACATGCTTTGTTAAGGTCTCCAAAATCAGTGCATATGCATATTGTCCGAGAAGGCTTATGAACAAGTACAATATTTGAGAGCCACTCAGGATAGTTTATGGGTATAATGAAACCCACATCTAAAAGTTTTTGAAGCTCTTATTTGACCAAGATGGCAATGGGAGGATGCATCCTTATAAGTTTTTACTTGACCATCTTAGCATCATAATGTAAGGTGATATTGTGGACAACTAAGTTAGGATCAAGACCAGGCATGTTCTTGTAGGACCATGCAAAAATGTCCTTATTGAGTAGAGCAATTAATTGCTCTTGTTCATCTATGGATAAAATTTTACCAATTTTGAAAATTTGAGGATTTTCTATGTCTTAACTAAGGTTCGCATCGATGGTATCTTCAATAGGCATGTGAGAACATTCCTCAATTTTATGGGGTGTTGGATTAGATGAATTTCATTTATGATATTATCAAAATCTTCTGATTCAACCTCATATATGTCTACCTTGAAAACCTCAGGATATGAAGGTGAAGGTGAAGGTGAAGGCGAAGGTGGAGGTGATGGAGGAATGCATTTTGTTGAAGCCCTTAACAATTCCTTGGATAGAAAAAAATCAAAAAAGGATGGTGACAAGGAAATTTGGTCCATATCAACAAGACTCATGCCAATTAGAATTGGCTTTGCCAAACCGTATGGATTATTGAGTGGGGTGAATAAGTCATAAAGATTCATGTTGACTTAAGGGAAAATGGATGGATTGGCAAGATGAATGGATGAGTGGATCCTGTTTGCTAGAACCAATGCTAGAAATTTGGGAACCTAAAATAATGGCAAGCAACACAAATGAATGCAATTGGAAAAAAACCATGTACATGAAATGCACATGTTTTTTTTTTGATTTTTTTTCTTTTGAATTTGAATTATATACATATATTACAAGTAAAATGGTTGGTGATGTGGATAAATGGAGTGGAGGTTGTGGTTCACCTATTGGTTCAACTCGCTCTTGTGGAAGATGCAAGT
The DNA here is from genome assembly GCA_028583015.1 of Wollemia nobilis. NCBI lineage: Eukaryota > Viridiplantae > Streptophyta > Pinopsida > Araucariales > Araucariaceae > Wollemia > Wollemia nobilis. The sequence goes on from JAQPPZ010002027.1 coordinate 2,588,355, forward strand.
GAATGATGGGCTGATGGATGGGGAGCATTTTGAGATAAAACTCATCTTTTTCAATGTGTGGAATGATGGGGTTTGATTCCTCTTCAGATTCATCAGAAGCTATTGACATGACATCAAATTATTCATAGAAATCATCTTCAGAGTTATTGGTGTGATGAATATCTTCTCTTGAATTCAAATGTAAACTTTGGAAAGCTTGTTCAAGAGAAGAAGTGGATGAAAGTGGACGATAGCCTAAACCTGAATGGTCATGTGCTTCTCGATATGAAACATCGATAATTTCATGCATTCCCTATTCATGCCATCCTAGGCCATGTCCTTGCCAACTAACTATGTAAAAATACTGAGATAGAAAACCCGAAATATGTTGTATATTGGTAGATGTTGTTTACTTGGGTTCATCTAGGATAACTAGATTGGATGATGAATCAAATCCCCCCCAAAAAAATTAATACTATTAGGCATTGAACCCATGTTATATACCGCTCCTATCACGTTGGCACATATGTCAAACATTGTAAGCAATATCAAGAGCATGCTAATTTAACTCATGTACCATCACAAGAATTATAACCTATTTAAAGCCTTTGGCCCTTTTCACAATGGAGTATTGATTTAATTTGTAAAATCTTAACTCCTTCCTCGAGATAGAATACATTCATCATCATAGCCACTAAACGCTTCACAAAGTGAGTTGAGTTAATTCCTCTAACAAATACGATAGGGCCAAGAATTGTAGAATTTATACTTCATAATATCAATTGTTGTTTTGGTATTCCCTCAAAAATCATCTTTGATAATGGTAAATATTTCAAGAACAAGGATGTTTAAGCACTTTGCAAGAAATATAACATCTAAGATAGTTTCTTGAATCCTTATTACCCACAAAAAAATGGACAAGCTGAGGCTACAAACAATATCTTAATTATTATTCTCTAGAAACTTGTTAAATAAAATCATAGAGATTGACATATTCAAATTCCCTTGGCATTATGGGCTTATCGAACAAGCATCCACATGCCTATTGGGGCAATGCCATTTTTATTGGTCTATGGATCTGAAGCAATCATACCTCTTGAAATTGAGATCCCTTCCTTGTGATTTTTATTGCAGGAATTCATAGATGATGATTTTGTTAGACAAGCATGTCTTGACCAACTCATGTTTCTTAATGAAAGGTGAGTCAATTCTTTAGATCTTTTACAAATTTATGAAGACCGCTTAAAGCATACATACAATACCAAAGTTCATCTACATGAATATCAAGTAGGAGATCTTGTTCTTAAAGAGAATCAATAAAACGCCACTGCATTACCACATCTTCATGATAAATTTGTGGCTAATTGGTAAGGTCCATACATTATTACTCAAAAAGTGGGTAAAGTAACCTATATGCTTTCTAGTCTAGAGGGAGTTGAAGAGGCCAAACCACTTAATGGTATCCACTTGAGAACATTCTATTCTTAATGTGTATATATATATATATATATATATATATATATATATATATATATATATATATATACATATATATACACATGGATATTACACAAAAAAAACTAATTGCATTTCATTAAACAACCTTGCATTTAACACATTGCATTTCATACATTGCATTTTTACACCTTGTATTTCACACATTGCATTATACACACATTTAATTTCACACATTGCATTCACAACCACATTTCACATATTATATTAAGGATAATTTATTCAGTTTGGATATTAATTAGTCCACTAAAGTCATATTGCCTTAATCAGGGGTACCTTCAAATCATCATCCATTTCATTGCAGTATTCCATAAAGTCAATATTGTCATTTACAACCCACATTGCCATAATTCCTAGGTGTTTTCGGTCACTCAGCCACTCCTAGTGTTTTAAGAAACTTCCAATACATGTCAAGTTTTCTTTAGGACCAAGACACATTATCACTAATGAAATCTTGAGTTCTGGGAACTGACTCTAAATATTCTTGAACCAAACACACTTACACATCTTAAAAACATCTTGTTTCAAAGAGGGATAACACCATACTTGGGTTAAATATCAAAGTGAAAAGGGTATTCCTTTCTTGTCCCATCATGCACATAGTCCATAAAAATAATTGTTTTCACCACTATCATAAATTTCAAAATAAAATAAAAATTAGGGAAAAATCCCCAAAAATCAATCTTTTATACATCACACACCATAGATCCTCATGTTGTAAGGATAGAACTATATTTCTAGTAAGACAGTTAGGTAGTCATTCCCAAAACTTGGAGATAAAATTATTGGACTATGGAGCTAATCTCCATCGGGGCTATAGATTCTTGATAGGCAGTGGAGTATGCTCATGTGTGGTGACACGTCTCTTTTAAAGAGACCTTTGACCACACATAAGGACAAGATAGCTTCTTGGTCTCATCTATAACAGATTTCATCTCAATTTTCTCAAGATGGGTTAATGAACTCAATTGCACACACATTGGTTCTTCATTACCTCGAGTCATTACCATGCTCATGATTTGGTAAATGAATTCACTACACATGCATTTGATCTTAGAGAAATTAGGCAGTGTTTAGTGGGTTTGTTTAATATCACTAGTATGTCTAAGTATCTACAAAATAGATAGATTATTCTATTATGATGGCAATGTGATTCCATTTTTGTGTAAGTGTTCTCAACACTTTTGTTACAATTGTCTCAGGCTTGATTTCTTCACCTAATGTACTCATTTTATATACAAGTGCTTTTACTCTAACACAATAATCACCTACTTTTTCATCATCTTTCATCTGGAGATTCTCAAAATCTCGCTTCAATGTTTAAAGCCTTACCTGTTGGAATTTATTACTACCTTGAAATCCATCAGTCAATGATTTCCATGCGATTTGTGCAGTTGTACAAGCAACAATTCTAGGAAATATGCTTTTTTCCAATGCAGGTTGGAGATGAGAAAGAGCAGATGAGTTGCTCTTCTTCTCTTCTTTTCGAGTCTTTTTGTTTGCTGCACTGAGTGTGGACCAGTCTCTGGGTTTCGTATAACCTTCCTCTATGATGTCCCACAATCCTCTTCCTATGAGCAAGGTCTTCATATTTATAGACCAGTACTCATAGTCATAACCGGTAAATTTTGGGATGGGTAAACTATTGTGTGAAGCCATAGTTACCAAAAAACTTTTTATTTCACGGTTACAAAAATACTTTGCTGAATGAAAGAAAGAAGAAGAAGAAAGAAGGGTTTACAAATTTAAGTCAAATATGAATTGTTCTACCCTATCATTGACTGCTTGCTTCTCTTGATGTGGGGATGCTACCTCTTGATTTGCAAAATTATCTGCCACTTCTTCTTCATCGTCACTTATTGGTATGATTTCTGGTGATGGTGGTTCTAGGATTTCCACTGAATTGCTCTAGTCTGAGTACTCTGATTCTTGTTGCACTCCTTGGATGGATTTTGATTGTTCAAATTGACTTCTAAATGAATTATCTTCAAAATTTGCTTCGTATCCCGAGTCGGTATGTCTTTGATGTGTGATTAAAACATTTTGGAGTTGACTAAATACAATATTGAGTCCATAACCCCTTACCTTTTCATCAAACCTATCTACACTTTATCTTGCTATAATTGCACATAAGGCATGATAACACCCATTGGGTCTAATCATCAATACCTTTTAAAAAATTAGTCCTCTTAGGCTTTATTACAACACTGTTCTTCAGTTTATGATTTCTTGAATCAAGTAAAACACACTTTCTTTGTTACAATAATTGCCTCTTAGGCAATGTTCTTTTGTTCTCTCTTTTCCCCTCTTTTATTTTTATATTTCATTATATATATATATATAAACTTATATCTTTTATTTAATAAAAAAAATATAATTGCCTTTTAAAAAAAAAAATAATAATTATTTATAATTTTATTAAATAAAATAAAGTGATTTTAAATATAATATAAAAAAAAATTCCTTAAAAAAAATATATCAAAAATTGACTCCACAGGAATCGAACCCACGACTCCTATCTGCTAGGCCAAGATTCCTAGCCAACTCAGCCACAATTTTCGATGAAACCGAACAACAATAACACTTATACAACCTGATAAATTCAGATTTTTTCTTTTAGGACTTTAGTCCCACATCTATCCCGCAAAGAACAGTGAAGGTTTTTAAAACCCTCAATGGGTGAATAGATACTCGATTTCCTTTGGGCAATTGAGACCGTCCTTTTTGCCTCCTTCAAACCTCTTGCCTTGCGCCATGTTTCCCATCGCCTATGCTGTGTCTTCACCACGTGGCACATTTCGATTGGTTGTTACTTCTGAGTCTTCTCCTCCTCGCGTGTTGTGTGCTTGGTCCTGCTCGGGTCCTCTCAACCTCGCCTCAACTTGCGATCCTTGGGTTTGCTCGAGGCTATTCGGGTCCTCTTGACCTCGCCTTGATTCGACCTCACCTTGGTTCACGTGAGGGCTTCCTTTGACCTCGATCCACGAGCCCTCTTCAACCTCACTATGATACCAGATATTGCACGTGGGAATAGGAGAAAATAAACTTGAGAAAATATATTGAAAATGTGCTTTGAAAATCATCGGTTACATTGCTTAAATACTATAGGATTAACAATCTTAGAAGAAATTAAGGGAAGTTAGGAAATGAAAGAAAATAGGGAGGAAAGATAGAAGGAAATTTGGTGTCAACTGCCTCACCGCCCATGTTGTCCAATTTGTCTAGTCAGATGTCTTCCAAGTCAATATTCCTGCCCAATCAACTGTTGTCGAAGGAAGTAAAATGGTAAGGTCCAAAGGTTACCGTTGTAAAATTTTTTTTACCCCTTTTCACTATGTCATTTTCCAACAAATTTCTCAAGATGAGGTATTTTAAGGCCTAATCACTCCCCCAACTTAAGCTTATGCATTTTCTCTTGCAATTATTTTTGTAATTATTGCATCGAGGTGATGACATAGTGCACAGTAATTGTGTTTAATTTTTTTTTTTTCTATAAATATGTCCACCCCCCAATTTGAATGGAATCATGGCCTTGTGCTACAAACTATGAACCTTATTTTTTTAAAACATAGATGCTATTATTTCTTCTTTTTGACCATATTTTGCCCCATTTCCATCTATAATATATTCTATAACCAATTTTTTCCCCTAGACAAACATGTTAAAAATTGGTTTTCATGTAATCCTTAGTCCAATAACACCTCAAAGGGATTTTGACCATAGATTTTTTTAATATTGTATTCTAGTAAAAAAATTTGTCTTTTTTAGTGCACCAATACCTCATCCTCTCTAGTGATCATTCTAATATAGTTTTCAACTTTTGACACTCTATAGTATTTTCTACTAATTTTGGTATAACATTTATAGTGAATCAATGCTTTGACTATTCTAATGCTCTATCCAATATGACTTTAGGTTATGATTCTCTACAAAATTTTGGAACTCTAGAGAATTCTTGCACTATGGAATCAAAACATTTTAGTGCTTTGTTTAGTTTTGATTCTCTACAAAATTATGATGCATTCAATACGTAGTCATTAAACATATGATTATTTAAAAGCACTAGCATATCCTCTATTTTTTAAATCATTAATGATCACCTATTTATTTTCTTATACCATTGAGTCTACATTGTAAACACTAAAAAAATCTAACACAACATATCTTTGTAGTTATAAATAGTATTTAAACTAAACCACAATAAAAAATAAATTCATATGTTGATGTACCAAAATGGGTCACGTGCATCCATCATTAAAAATAAGTGTCAAAGTCCTTGAAAGTTAGACTCGTCCAAGATTATAATTATTATTTTTTATGAGAACTTATATGGAAAGATATATCTTAAAAAATATGTAGATCTACTTATATTTTTACATTTTGAAATTATAGATAAGCGATGCCTTTCTACTATTATTTGTATTAGCCATAGGTTGTGCACGGAATAGAGGTTGGGTAGTTTGTTTTATCTGAGTCTTTAAGAGTATAAGGAAATAATTTTAATCATAGGAAATAAAAAATGTTGAATTCAAACAAGAATTGGTCATGATGTTTTGATGTAATTCTCTTAAAAATTGGCAATATAGATGGTGAAATGTTCTTCATAGGAAATCCACCTAAATATCTAATCAAATAAAATATGTAAATGTTTTAGCTACATTGCTATCTTATTCAACAATATTTGTGTTACTTTGTTATTCTACCCTAATTTTGTTTCTATAAATATTATAGAATTTATTAAAAACACGGGAATATTGTAACTTGTATGGACATGGAATGGAACAACTACTCAATTTTCCTTAGAATTTTCAAGCTCTAGAGACTCAAAAGTTGGTGATGTGTGTTCTTCACTATAGTTTTCTACTATATTTGTCTTAGCTATACACATATTACTATTTTGTTCAACCTCTTCACTTTTATTCTTATTCCTCGTGGTTCAAAAAGGATTATATCTACATCTTATATCCCTATTTTCTATTGGAAACAAAAAAACATTAATTCTAATGTTTGACTACACTTTTACGTTGTAAACCAATATTATTTAAAAATAAAGAAAATTGACTTGTCAAAAAACAAACTAAATAAAAAACCATTAATCCCTAAAAGATGTAGTGTTTGGCTCCATTTTCATGTTGAAAACCAATACCTTAACTTGATCTTTGAAAACACAAATATCCTTATGCAAAGTCTCTTTTTAGCCTTCCTCTTATTTCTATAAAAATAGTAGAATCATTCTAGTGTTATAGATCACTAATCTAACTAAAATATAGTTTTTAGGAACACCTTAAGAAACATAAAGTTTCATTTTAGGTGTAAAAATAGATCAAATATAACTAACATAGGTTGTGAACAAAGAGATGTAGTTTAGCACTTTGTCCCACTAGGTCATTAACGATGATAACATAGTTATAGGAAAACATTTTATTTGTGACAATGGATCAACCATAATCGATAAATATGTAAAATAAGGAGATATGGTTTAGCATATATCTCATAGTTTCACTAAAATAAGGATTTGAAAAAAGGATGATAACGTTGAATGGCCACTAAAATTCTCTAGAAACACCATGTCACTAGCAATGATGCCAAAAAGTGATGAGTGTCATTAAGTTATCTATCTAGGGTGGAAACTAATGGTTGTATGCGCTACAAATTAAGAAAATATATCTTAGTATAGGGTTTTTTTAAGACTTCCTAGAAACACACTTGCAACAAAAAAACACTTACAAAAATTAAATAACATACTCTATAAAAAATATAAATTAACACACTTACAAGAAAATAAATTTACACGCTCGTGAAAAATAAAATCTAATCTAGTAGTTGCATGAAACTATTCCAAAACTTAAAACAAATAATTAAAAGAATATATAAATAAAAATAGTATATAGATTAATTTAAAAAATAAAAATTATATAAAAAATATCTTATAAACAGATCTACAAACATAACACTTTCCATTATGATAATGGAGTAGGCCCTTACTCCTCAACCCAATGGAAAGTAATTATTAATTTAAAATAATACTAAAATATGCACATTTGAGAAAATGATAAAAAAATATATTTTATTAAGAAAATGATAGAATCACCCTTTAAAAAAAAAATATTTCAAACACATCTATCCTCTTCCTCTCCTAATATTTTTAAATATTGCAATGTGTGTATTTTATAAGTGAAGACACCTTAACTACAAATTATAATTATGGGCTAAAATCAAGGAGAATATATCTCTCCTTTTATTTAGATAAGAACAATTATTATTTCTCTTCTAATTACAAAGTATGTGTTTACATGCAAAACTAGTTGCTTGCTAGAGATAGAAGATTCTCTATTTTATTAAAAAATTAAAAAAATTGCTATAAAAGCAAACAACTACACACCAAAACCATTAGAGAATAGAAAAAACAACTGGCTACATGATAAATGGTCATAGGAAATTTGTAATAACCACATGCAAAAATGCTAGAAAGGTGCCTTAGAAAACATCCAACTCTTAAGCATTTTCCATGGACTTCCATATGCATTTTCATCCATAGAGGTTTGTCTTACATGCATTAGATGCATTCCCCATGTGAATTTCCTACCATTTCAGTCTTACATACCACATTGATATTGTTAGAAAATATGATGCATGTCCTCCATATTTCTTTACCACATGGAAAAAGCATCTCTATGAACCTACATATTATATTTATGCATCCACATGGAAGTTGCTATAAAAACTCCATTTTCTATTATCACATGTTCTTTTCCCAGTTGGCTACTATACTACATTTTTTTCTTTTCCAACGTAACTCTTTGATGCAATTTTTGTCACCAGACTATTTTTGTGTAGATTTTGGTGCTAGACTTTTCAAATGCAGTCAATTTTATGTAGATTTGAGCACAAAAATTCTAGTCTACCAATGCTCTATCCTTTTCTGCTTAACCATATTTTTAGATGCACCAACATTTGACTAGTTTTAGTGATCCATATGATATGGATGTAATGTTTTAGAACTTTGTAGAATTTTGATGCTTAGTACATCTAGCATTGTGGTACCAAAATGATTTTTTTATTGTTTTGTAATTGTGATGCTACATTTCTAGAATGTTTGGATTTGTGCTCCTCTTGTAAAAGGTTCAAGGAGGTTTTCAAAACCCTATTTTCTATCTAATCTAAAAAAATTTTCATGCTACAATACCAAAATGATATATTGGATCCAAAACTAATCTAGAAAGCTACTAACAAGATTTTCTCCTATCACAACATTATTACCATGCCATAGAAAAATAATATAAACTAAACAACACTATTTTATTATAAAACTAATCCTAAATTTGCATCATGCCTATCTTTTACAAATCAATAATGCATTCTATCTATTCACTATGTCTATCTAAATATTAGCATAAAAAGACATATTAGTCCACATTTAAGAATATTTTTTAAACACATTAAAGGATTAAAAGGTGTTACATGACTTTCTTAAAATGAGGTATTTTAAGAACTCATCAAGCAATTTTTTTTTTCCTATAAGAAGAAATAAAACAGGTATACCTTTCAACAACTTATATGTTTGGTCTAACTCATTATGATAGCCAGAAGTAATAATTTTAAATATATTGTCTATAACTTTTATTGCCTAATAATTAGGCCAAAATTCTATTTTTTAAAACTTTTATGAATAATCTAATAAATAGACAAGAGATTAGTGATGACACTAGAAAAATGAAGTACCTCATTAAAATAAGGATATACAATGATAATTTCTCTTTATCCTATAACCTATAATAAAATTCCATGTCCAATAACATGTTCCTCTTAATATGACCTATTAAACCTTGTAGAAGATATTTATAAATTTTCATGTGCCTTGTTGCCCCTAATTTTGAAATACACTCATCAAAATAAGTGTATCTCTAATACGTTGAATGAAAAAATCTGCATGGTTGTTATTTCTTTTCATCAATTTTTTTTTCACCCTATGCATATAAAAGAACAACACCAAACCTCATTATTTTGCTACTTCCTCAAGCCTCTTGATGCAAATATGGAAAAATTATATTTTGTGTTCTTCCTTCTTGCAAAAATCACATGTCAAATTTTTGAAGGGCTTCTTATTCTTCTTCTCATTCTATTTTGGTTTCTTATAAATTTGAGCTTATGAAATAGCTTCCTTTGGATGGGTCTAGTTCATGATAGACTTACCTTATACCTTTGTATTCTAGATTGATGATGCAAAAAGAACTTGAGTACGTAATAAATTGATAGTGTAGGATAATTAGGTATGTACATTTTAAACATATAAAATGTCTCACATATATTTGAAATATTAATGAATATAATTCAACAATTCAATATATATATATTTTTTAACAACATTCTATCCTTCTCCTATTATCTTAGGTAACACTCTTGTTGGTGATATTACATTTTTGTCATGTAATAGTTTAGAAAGTGTGACTATTAGTTTAGAGAGTATTTAATATTTGAGTGTGAGTTTAATATTTAGTTAATAGTATGTGTCAAGAAATGAAGTGTGTTTAGGTATCAAGTATGATTTGAGTAAGTTAGTGAAGAGTCATGTAAGGTGCCATGTGTGAGTTATGTAATTATGATAGACTTTGCCATTATGATATAAGGGAATAGTTGAAGATATATGCATATTAAGAGTCTCATGACATTATATACTAATGATAAAGCATTATAAAATGCATCAAACTAGCATAGCTTCATGCATGCTATTATAGATTTTTATCAATAATATTTTAGTATTTTACGTGCAATATTGTGAGCATTATTTTGTGATCTTGTGGAATCTATCATATGATATTATTGGATCTATTTTCTGACCACTCTTGTAGTCTAAATATCTTATTACAATTTTATTTAATGATCATTATACTTAATAATAGTATCAAATGATTCCATATTCAAAGTAGCAATAACTTTCAACCTATTATTCTTGTCAAGCAACTCCTTGGGATACATGGTGCTACTAACATGGATGTCTTAAGCATTGTAAACATAAAGAGATATAACATTGTTTTACTCATCCTTACTATTACTATAGTCCTACTTTATTTCTTCAAAATAAATAGCATGAGGATTAACACTCATATATTTCGATATCACCTTGCTTCAAACCAAAGCTTAAATCTTGATTTTCTAGGAGGTATAGTTTAGATCACTCAATATGAACACATGGTTATCTATAACAATATTTCCAAAATATAAATCTATATATGTATGTATGAGTAAAGATAGCACCACCAACGGAAATATCTCCATAATCATGTGATTTGAAAAAAATGGGCTCACAATGCTTCCATATGCAAAATTTATGTCCCATACATGTTTGACCCAAAACTCACACAAAAAACCTCCAAAATATTTGAAAAGATTGGAAATATTTTTTGAACCTATAGAGAATGTAGAGACTACCATGTGTAATTAGATGTGTGACTAATGGGGTGATAATTATACTTTTGCAAGGCAACATATCACTAAATAATATGTTGCCACTTCTACTAATTAGGAGTCTACAACCTATATGCCAACAATGTAGGATACTAGGTAGGGTAACAATGAACTAGAATATGCTAGTTATTGATCTCTAATTAACTCTATAATTTGCAAACCATAGTGTACCACTTTTTATATTCTAATTTTCTTTAATTATTTTGTCCTTTTCAAGTCTATTGTTGATTGTGTGAATCAGCTATTGAGTTTGATGATATGACAAAATCAAATTGGCTTGTTTTATATTTATACATGTTAAGTATTTTAGGGAATATCATTTCAATAATTTTATGGCCTATGACATTGAAATCATATCCAAATACCACATCATACTTTGTATAAATTATCAAATTTTGCACCATATCATTTGACATATTAAATGTATTGATGATCCTATCACCTTCCATGTGTAATGATACCTGATCCACAATGTTGACTAAATGGATTATCATATTCATTGTATGGACTACCATGTTCTCTATCGCATGTTACACCATGTTTGTTGTATGAATTTGTGGACTACCATGTTAATGGATGTAACATCATTAGGTTCCACATTAGCATCTTTTATGTTAGCAAATTTGATTTGAAAAGGGCTGATGTCATTATATTTCATGGCATCACATACTATCGTGTCATTATTCCTTGGTACATCATTAGGTCACATCATACTTATTTTATAATATCATATCACATGTATTTAATTAGGTAGCATAATACCTATATTATCATTTTAAAATAATATATGGTTTTTAGGGGGTTCAAACTAAAGTACTCCATCCAATGTCTTTAAGTGGGCTAAGATAACCACTATTACCAAGGCCATCATATAGGAGATAATATGCATTATATTTTATCCATGTGATGTATGAATGCATAAATAAAATGTATTCACTCCCACCAATCTAGGAAATACTTCTTAGAATATTCCCAAGTACATTTCTTTTCAAAAATAAATAAATAAATAAATTTTAGAGGTAAAGTAAAACACTTTTCAAATATAAAAGCAGGGTGCCTAGAGGTAAAATGAGAAAAAGTGTTAAACGAGAATCTATCCTAAAATTTCATAAATAATATATACTCTCTCATGGTTCATTTATAAATCTTACTATTTTCTTTACACAACTTTTTAGTTGAACATAACCAATAAGGACATCCTCTCATGCCTATGCAACCAAAAATATGGTAAGACGTTTTAACAACCTTCATGGCTTAGAGATCCTTTCTGAGGAAGAAGACCTATCCATAACTACTTTGACACAAAGGCTCTATCTAAAAAAATATTCCTCTATATTTTTTCTTACATGTTAACCATGTAGTTTTTATTCTCATCTATACTACTATTGGACATAAAAATTCAAAAGAAAAAATAAAATAAACTTGGTGAAAAAATCTATAAAATACAAATGTAGGACATCCATCTGGTTAGAAATCAAAATAAACAAAATAGATTGAGTGCTAATGATAGGAATAAAGGAATATATTGGTGTATATTTCTCCTAGAATAAATCTATCAAATCTAGTGAGATCCTCACAATTCAATTCCACCTAGTATTTAAAGTTATAAAATTACATTAAATATATTAAGGTATTTATTTTGTAATTAATAAAATAAATAAACTCTAGGAATCAATCATGAACATAAGAAAATATTATATTTCACAGCAATTTCTAGTAGTAAGTAGAAGTAATTCTTTTTCTCAATTCTTATACATAAATAATAACAATGAAAAAACGAAGAATATTATAGACATGTAAATTATGGGATATATTGAGAAATAAATAATAATTATATCATTCATATATAAGGATGACAACACTATAATGTAATGGATATAGTGGATAGGAAGTATTTATATCAAAAACTTAAAATACATAATCATGTTAACCTAAGGCAATGTAACAAGTGGGATATATGTTTATTACAAGTTATAAATTAAAGGTTGGAGTTTTAATCATGGAAATTTAACCATCCTCCATGGTAAATACATAAAAAATAAGTAAATACATTATATAATAATTTTCTATAGGGTGACATAAAAGTACATTTTAAAATATCAATCTTGACCATTACATTAGAGTACAATTTTCAACATCCTATTATAATTTGAACGAAAGGAATAAGGAGGGAATATGTTAGTTACAATAACACATTTTCCCATAATGCATGTTGTAGTAGGAAATTATAAGATTTTAAATATATAATATTTTAATACACATTGAATATTTGAAATAAATAATGTTTAAATACATATCTAAATTTGATTAACTGAAAGAGGATACAAATATATAAGTTTTATTTTATACTTTATTAGCTGCTACATCAATTACCGTATTAGCTAACCCATGCATGATAAATAATGTGAGCATAGAAACAAAAAAAATAGAGGATTATTATTGATCTATGGATGGCATACAATCTAAGATACTTATGCTTGCTACTTTTCCATGCCTATGTTCTAGAAAAAAATTGTACCCTCACCCCTTAAATTGATCTTGTGGGTTGTTGTCTATTGCATGAACTTTCATAATATTGGGGAGATTCAAGCTCAACAATATGCTAGAAATTATCTTTAGCAAGGTATGCCTAACAATGCACTAGCCACCAAAATATTGATGATAGAACATAATCTTTTGTAAAGGTCATCCATCATGCTCAAAAAGAATGCATAGATAATGTCATACACATTTTCCAAAGCAAAGGTGGGATGGAGTCAAAGTTCTATATTTCTAAATAGATGCCTAGATGTCCTTCCATTGTATTATATATTTCTCACTACCAACAATTTTGAGTTAGGTGTGTCACCTTGATGAGCTCATTCTCATCAACCCAAAAAGCAATATCCACAACCTTATCCAAAATTATAATGAATAAAAAATGTACCTTGAACAAGAGATACAATGATATAAAACTTATTTTGACCATTTTTGTATCATATCATTAATGATATACTTTTAGAACTATAAGTATTGAAAATAGGTAATTTGTACATTTGATATGCCCGTCTGAGGAAAATCTATTCTACTTCAATAAGGAAGTAATGGAAGAGGGAAAAGGGCTAGTGGTATACTTGTAAAAAAATTCTAAAGTTTCATTTTGAGAACACTCATACAATTGGTTATCAAAAAGAGACAAAAAGTATTTTAATTCACCATTTCTTCTAACATAATTCCTAACATATGAATATTGAAAGGCTAATTTATCCTTGTGATTTAAATAAGGATAAAAGGATCCAAATAGTACTTCTATTTCATAAATTAATATCTCTTCATACTTGCTCTGATACCATGTTGGATTTTACACTATTGTTTAATAATTACTATAAGGAGGCATTCACTCAAATTTTATATAGAAGGTATAGTAAGCATAAAAAGAAGAATATGATAGACATGTACATGATGGGTTCCCTTGAGCACCAAATAATCATTGTATTATCCATAGATAAAAAATTTAATATTATGATGTAATAAATGAAGTGGTGGAGCTATATATATTAATACAAGAAACCCTAAATTTATAATCACATGAACCTATTTTTACATAACAAATAGGCTACAAGTTAAAGAAGTTATAATATTAATGTTTAAATATGACAAGGTTAACTATTGACCATAGTGCATAAATAAATAATAATTAAATATATTATATAATGATTGCTTATAAGATTACACAAAAGTACATCATCTAATGGTGTAATTGTAAAATAGATTATAACTTTCAACAAAATATTATTTTAGAAGGTTGGATAAAAACTTTTTAACCCATATAGAATTCCACATATCATAAAGAGTATATTATAATTCATCCCTATATTTATACGAATATATACATATACTACATATGACTTTCAACATTGCTAGTAGGTATATCATCTAATTTTGAGAAAATTTAAAGAGAATTTATTTGGAAAGAATGGCCTAATCAAGAGGGTGTTGATCATTTTATTAGGCAGTTAGTTTGGATGGGTTCTACCATTCTTCTTTGGAATAATTGGAATGAAAGGAACAACCGAATTTTTAATCAAGATAGGAAGGATATTCACTATATTTGGCAAAAGACCATAGCCAACTTAGTTGAATCAGTTCATCAACTCCTTAATCACCACCAAAACTCCCACCAAAGATGGGATCAAGTGATGCAAAGATTGAAGATTAAACCTTCTAAGGGCAACCAAGTTAAAGGGAATGTGAGTATTAGTAAGATGGATAGGACTAGAAATTGGCAACCTCCTCCTAAGGATTTTGGAAAAGTCAATACTGATGGAGCCTCTAGAGGGAACCCTGGAAAAGCCAGTGTGGGAGGAATTGGTAGACTTTCAGATGGCTCCCTGGTTTTTACTTTTGTTGAGAATTTGGGTATTATTTCCAATAACCTTGCTGAGGGATATGGTATCCTTAGAGGCCTTCAGGAGGCTACTAAGGTTGGATGGGAAAAGGTGTTAGTTGAGTCTGAATCTCAACTTATGATTAATCTCTTGAAGACTCCTAAGAATCATAAGGTGGATTGGAGAATAAAAAGAATTATTGAGAAGATTCAGTTAATCCAGATGGGATTTTTGAAAGTTGATTACAATAATGTGGTCAGAGATCAAAACAAGAGTGCTGATGCTTTAGCTAATTGGGCTTTGGACAAAGGTGATCTTACTTTTTATGGCCACCCTCCTATATGGTGGGCTTCTCAAATTAGGGAAGCTCTTCTTTCTATAATTTCTTTGGATGGCTCCAGTTCTGAAGGTACCTAGTTTCTTCTTGTTTTTTTCTTTTTGTTTCTCTTTGGTTCATTCAGTTTTTTTAGTTCCCTAGCTCATTCTATTCTTTATTTTGTTTCCTCTATTGATTCTTGCATTAATAGTCTTCTGGTCTAGATAGGTCATTGTTTTGTTCTTTTTTTTTTTTCTTTTGTCTTCTTTGTTTAGTTTTTTAAGGTGGGTGGGTTCTTTTGTTTTGTTTTGTTTTTGTGTTCTTTGTGTTGTTTTTTGTTGTTCTTGTGTTTCTGTTGTTTTGTTTTTTTTTCATGTTTTTTGTTATTGTTCTTGTGTTTTTTTTCCGCTCTTGTTCTTGGGTTTCTCTTTGTTTGTGTTATTTCATTTTTTTATGTGTGAGTGTTTTCTATGTTTTTTATTTTTGTTTATTGTCTGTTGTTGGTTGTTTTTATTTTTATTTTATTTTTTAGGTTTTGGTTGTGTTTATTTTTATGTTTTTTGGGTTATGTCTTTGTAGTGTCTTGTTGTTTTTGTCTTGTTTGTGTTTTGTTATGTGGTTCTTGTGTTTTTCTATGTGGTTTGTGTTGTGGTTTCTTTTATCTTATTGTGCGTGTTTGGTTGTGCTTTTGGTTTTGACACACTCAAGGAGCATGTTTTTTATTTTATTTTATTATTTTTGTTGTTATTTACTTTTTTTAATTTGGTTTTGTGTGTTTGTTTGCTCCTTGAGTATGTCAAAGGTGGTAGGCCAGGTCCGAGTCCTGGGCATTTTTGGCAGAATGGATACCCCTGCCTCCTTGGGTCTTACTCGAAAGTGGCATCCCTTTTGGGATGTTTTCCACAAATAATAAAAAAAAAAACATAACATAGAACCAAAGCAGAGAAAATAAAACCCTAGTGAATATCTTATTTAAATGTAGCTTATTTGTGAAGTTAATTATAGATCTAACTAGACATTAATGAAAGAATCCAAAGTAAGAATTAATGCAGATTACATTCAATCTTAGATTAAATTAGCAATAGACAACACATACATATTTTATTTGAACCACCAATGAGCCAAGAAACATAATGGATGATCTTTATTAAGATTTCATTAGTTTGTATACATAGCCTTGTAAATGCCTAGGATCTAACAATTTTTTTGGGTTTCTCATTCTATATATAAGAGTTTTTACATAACATAAAACTAAATTTGTTACAAAAGAATGCCCATAGGCTCATTATGGTAAATACGTGGTTGAAGAGGGAATGGAGATTTCAACAGGAAGTATTTGAGATATTCTAGTTATGGCAATCTTCTTTAATCTCTTCAGAGACATCGTGGACCATATGACCTTCAAAATATTGCCTAATCATGACTTTTTACCTTAGCTTAGATTTCAACCTTCAAAATATTGCCTGGTCATGATTTTTGTCTTCGCTCCACCTTAGCTCTTTAAAATATTGCCTGATCGTGACTTTTCACCTTGGATCTACCTTAGCTCTTTAAAATATCACCTGATAATGACCTTTCAACTTGGCTCTACCTTAGCTCTTCAAAATTTTGTTTGATCATGAATTTTCACCTTAGATCTATCTTAGCTCTTCAAAATGTCACTTGATCACAACTTTTCAACTTGTCTCTGCCTTAGCTCTTCAAAATATTGCCTGATTGTGACTTTTCACCTTGGCTCTACCTTAGATCTTCAAAATATCACTTGATCATGACTTTTCACCTTGGATCTACCTTAGCCCTTCAAAATGTCACCTGATCATGACTTTTCACCTTGGCTCTACCTTAGCTCTTCAAAATGTCGCTTGATCGTGACTTTTCACCTTGGATCTACCTTAGCTCTTCAAAATATCGCTTGATCATGAATTTTCAACTTGGCTCTGCCTTAGCCCTTAAAAATGTTGCTTGATCATGAATTTTCACCTTGGCTCTGCCTTAGCTCTTCAAAATGTCACCATATCATAAATTTTGGATTTGGATTCATTTTTGACCTTCAAAATATTTCCTGATCACGATTATTCTCCATACTTAGCAAAATCTTGAGAAGATTACTCCATTACTCTCTATTTTCCTAGGTGTGATCATTTTGACAAATATTCTTGGTGCCTCCTGGGTTAATTCTGTTAGAAGAATATTATAACCTAGAGACTTTATCCATTGGGGAATGGAGTAAATAAAAACAACTTAAGAAAAAGAAGGGAAATAACGAGAATGATACCAAGCACAAAAGCTTCATTCTTTGTGACAATCATTCTTCTAGAGTATCTTCTTCATTAGATTTTTCTACTTCACCTTGGTCAGGAGCCACTGCACTGCTTGATGAAGCTTTATTAGCTTTTTCCTGTTTGTCCTTTTCTTTCACTACTTTGTTATAGGTGGCGCATGCCTTCCTCTAGGTTTCCTCATATGTATCTATTTTTCCTTGAAATTTTTGTATAGATACTCCAAATCTTCAACCTTATCATATGATAGGGTTCTTGATTTCATATATAACTAATGTAGGTAAGAGTTCATCTGGGTAATATCTTGAACCATGCTAAAAATTTACTCCTCTTGAATAGGCTCTTCCCAAGTATCAATTTTGATTCATCTTCTAAAAATTTCTTCCAGGAAAATTTCAATTCATCTTTTGTTAGGATCTTTGAATCCTTGTCCCAAAAGCTAGGCATGCCATAATTTTTAGCTATGCTTATATGTTTTAGAATTGCCTCAGCCTCTGCTTTGAGCTCTTGTATGATCTTGGAAATTTTGGTTACTAGCTTGTGCCTCTTGAAGACATTTCTAGCAACAATTTTGGCCTAGGACCAATTTTTATCTCATGCTCTGTATCCAATTATTACTTGCGTACTATCCGCTAGGACTTGAATTTTATTTTTTGTTGACAACCTTGTTGCAAAGAGCCTAACATATGCTTCTAATTCATATTCTACTTGGTCCAATGTATCCTTAATTTTGAGGAGGTATGAGAGTGTGGGCCTAGCCTTCGAGGTCACCTTATTGATGTTTTCTATCATGTTCCTTTTGATTGTCCTTGCTTTTTATTTGGATAACCCACTAGCTTTATCAGCGCTATTGAATAACTACTTTTTTAGGTCCTTGACCTGTTGCTACAACACTTGAATTTGTTCTTCGGCCTTTTCTACTTTTTATTTGAAGGGGGTCGCTTCATTGAACATTTGCTTCCATTTTTAGGTTCAATTTTCAAAGCATTTTCTGTTGCCTTTTGCTGGTGTAGAGCTTCATCTAAACGCTTTCTTGCTTGCTCGACCCGAAAGTACTTTTCTTTGTAATACTCAATATTTTAAAAAATTGTTTCCATTTGGATCTGGTCCTTGCCCCACTGGTCATCCTTTGGTAGCTGAGTTATATTTTTTGTAGTTATCTCCGCTTGATAGTATTCTAGGGTCATGTTTTTTTTTGGCTTTTGTACGAGTGGGGTCATCTTCATGGTTGAACACTACATGCTGATAGGATCTAGCACTGATCCTTATATGACATGGGCTATGTTATTAGAACTTCGAGAGCTCTATGATTTCAACCATGTAGCAGCATTTAGGGTGGATTTCTTCAATTTCTTGAATTTAGAAATGGTAGGGCTGCTTGCAAGAGAAGTGGTTTGCATGGCTTGGAATCTTAGCAGGTTGGTGGATTAAGGTAAAGGAGTGGTGGCTAGAGGGGCTTCCATACTCAATTTATCAGTGGGTAAACCTATGTGATTAGAGGAGGATGTTGGTGGAGTTTGCTAAGTTGATGGTGGTTATGGTGGAGGCTGATGAGAAGGTGATGACGATGGTGGAGGCTGATGAGAAGATGTGGGAGAAGGATTATCTCAATGATTATAATGGGAAGGGTAATGAAGAGAGGAAGGAGTAACAAGATTGATAGAGGATATACCTGAGTCCTTCAGTGGATTGGTGTCACTGGTCCCCTATAATTTTTTGGTGTAAACTTCTACGATTTGCTTCAGGCTTGAGTCATCGACACCTATTGTTACCTTCATCAGGGTTTACTCCATGCCAGGGTTTTCGTTTGAGAGAGGCTCCTCAGTTGTATTTACTATTTGTTTACCTATCTCTTGATGCTCAAAATTTTACTTAGAGCTTTCCCCCGTTCCTTCCTGGTCCCCTGATTGTTCACGGTCCCTTGATTCTTCGTGTTCTTCTGATTATTCAAGTTCTTCTTATTATTTATTTTCTCATGATTCTTCAGAGGGTGTTTCTTCTCTTTTCATTTTCTTTTGGCATCCTCCCTTATCTAATTTTGCTTTTCATTTTTTTGATTTTGTTCTACTCTTGTGCTCGAGCTAAGCACCATCATCAGACTCTATGTCAGATCCAAAAGGAGGAATGAAATTTTGATGTTTCCTTTTAGGGACCTCTGTTTTTTCAGTAGCGATTTGCTTCCCTTGATCATTTTATTACTACCTTAAATCTGTTTGATGAGAACACCATTTATTCCCAAAGGGAACTTATCCACCAAAGTCTTAGACCAACTATCATGGTTCTCATCATACTTTGTGGATAATTCCTTGTCAATCTTTGTTTCGTACCTAGGAAAGGTTTGTATGTGGCATCAAATTTGCCACAAAGCTAATATTTTGGCATGATACTAGCCTTCCCCTCTCTTCTTGGCATTTTTGATCATCTTGTTACTTAGCTTGTGGGTTGGGTTCACTTTAGGGCACTAATATGACAAGTGCAAATAAAAATTGTACCATGGGGGTAGTGGATGTATTTTCTCAACATGCCACTCTAATGGTTGATTTTCATCATTATTATTGCCCTACTTATCGATTTTTCTGCTAGATAAGTGAAATTTCTTGAAGGGGGCTTTATTTAGGGTGGCTTGCCTCTGGGTAAATTTGTTCTCAAGGTCATATTTTTTCATTGTCCCCCTTTTTGACATTATTACTCCCTCATATTGAAAGGGCATGAGGCAAGTACCTATCAAATGAGCACCTGTGCCAAATCTATTGTTAATGAACTCTATTTGCCTTACATACTCTAGAGCGAATAATAACTTAGTAACATAATAAAGCAATAAGAAAGGCTTCCCTATGAAGTCATAGAGCCTGACGACTACTCTATGTGTTAGAACAAACCAGTCCCCTTCCTCTGCATGGGGGTGCCTCAAGGTATATCGCATCTACTGAGGAATTCTTGATATAGCACCATACATAATTTTCAAAGCGGGGCCTAGGAATTCCATGTTGAAATGATAATATGAACCCGTATTCGAAAGGAGCGACATCCATTCACATATAGGTAAAATATTTTCCTTTTGATCTATTTGTGTGGTAGGGATAAAATTCAATATTTTTACCTAAAAATAGAAGAAAATCCATACCAGGTAGGAGGAGAACCTGAAGGTGTCTAGGACACCTCTCTGTAATTTGAAGATCCCTACATGTAGTTTTTGGGCCAGGTATTTTGACCAATCGAAGAAGATTGGCACTCTGCTCGGTTCTACACATGATGTGTCGTAGAACTTGGGATTGGATATGCACTATGCTATTGCTATTTTCCACCTGTAGACATGCATATCTATTTCCAACCCTGCCACCATGTCCAACATGGAAAATAGCTCCTTGTTTTTGAATTTTTCCAAGGAAACTAGGGATTTTGGTACAACTCCCTCAAGAATAAAGTCTTATAGATGCTCTTGCAAGAACAGTTGGATGTTTAGGGTATTAATGTAATATTTTATAGAATTAGTAGGGTCTAACTGAATGGGAGGAACCACATACTTCCAACCATGGGTAAATATGACCCTAATTGATCCAGTGTCGAGTGTGAATATTACTTCAATTTTGGAGTTTCTCACTATTCTACTTTTTGTGTCATAAAATTTGGTCATGTCCCTGATTAACTCGGGGTAGGGGTGAACCTAAGGGTAGATGTACTAGTAGAGCAAAAAGTGGTAAGAAAAAGTGCTCGGGCTTGATGGGGAGATGTCTATGGCCATTCTGGATGCTATAGTTTTTTGAATTTTCCTTGGGTCTTTCCATGTAAGCTTCGTATCCGTGATATGTTTATCAAGATATGTTTGGATGATGTTTGTTTTACCTTTGAAGAAGAAGCTGGAGGTGTGGCCATCATGCTTGTATTATGATATTTGGTGGTAGAACCAGTTTGAACGTGCTTAACAGTTTGTTGTAGAGCTTTTTGAGAGAGTAGGGAGCACAGTGAGTAAAAAATAAAGAATATAGAAGATGAAAAGGGTGATGAATAAAATATTTACTATATAATTGGTTGTGCATGCACGTGCCAAGATACCATGCATTAACTATTGAGGTGACATGGAATAAATGTGGTTGGTGGTACACATCCCTATGCTAAATTTGAACATTATCGGGAACTTTGGTTCATGTGTCTCATTAAGAAATCAACTACCGTGTATTACCGTTGGGCCAATGATGTTGCTTTGCTGCTATCCTGGGCCAATAAAATGGTGTCACCTTTGTTATCAGCCAATCAATGGGTGCGGTGGTACCTTAAAAAGTGGGACATTTTAAGATTTTGAGAAAACTGCTTTTCCTAACAAAAGCTCCTGGCTAATCTGAGGTGGCCTTTAAGTGCCAAAAAGTCATGCCATCATGAAATTTTTCCTTGGAACGACCATCAACTACCAAAAATTCATAAAATCATGACAGCTTACACTGAAACAACCATCGACTGCCAAAAAGTCATGAAATCACAACAATTTACTTGGAAGGGGCCTTTGAGTGCTAAAAAGTCACGCCATCATGACAATTTTTCTTGGAATGGTCATCGACTATCAAAAAGTCATGAAATCATGACAATTTACCTAGAAGGGGATTTTGAGTACTGAAAAGTTGTACCATCATGACATTTTACCTTGGAGTCTGAAAGAAAGTAAATATTTACATAAAATACATACAAGGTAGAGGGAGACTTGTTACTTGTAGTAAAACTTTAGATGGAAGTCGTTGACGGTGATAGGTTGAACTTGGCCCTGTTTGTTTTTCAGCTGGAAGGATTTTTGCTATTTTTATTTTATTACTTTGAAAGGGCCTTCCTAGAATGCATCAAATTTATCATGATTTCCAGGTTTTGACTTCTTTTCATTCCATCTTAGTACCAACTCTCCTACCTTAAAATTTTTTAGGGTGGCTTTTTTATCAAAATATTTTTTGTGGCAACCATATGTTTTTTATAGTGGTTATACGCTTTCTCCTTTTGTTCTTCCAACTGCAATATTTGGATCAACCTGTTCTCCATTGGTTTAGCTTCCTCTATGCCAGTATGATTGAGTAACTTTAGAGCTAGAATCTCTATATGAATAAGAAGAACTGCTTCTTTGTCATAGACTAGAGAGTAGGGGGATGTGTTTATGGACTTATTGATTGTTATTATATCAGCCCATAGTGCTTGATTTATAATAGAGTGCCAAATTCTCTTATTGTCCTATGGGGTTTATTTCAAAATCTTGAGCAGGTTTTTGTTTGTAGATTCGACTAATCCATTTCCCTGTAGACAATAGTTTGAGGATATTTTTAAGTAAATATTATATTTACATATAAATTCAATCATCTTGGCACATACGAAGGACGATCCATTATCTGTGAATAATGCATCTGGAATGTCGAATCTTGCAATCAAGATTTCCACGAATTCTATTACAACTTCTTGGTCTACTTTTTTAGTAGGTATTGCTTCTGCCCACTTCGTAAAGTAATTGGTAGTCATTAGAATGTATTTATGTCCAGTGGATTATTTGGGCTCTATTATTCCAATAAAGTCCAATATCCATTACTGAAAAGGTTCTTTGACTTGAATGGGCTTTGAGGACATCGAAGAATTCTTGTTCCTTCCGACGTATCTTTGGTATTTTTCATAGTTTCTTGTTATTTTGAAGGTATCTACAAAAATAGTTTTCCAGTAGCATCCAATTATGATGATATTTAAGGTAGTGGTCATTATTGAGTAGTGTCCTCCAGATAAGCCACCATGGAATTCCTCCAAGATCTTCTGCTTATGATCTTATTTACACATAGGAGCAACACTCCATCCAAATTCTTTTCGTACAGCCCCTCAGGTAGCAGGGTGTATTTCAGGGCAGAATCATGTACCTTCTTCTTTGTGAAGAATTCAAGCTTGATGGGAATTTTCCAATTTGGAAATAGCAAGTTAATTCATCTACCTAGTCAAGCTACTCTGATGGTTGATCATCGTTTGATGCTATTTTCTAATTTTTGCAAGCTATGTATTCTGATGCAGATTGCTTGGTGAGATCTTGGCATAGTGCTATGCCTCTTACCAGTTTGGTTGGGTGTATTTCTACATCGTATTATTGTATCTTTGTCACCCAACCAACTCTTTTGTCACCAATCTCCTCTTGTATGATAACCTGCTCTATGATAGAAAATGCCTAAACTTTTTTAGCGATTTCATTATAGCATTGATCTGTTTCTAAATGAAGTTATATTTTTCTTCGTGTTATTACATAGTTTGACTTAAAAAATCTATGGGCATTTCTTCATTGTCAGCTCCTTTCTATGTAAGCACTGTGATGTAACTTTCTTGTTTGCCTACCACGTACAAGATGAAGCCTTTGGAGTAGTTTGGGTTCACCAAGATGGGGGCTTGAGCTATTTGTTCTTTGATCTACTGGAAAGCTTGTTTCATTGCATTAGTCCACTTGAACACAACATCCTTTTTTAACAACTCTCTCATGGGTTTGATTATTTACATGAAATCATCAATGAATTTACGCACGAAGTTGATCTGGTCGAAGAATGATTGCAACCCCTTTTTGTTAGGGTGAATGGGGATATCTAACAATGCTTTCATTCTATTAGGGTCTATAGCTAGACCATACTTAGAGACAACATGGTTGGGTAATAGTCCTTCTTCCATAATAAAGATAGATTTCTTGGGATTTATGGAGATACCAAATTCTCTGCATTTCTCGAACACACTTTTAAGATGTGCTATATGATCCCCTTTTTAGTGAGAGAAGACTATCATATCATCTAGATATATTACTATTATTTTATTGACAAGTTCTCCAAAATCCACATCCATAGCCCTTTGAAAAGTTACTCTGACGTTGGATAACCTGAAAGGCATTCTCTGGTAAGCAAATGTTCCCCACTTGGTTGTGAATGTGGTCTTGAATTGGTATTTGTCTTTGACTCATACTTTATTGTACCTAGAGAATCCATCTAGGAGCAAGAACCTTTCTACTCCTACTACTGTGTGTAGGATTTGGTCGATCTGGAGGAGAGGGTAATGGTCCTTGAGTGAAGATTTGTTCAAGTTTTTGAAGTCGACGCATAGTCAGATATCTCCATTCTTCTTTCTATCTAGAACTAGGTTAGTGACCCAGGTTGAATGCTTGATTGGATAAATAATTTTAGGTTCAAGAAATTTTAGCAATGCTTGTTTCATTAGGGCTTCAATCTTAGATTTCATCGGTCATTACTTTTTCCAAAAAGGCTTTGCACCTTCCTCAAGTTTGATCACATGCTAGATTGTTTCTTTGAAATAGACTTTTAGGTCAACATAAGTATAGGTGATGATGTCTAGAAATTCTTTGCATAACTCCCTAACTTCATCTAGTTCCACTTTTGTAGTATTCACTCCTATTTTGATAGCTTTATCAGGTCTCATCTGAGCTTCTCTATATTTGTGTTTGTCAACTTTCATTTTATGGTCGGTTGACCTATCATTATTATCGAATAAGCTCTCAAGGGTGACCAAACCCTTTGGGATGTAATTGTTCTTTAACTAGATCATGCTTGCATCTTCCTCATCATCGACTATCCTATTATAGGAACAGTTTATCTTGTGGACGAGGAAGTCCACTATCTGTTTATCATTCTCAAAAACTTTCCAAAAGATATGACGACAGACAAGAGATTACTCCTTGCTAAAATTTGACCTTTTCATTAAAATATTCTGTTAATAAATACATACATCAAAATAAAATAGCCCGCAGGATTTACAATGACCGAGCTCGGCTTCAATATTCCTCCTCTGCACTCTGTCTCCCTGTCTCTAATCTGCCACCCCTGCATTTTCATTTACAAAGCTCAAGTTTTTATCGAGGCCTCGACCCTCTCCCCATTAATGACTCACCTATGCGAATCAATTAACCAGACCTGCCAAAATTGGCTTCCCCTGTCGAGTCATCAATTTTCCCTCCTTAATTGGCCAACTCCCTGATCTGCCATGAAAGCATGCATTTAATTGGTCCTTAACCTGTAACCGTCGCTTTGTCAAAAAATTTATCTGTAATAGCTGTCTCATTTCTCGCACGCGCGACTGTCCATGTGTCAAATTTTGATTTGCCTTCAATCGATCACGATATCGCGACATGTCATGATATCGCGACATGTCATGATATCGAGACCATTTTTGCCTTCGAGCCCCTTGTCTCAGTTTGTGTTGTGAAATCACGATGAAAACTCCCCTCGCGCCTTCACTTCCAAAAACGTCGCGATGTCGCGACGTCACAATATCACGATGAAATCTCCCTTTGTGCCTTTGCCTCCAAAAATGTCGTGATGTCACGACGTCGCGATATCGCGACTGTGCGATATCATGATGAAAGCTCCCTTCATGCCTTCACTTCCAAAGACGTCGCGATATCGCGACAAAAACCCTGCCTTGCCTTAGGTTCTTTTTGCCTTCGACTTCTGGTCCAAATTTCGCCTTTTTCTTTGCCTTATGGTCGTTGCAACATTGCGATGAAACTGCCCCCGAGCCTTAGTTCCCAAATAACGTCGTGATATCGCGACGTCATGGACGTTGTGATATCACGACGAAACTGCTCCCATGCCTTTGTTCTCAAATGACGTCATGATATCGTGATGTCACAAAATCACGCCAAAACTTTCCTCTTGCCTTGCTGCAGCCTTTGGGGTCATGATTTCGTGACCCCCCCCCCCCAACTTTTGCCTTGGAAAACAAAAGAAACAGAACAAGTTACTTAGAAAATTTGGTTGATGCCAGATTGTCCTGCTGTCATCGGATGCTCCTGCATCAGACACCCGGGGTAAAAAGGAGAAGTGACCTTCACTTCTATGTTGTTCGGTCCGCGTCTTTTGAAACATCTCCAAACGGGCACCTATTCCTCCAACCTGCTTCAACCCCGTCTCCTGGAAAAAACTTTTTCTACCTTCTACCAGACAAATTCTGGCATTGTTGCACACCTTCTCATCCACTGCCTGTAACGGCTTTAATTTATGGCGCACTCCACCTTTCATCAAGGAGTATGTATTTGCACGACCATCATGCACTGCACTCCGATCAAACTGCCATGGCCTTCCAAACAACAAATGGCAAGCATCCATGGGGAAAACATCACACAGGACCTCATCCTGGTACTTCCCAATATTGAACATGATTAAGCACTGTTCACGGACCCATGCTCTATGGTCCTTCCACAACCACGCAATCCGGTATGGATGCGGGTGTCTCCTCCTATCCAGCTGTAACTTAGCAACCATCTCCTCGGAGACTAAGTTATCTGTACTCCCATTGTCTATAATAACATTACAGACTTTGCCTAAACTTTTGCACCGTGTGCGAAACAGGCTTCTCCTCTGCTCTGGTTTGTCTTCATCAATCAACATGGTCCTCCTCACGATCATTGCTTCTCCTTTCTTAGCTTCTTCAGAATGTTCTGATTCAGCATCTTCCTCTGCCACAACAGCTCTGGCAGGACCCACTTGTTTCTTGTTCACTCTCTCGGGGTGTTGGGGACACTCATATGCCCGATGTCCCTCTTCTCCATAGTGGAAACATGTTCCCCGAAACACTCCTCTTCCATACCCACGTCCAGATCTACCTCTTCCCCTTGGGTAGCCATTGTTCTAAACTTGGGGTTTGGGTTCTTCATCTTCCTTCAAATCTCGGCTGCTGTTAACCTCTTCTTTCTTCTCCTATTTTCCTTCCTCTTTTCTTCCATCAGTCTTTCCTCCATGCCCTCTTCCTCTTTGCTTGCTCTCAAACCTTCTGTTTAGTTTTTCTTCAACTTTCAAAGAAAACTGGTAAGCATCTTCAATGGTGCTCACCCGAACTAGGCTCAACTCTTCCTGGATACTGGGTCTCAACCCATTAATATAACGGGCCACCTTCTCCTTGCTTGCTTCCAAATGGCTAGTTCCGATGGAGATTTTATAAAACTCCTCCGTATATTCTTGGACAGTTTTATTCATCTGTCTCAAACCCTGCATTTTTCTCAGCAGATCCAACTCGTAATCTATCGAAATAAACTATCTTTTTAATTTTTCTACCATCCATTCCCATATTGTTATCCGTTCTTTTCCTCTTTAGTTTTGTTCCAGTTGTACCCCCTTCCACCATATGCTGGCATGACATTTCAGTTTGGTCTTGGCAAATCTGACCCTCTCGAGATCTTCAACTTCTTCATACTTGAAGTATTCTTCCAGATCATTGATCCAGTCGATCAATTCCTCCGGATCCAAGTTTCTGGAATACATGGAAACTTCCATCTTCGACCTCTTCCCAATATGGGATATGGCTTTGTATAGTCTGGCTTGTGCCAGATCCACAACTTCTTCTTCTTCAGACTGATTTTCTTCTTCATCTACTTCGTCTTCACTGTCTGCATCTCTTCTTGGTTCGTGTCCTCTGTGCAGTTCTTCTTGTAGGGCCTAAACTTGCCACTACAAAGCTTGAAAATTTGTTGCTGCCATCATGCCTCCCCCACCAACAGGGTTTCTTCTTGGAGGCATTCTACTCACTTTATCACGAGCCGTTCCACAGATCCTGGTGTAACTGCCTCACATCCGGCGATCTGTTACACACTCAAGAAATTTTGGCTCTGATACCACTTACGACGGACAAGAGATTAGTCCTTGCTAAAATTTGACCTTTTCATTAAAATCTTCTGTTAATAAATACATACATCAAAATAAAACAGCCCGCAGGCTTTACAATGATCGAGCTCAGCTTCGTTCTTCCTCCTCTGCACTCTGTCTCCCTATCTCTAATCCATCGCCCCCCGCCTTTTCATTTACAAAGCTCAAGTTTTTATTGAGGCCTCGACCCTCTCCCCATTAATGACTCACCTGTGTGAATCAATTAACAAGACCTACCAAAATCGGCTTCCCCTATCGAGTCATCAATTTTCCCTCCTTAATTGGCCAACTCCCTGATCCGCCATGAAAGCACGCATTTAATTGGTCCTTCACCTACAACCGTCACTTTGTTAGAAAATTTATCTGTAACAGCTGTCTCTTTTCCCATGCGCACGATCGTCCACATGTCAAATTTTGATTTGCCTTCAACTAGTCATGATATCGCGACCATTTCTGCCTTCAAGCCCCTTGTCTCAGTTTGTGTCATGAAATCGTGATGAAAACTCCCCCTATGCCTTCGCTTCCAAAAATGTCGCGATGTCGCGACGTCGTGATATCGCGATGTCATGATATCACGACGAAATCTCCCTCTATGCCTTTGCCTCCACAAACGTCGTGATGTTGTGATGTCGCGATATCACGACGTCGCAATATTGCGATGAAAAATCCCTTCGTGCCTTCACTTCCAAAGACGTCGTGATATCGCGATGTCGTGATATCACGACAAAAACCCCGCCTTGCCTTAGGTTCTTTTCGCCTTCGACTTTTGGTCCAACTTCCACCTTCGCCTTTGCCTTCTGGTCATCGTGACATCATGACGTCGTGATATCGTGATGTCGTGATATCACGACGGAACTGCCCCCAAGTCTCAGTTCCCAAATAACGTCATGATATCGCGACGTCGCGGACGTCGCGATATCGTGACGAAACTGCTCCCATGCCTTTGTTCTCAAATGACGTCGCGATATCGCGACATCGTGAAATCGCGTCGAAACTTCCCTCTTGCCTTGCTGCAGCCTTTGGGGTCACGATTTCGTGACCCCCCCCAAATTTTGCCTTGGAAAACAAAAGAAACAGAACAAGTTACTTAGAAAATTTGGTTGATGCCAGATTGTCCTGCTATCGTCGGATGCTCCTGCATCAAGATATCCTTGTCTGGCATTGAAGGCCTATAGATTAGCCTAACTATTTTTTACTTTTGGATAGCATTACTGATAGGATACAAATTTGCCCCTACTAAGGCCAACAAGTTTGTGTGAGTATTTTTCTCTCTTGGAATTGCCTTGAGGTTCAAAGAGTCAAAATATTCTAATAGGTCCCAAAATTTATTTATGTAAGCCTTAAGGTAATGCTACTTGCTTACACATTTCTCAGTTATCTAGTTCACTATTAGTTCGGAGTATCCGAATATATGCAAGTTCTTGATACCCATATTTTTAACTTTTTTGAAACCTAGATAGAGTGCTTCATACTCTGCTACATTATTAGTGCAACTCTAGGTTAACCGATAAGAGAAAACTTTTTCTTTGCCTGTTGGAGAGATTAATATAATACTTGCTCTTGCTCCATTTTTACATCTAGCATCATCAAATAAGAGCTTCCATAGCTGATCAATGGGTTGGTTAGCCAAAGGGGGAGGAATGGGATCACTTTTCTCAGGTTTTAGAATTGTGTAGCTCCCAATGTCAGTCTCAATCATGGCATTGAAGTCTTGGAGAGAGAACTGGTCTTCCTCCTGTAATACATTTAGAGCTTCTTCCATCAATTTTAGGTCCCCTAGTTCCTCTATCATCATGTTCACATTGGTGGACTGCTTGTCTTCTTCAATTATCCCGATATGGAAAGTTTATGGCTTCTCATTTAATATTTTCACTCTTTTCCCTTGAACGAGATTTCCAAATGTGAGAAATCTAGTTAAAAATATCCTCCTATATTAGCTATGAACTCCTTGGAGAGACACATACCAAAATAGGGCTCCAAGTCCACTACTACCACTTCTTGTATGATGGTGAGCTGGGGTAGTCTATGGAGCACTATCGGGATATCTTTGATTACCCCTACCATTTTTACAAGGATTCTATCTAACCATAAGATACCGAGATTGCTTCTTGTATATTCCATGCCCATGATATAACATACTAATTTGGGCATCACAGTGGTTGCAGCTCCAGAGTCTATTATATAGTTGTGCAAAATCCATTTGAGTTAGAGTCTTATTCTTATTTTTCATAGACCTTAAGGATTCTTGCAACAAGTCAATCTATCTTGGAAGTTGCAGAGCTTCATACATAGTTGTCTTGGAGGGGATTTTCTTCATTTTCTTGACTATGTTAAATGGGAGGGGTTTAAAACTCTTCTCCTTCACTGTTGTATCATACTTGTTTCTGTACCCCTAAGTAGTGTCAATCCTTTAATTCTTAGTAAGTGAGGGATATCTCAGTTTGTCCATAGCTTGTTCTTGTGTTTCTGCTTCTTTATGTCGAGGTTCTTCCCTATGAGTTTTTGCATCTTTTTGGCTTGAACTCAGGGGATATTTTTCATAAGAGGTCCTTTTATTGATGGGATTCCTTATAGGCGAAGGCACCCATAGGGGGTTGAGATATTAGGGATCAACCTGTAAGGGTTTCTTTCTCGATATGGTAAGGACAACTACTTGTTCAATAGAAGGCATCATTAAATTCTGATTTTCTTATCTGATCATGTTAACCTGACCCTTGAGGCTTCTTTCGGCCTTCTCAATGGCTATCTTCTATACCTTATGTTGGTGAATCATGAAAGAATTTTTTCCATGGGGGTCATTCTACTCGGTTCACTATCTTCATTGGCATAAACAGTGTTAGATTTTTTGTAACTTCTATCGCTCGTGGAGGCTTGGTCCTTTGTTATTTGTGGGAATCTTCTTGGGGTGAAATTTATTTTTGCTTCTCTTCATTCCATTGATGTAAACTTATTTATCAATTTTTTGAATGATGCTTTTAGGTCTTGCAGGACTTCCAATTGAGGGTCTAGAGTTGATGGGACTATTGCTAGAGGAAGTGCAGGAATAGTAGGAAGCATTGGAGAGGTAGGGGGTGCCTGTATTACTAGAATATTAGGCTATATAATGCACTTGGAAAGACTGGTTCTTGAAGATAAATAAGGGGTTTGAAAAGTAGCACTTGATGCTTGGGGTAGATCTAGAAAAATGGGCATCATCATTTTGGCTTGGAATCTCCTAATGGCAATCAAATATTTCTCTACCTTCTGTGCTTCCTGATAAATCTTGAGGAAGATAAAGATGTGGGATTGCCTAATGGCCATACTTATATCTAAGTTGAAAGCTCTCATATAGTAATACATTTCCTGCTCATGTGTTGGTCTCAACCCATTAGGTACTATCTGCCAAGTTCGACTAAATATGATGTTGAAATATATGATCTCCTCTTGAAGGTGTTTCTAGATAACAAAAAATTGATTTAGTAGGGAGAATAAGTTTGCTTGCTCATTGAATTTCTCCACTAGTTTACCAGCAAGTTGAGCCCAAGTGTATATAGTTTTATTTTCAAGAGATCTATACCAATAGAGCATTTTTCCTTTCAAGGAAATTACCAGAAATCTTATCATGACATCTTCTTCATAGATGCTATGTATCAAGGCTAGTGTGGCTACATATTGATAGTGTCCATAAGTCATATTTCCAGTACCATAATACTGGGGTAGTGCTTTAAAGGCCACCGTAGGAATAGGATGATGAGCTGATAGGTTCAAGGGACCTATGTGGTTCCATATGAGGTAAGGCAAGATTGGCTGATTTGCAGCCATTAAGATTATTCGGGTAGTTGGAGTTAAAGTTCCATTAGCAACAATACTAGGGAGGAATGTAGGGGAAGAATTTGTGTATCCTATATTATGGGTATACGCAGATGCTATTTTGGCCACCAAAATGGGATTAGCTCGAAGACTACCAAGTAGTTTGAAGAATTCTATGGGTTCTTATATATTTTTTGCTTTATATTTGGTTATCATAAAATACGGTGCATAACCAGATGTTGGGTAAAGGCTTTTATAGGGTTTATTTCCAATGCAAAGTAACTAGGTGATTTTAAAAATATTGATAGGGTAAATCTATTTACCAAGGCTTTGATCTATATACTGTGTGGGATTTGGATCCCACCGAATGTGCCAAAAACTGTTGGAGCAAAATATGCCTTTGGTTACGTTTGCGCCCAAGACTTTGCCAACATTGAAAGACTAGGTTTAAACAAAATTCACCTGGTTAAATCTCTAGAGAAGGCTGGTTCCTTAATTATTTTAGTAAAAGTGGACAAGAGGGAAATGCATAAAGAGAGGGAAATATAGTTATGGCTAGAGAGTTAAAATGGTACAGATTAAGCAACAACAAAGCAATTCTCATAAAATTTTGCAGAGAATCATAATAGAGAACCAAAGCATAGAAACTAAAACCCCTAGTGAATGTCTTATTTAAATCTAGCTTATCCATGAAGTTAATTGTAGATCTAACTAAAAATTAATGCAGGAATCCATAGTAAGAATTAATGCAGATTACATTCAACCTTAGATTCAACTAGCAATAGACAACACATACATACTTTATTTGAACCACCAATGAGCCAAGAACCAAAATGGATGATCTTTATTAAGATTTCAAAAGTCTGTATACATAGCCTTGTAAATGTCTAAGAGCCGACCATTTATTTGGGTCACTCATTCTATATATAAGAGTTTTTACATAATAAAAAACTAAAATTTATTACAACAATATACCCGTAGGCTCATTCTAGTAAAGAAGTAGTTGAAGAGGGTATAAAGATTTCAACTAGAATTAGTTGAGATATTATGGTTATGGCAATCTTCTTTAATCTCTTTAGATATGTCGTGGACCATCTGGTCTTCAAAATATCACCCGATCATGACTTTTCACCTTAGCTCAGATTTTGACCTTCAAAATGTCGATCGATCATGAATTTTTTCTTCGCTCTACCTTAGCTCTTCAAAATGTCACCTGATCATGACTTTTCACCTTGGCTCTGCCTTAGCTCTTCAAAATGTCACCTGATCATGACTTTTCAACTTGGCTCTACTTTAGCTCTTCAAAATTTCACCTAATCATAACTTTTCAACTTGGCTCTGCCTTAGCTCTTCAAAATTTCACCTAATCACAACTTTTCAACTTGGCTTTGCCTTAGCTCTTCAAAATGTTGCCTGATCATGAATTTTCATCTTGGATCTAAGTTAGCTCTTCAAAATGTTGCTTGATCATGTATTTCCAACTTGGCTCTACCTTAGCTCTTAAAAATATTGCCTGATCATGACTTTTCACCTTGGTTCTACCTTAGATCTCAAAAATGTCACCTGATCATGACTTTTCAACTAGGATCTACCTTAGCCCTTCAAAATGTCACATGATCATGACTTTTCACCTTGGCTTTGCCTTAGCTCTTCAAAATGTCACCTGATCACAACTTTTCACCTTGGCTCTGCCTTAGCTCTTCAAAATGTTTCCTGGTCATGCATTTTCAACTTAGCTCTGCCTTAGCCCTTCAAAATGTAACCTGATCATGAATTTTCACCTTGGATCTACCTTAGCTCTTCAAAATGTCGCTTGATCATGAATTTTTGCAATGGCTTCATTTGCGGCCTTCAAAATGTTGTCTGATTGCGACTATTCTCCATACTTAGCAAAATATTGAGAATATTACTCTATTAATCGTTATTTCCCTAGGTGTGGTCATTTTGAGCAACACACACCTTCCCCACCAATTCAAAAAATAACTCAATCACATTACATCATCATCAAGTCAATTGCTAGGTTAAAAAGGTTGTGTTATTTTTTCAAATGTTGAGCCCTTTACCTAACATACACACATCAAAATTAAAAGGCTCCAAAGGAACCAAATTTCTTTGGTCACAATCACATCACATCATCAATAAATCAATTGCTTGGTTCAAAAGGTTGCATACTTTTGTCAAAGGTTGAGCCCTTTGCCTCACATACACATTATCAAATTTCAAAAGGCTCCAAAGGAACCAAAATCCTTTGGTCACATACACATCACATCATCAAAAAGTCAATTGCTAGGTTCAAAAGGTTGCATCCTTTTATCAAAGGTTGAGCCCTTTGCCTTGCATACACACATAAAATTCAAAAGGCTCCAAAGGAACCAAACTTCTTTGGTCACAATCACATCACATCATCAATAAGTCAATTTATAGGTTCAAAAGGTTACATCCTTTTGTCAAATATTGATCTCTTTGCCTCGCATATACATAAAATTCAAAAGGCTCCAAAGGAACCAAACTCCTTTGGTCACATACACATTACATCATCAACAAGTCAAAAACCCCTTCATTTGTTAGGGAAAAAATAGAATCAATCATACACATGTCAAAAACCCCTTCATCTATTGGGGTAAAAATAGAATCAATCATTCACATGTCAAAAACCCCTTCATATGTTGGGGAAAAAATAGACTCAATCACTTGCATTTTCACAAAACCCCTTCATCTGTTGGGGTAAAAATAGAATCAATCATCTACATTTTCAAAAAATCCCTTTTTCTATTAGGGTAAAAATAGAATCAATCATTGCACTTTTCATAGTCATTACATTTTCCCATGTCAAAAATCCCTTCATATATTGGGGTAAAAATAGAATCATTCATTGCATTATCCATACATATGCATTCAACATCATCAATTTTATTCATCATTACACCTTCATTCAACATTTGCCAAGTACATTTGCAAGTACAAGTGAACCTTGTATTTAGTGGTTTATCCTAGTCACATGGTGATTGCAGCGATTGGTTATCCATGTAATTTGGTAGGATGGGTAGATCACCATAAGGACACTTACATTTTCACAAAACCCCTTTTCTATTAGGAAAAAATAGAATCAATCATTACACTTTTCATAGTCATTGCATTTTCCAATGTCAAAAACCCCTTCATCTATTAGGAAAAAACATAATCATTCCTTGCATTATCCATACATCTGCATTCAACATCATCAATTTAATTCATCATTACACATCATATTATCAATAAGTCAACTTCCAGGTTTAAAATTTTGTATCCTTTTGTCAAAGGTTGAGCCCTTTGCATCGCATATACATATCAAATTCAAAAGGCTCCAAAGGAACCAAACTCCTTTGGTCACATACACATTACATCATCAACAAGTCAAAAACCCCTTCATCTGTTGGGGCAAAAATAGACTCAATCATTTACATTTTAAAAAAAGACCTTTTCTATTGGGGCACAAAAAAATCAATCATTTACATTTTCATAAACCCCTCTTCTGTTGGGGCAAAAATAGAATCAATCATCTGCATTTTCACAAACCCCCTTTTTTTTGGGGAAAAAACTGAATCAATAATTGCACTCTTCATAGTCATTGCATTTTCCCCTATCAAAAACCCCTTTTGTTGGGGTAAAAATAAAATAATTTCTTGAATTATCCACACATCCATATTCAACATCATCAATTACACCTTCATTCAAAATTTGCCAAATACATTTGCAAGTATAAGTGAACCTTGTATTTAGTGGTTTATCCTAGTCACCTAGCGATTGTAATGATTGGTTATCCATGCAATTCTATAGGATGGGTAGATCACCATAAGGACACTTACATTTTCACAAAACCCCTTTATCTGTTGGGGCATAAACATAAATAATAATTTACAATTTCACAAACCCCTTTTTTTGTTAGGGCAAAAACATAATCATCATACACATATCAAAAATCCATTTTCTATTAGGGAAAAATAGAATCAATCATACACATGTCAAAAAACCCTTCATCTATTAGGGCAAAAACAAAATCAATCATACACATGTCAAAAACCCCTTCATCTGTTGGGGCAAAAATAGAATCAATCATTGCACTTTTCATAGTCATTGCATTTTTCCATGTCAAAAACCCCTTCATCTATTGGGGCAAAAACAAAATCATTCCTTGCATTATCCATACATCCACATTCAACATCATCAATTTCATTCATCATTACACCTTCATTCAACATTTTCCAAGTACATTTGCAAGTACAAGTGAACCTTGTATTTAGTGGTTTATCCTAGTCACCTGGTGATTGCAGCAACTGGTTATCCATGCAATTCGATAGGATGGATAGATCACCATAAGGACACTTACATTTTTACAAAACCCATTTTCTATTAGGGAAAAAATAGAATCGATTGTTGCACCATTTGTTGTCATTGCATATTTACTAATCACAAACCCCTTTTCTGTTGGGACAAAAACAAAATTAATCATTACACTTTTCATAGTCATTACATGTTTCCATATCAAAATCCCCTTCATCTATTGGGGAAAAAACAAAATTAATTTTACATAATTCATATCATCCACATTTAACATCATCCATTTCATTCATCATTACACCTTCATTCAACATTTACATTTCAACACCATCAAATCCATCAACAATTGCATTTACATTCAATATTTGCCAAGTTCACATACAATTTCAAGTGAACCTTGTATCTAGTGGTCTATTCTATCTCCTTGGTGATTGCAATGATTGGTTGTCCATGCAATTCGGTAATATGAGTAAATCACGATAAGGACACTTGGTCATCTTCATCATCTAATATCTCATTGTTCAAAAACAAAATCACTTTTGGTCCCTCATATTTTGAGTGAGAATATGCCAAGACCAATTTGCTCAAACAACTTTCATTGATGCCTTTTTCCATGGGGTTCCCAATGTGGATAACTTTCATCATTTTCTTTGCAATTACACTAGTCTTCAAGGATACAAGTCACGTAAAGTGATTGAGAAAATGTTTAGGAATTTTGTATGGGAATTAGCTACAATCATGAGTGGTCCTAAGGATAGACTATTTTTATTTTTTTCTACATGTGCATCCTTGCATTTCAAGGCACTTTCTTCAATAGCATGGAATTACCCCAAACTTGGGGTGACCACATTTGATTTTTATTTCCCACAATGAGATACATATTACATGATCATGGCATCTACACTTGGCAAAAAACCCCTTTCTCTATTAGGGAAAAAATGTTATCCATTTATATCATTCATATCATCTGCACTTACACTTACACCATACCTTTACACTTATACCATGCATTTACACTTACACTATTCACTTGCATTTTCACTGCACAATTCTATCAATTGGCTTATGAGATTTATTCTTCACTCACTCACCAATTGAGGGGGTAAGTTACACAATAAAATGGTTATACAATCAAATTATTTTTTCTTCAAATTCATCTTTGCATGCCAATGAAAGAAAGTTGCTTCTGCATAAGGCCAAACTAGGTGTCTCATATTTTTGCATCGCATTGTGTTTCACGCAATGCAATACAAAAAGGGACATCAGTAGACACCAAAATCTAACCACTTGTCATCCATCCATGTTTTCCAATCCCCAAATCCATTATATATATGTGTGTGTATGTATTTGTTAATATATATATTTAAATATTAATATTTTATATATTATATTTATATATATTTATATGAATTAATCCCAACCATCCATCATGTTTTAATCTTAG
Organism: Wollemia nobilis; assembly: GCA_028583015.1. NCBI lineage: Eukaryota > Viridiplantae > Streptophyta > Pinopsida > Araucariales > Araucariaceae > Wollemia > Wollemia nobilis. Next base: position 2,626,457 of record JAQPPZ010002027.1, read on the forward strand.
CCATTCATTCACCTTAATCCATACCACTTACCCAGATTTAATCTCACCCTTCCTCATGTTTTAATCTCGATTGCTCAAATTGTGTCATCGAAACACTAATATGTCTAAGAAAATATTATAAAGAGGAGTCCTTTTGATGACTCAACCCTAAGATTTTTGAATTCCCTAACACTTTTGAGTGCCTAAGCACCCCCCTAAGTTCCTAAGATCCATAAGCTCACCTTCGAGGTCTTAAAACCTAACCCTATCATTTTCATCCTCACTCTCCATCACCATTATTCATATCTTCTACATCTACTACCTCTCACCTCGCGTGAACCAGATCTAGTTCTGCAACCTCTACCTCAGCCATCAAACACCCTCTAGAGCTTCTTGAGTGCCCACTAGAGTCTACAAAGCACCCACCAGAGCCTATTGAGTGCCCACTAGATCCTATCGAGTGCCTTTGGGTATTTTTGGTCAACATTGAGTGCCCATGAGCATTTTATTTCGTATATTTGTATCCCTACAACCCTCGGGTGTCATTAGCGCATCCTCGCAACTCTCACTAGTAGTATTTATGTAAGCAAAAAATAGAGACAAGTTTGTTAACAAGGTAAATTTTCATTGCACTTATTTCATGTTTTTATGATTTTTTTATAGCTTTCATTACAATATTAGGGTTTAGTAATTTTATTTCTCTTGAGGGTCTCATGCAATGGAGCCCTCACAAATATTACTAATCCTTGTTATTATTTTGTTGTGTGTAGGTGTAAGAAAAATATTTATTGAAGGCTATTGAAGCTTGGGTGGCCCTACATAGGATACACAAGCCCATCCATAACTTGTTGGGATCGAATCAAGCATGAAGACACCACCATTATTTTTAAATAGTATTTCAAAGAACCCTAGTACATGTAACAATTGTATCAAAAGAAATAAAAAGTGTAAAAACCCATATTTGGGGTACACTAATTGTAACACTTGAGATCTACCAGAAATAATAAAATATTTCATTTGTATTGTGCAATCATTGTGTTACTTTACTTATTTATTATTTCATAGTTTATATTTGGTGTTATATGCTTGTGCGATCATGGTGGGACCCATAGTGGGTTATCTATGCTAACTTACTTTATTACTGATTTGTTGTTTTTGTTTTGCAAGTTTTCAAAAGTTTGTTCGTGTTAATTTCACAGAGCTAGGATTTCTAGAAATTTACAAAAGTTGATCAAAAGTTGCATAGACACCCTACAGTGCTCGAGGGGCACCCTAAAGTGCTTAGTGAATGCTTTGCTATGTTATAAAAACTCAGGAGTGTATTTTACAAAATGGAAAAAGGATGCGTAGGCTTTTCTGTAACTTTGCTAAAAAACCCTAACCCCTCTACTTCATTTTTTTTACGTTTTTACAGATAAAGTGATAAAAGAATATTATTCAGTTTCTTTTAAAAAATCATATTACATTTGAATCTTAGGTATTTAGAGTATATTTTCATTTATATTCACTTTAGTTCACATTTCAAATTTAAATTTACTATTTTTTTTTGTGTTGTACTCAAAATTTTGCATATTGTTTTCATGTGAAGTGACAACTGCATAAATAGTTTGCATGATAGAGTTAAGAATTTCTCTTTCACTTGTCTAAGTAGAAAAAAATTAGGATACTCAAGTATACTCCCATTTTTGGAATCACTTGCTAATTCAGGGTGGAATATTAGGCGAACCCTCCACTGTTTAGAGTGGGTCTTAAGCAATGTACCCTATATTCTTTTGAGGAACTTAGTATTTCTATTTTTGGCTTTTGATTTAAGCCTATAAAATTGGTTATTTTTAAAATTGTATGTACACCATAGAAAATATGAAACTGTAAAATGAATCACACACAACACATTTCATCTTAAACAATAATGAATTGGATTTCATCACCAACCATTGCTTGAGATTTTGTGATAGTGGTCTTCATCTCCATCTATCAATATTTGCCCTTAGCCACCTTAGGATACCAATGAGCAAACTTTCTAGACTTCATCACTAGAAATAATATCATTTCCTAGCCAAGCCTTAGATTTCACTCTTCATAATTCATATTAGCACATCCAAAACACACAAAACACAAAAAAAAATCATTAAAAATAAGATTAAAAATGAGGTAAGACACATATGTTGTAAAAGCATAAGATTGAGTTTATTTACTTGATTTTGTGAAGTTTCATTTGCATTACTTTCTTGCACATTGCACAGATTTGATTCATTAGTTTATGGTGTTAAATAGAAATTAAAAAAAAGTATTGAATCAAATTTCCATCCATAAAAACACTTCATCTATGTATTGTTCATCATCCTTCCCCATCACTTCTATGGTCAACACCACTAGTGTGATATAGACAAGTTGTTCAGATTTGTATGTGGGTCCCTCACACACTGTGCAAACTACTGATGTTTTACACAGAGCCATCCACATAGCCATTCCATAAACAAAATCATATTCACCTACCATTGACCACCACATAACCCATATAAACATGGCCAAGTAGAATCTCTTTATAGATCCACTAACTTTGTCTTAGAACAAATTCATAATTCACCCAGGCATGATACTTATTTTCAGTAGGAATCTACCTCTTACCAACATTTTAGCATTACCAAGGTGTATAACAACTCTCTTTATGAGGTGTTATCTACACCTTCTCATCATTTGTCCATCCTTGTTTGGATCATATCCTAACACCATTTTGTAATTCTCATTTACTTATGTAATGACCCACTTCCAACGTGGGGATCCCATTATGATATTATTTTGTAATAATTTGTAATGTATGTGGTAAATATGATTTCTAGCCAAGTGGCACCATCCATGTAACCATTTTTTATCAAGATTGTAACCGATGGTAGGTTGGAGATTCTAGATCGAGTGGCATTTTGCATGTAACCCAACTCTTGAGCCTTTAGGTAGGGTTGCATGAAGTAATTCTTTAAAATATATGAAGCCATGTATGAATTAATCCTTTTGCAAGATAATGAAATATTTAAGGAGGTTGCCCCCTTGAAGAGGCTTGTGATTCTGTGTTATTGTGATATTGTTCCATTTCTGCATTTAATTTCTACATAGTGTTATTGAGTTATTTGATGTATTTGAGTTATTTTTCAGTATTTTGTGTGTGCTTATTTTTAATAGTGAGATCCTAACAAGTGATATCATAGCGCTTTCTAGGGCCGAGTTCTATTGCAACTAATATGATTTTTGCCATCCATTCTACCTGTTATGTATAATCTTTCATGTTTTTTTGTTTCTATTTTTTCCTTTATTAAAAATCCAAAAAAAATATAGTTTATTTTTTTTGGCCAAAAAAACCACAAAACATAAAAAAATACAGTCTCTTTTCAGTAGTTGTGTAGGCTAGAAACCCTATGTCGGGGGTTTTAAAATATTGTGAAGGAGCTATCATTATTGGCTAAGCTAGATAGCCCATAAAGTGTCTAGTGAAGTGAGGGGTGATTAGGCTCCAATATCCAGGCCTTAGACATCACTCACGCATGAACTTGAGCTCCCACACATATTTGGGTGTATCGTGAGACAATCTAGGTTCAAACAAAATTTTATCTAGTAGGAAGTTTTTCGATCTTGTATTATACATAGTCCATGGGACACAACATTCTGGACGATCACCCTCTCGTAGTGTCAGAGAGGCACATAGTGTGCTCAAGGGTATGTATGGAATCCTCCTTGGATAGTGGCTTGAAATATTGGTTCAAGCACTATTATTCATCACTGTGGTATAACAAAGGGCATATGGGTATTACATACTCCCTAGCGTACCTTGGTTCTACAAAACATAACTTCCACCTCAAAAAATCAACACCATCTTTGTTCTGTTATCCTACATTCACAACCCCAAAAGTGAGCATACGAAGAAGGTATTTCTTATTACAGAAAACAAACTTGGATGCACAAAAAGTTAGAATATATTTTGAAAGTATCTGCAACAGTCGTGTTTAGAGACAGAATAGTCAGGACAATGATAGAAATAGTTTGGTCAGTAACAGTGATAGTCAAGTCAAAATTAATAGCCCTTTGAAATAGTCCAGAATATATAGAACAAATATGACTATAGCCCTGTTACTGTTCTAACATAGTAACTAAGGAAAAGAGGGCCCACAATATCGAGTGATACTCATGGAAAAAAGGAGTTAGAACTTGCCACAATATTGGTCGATATGTAAAAATCCCTTGACTGCTTGACCAATAAAAACCAAACCATAAGATAAGAGATTCAAGAGATCCAAAAAAATTAGGATACCACTAGAATCCACTTATAAAAACAACTCACATAAGTGGAGACACAATTGCAGGGTACTCTCACATCTGAACACCAAGATGAAAACTCTGAATGAGGTCGAAGAAAGGAACAAAGAATGAATAAGGGGAACCGAAGACACTCACTATGATTGGGATCTGACATTCAAAATGCCTAAATTGGACTTTACTAAGTTCAATGGAAAGGATGTCAATGGGTGGTTATGTCAGGTTGATCAATTCTTTAGACTCCACAATGTCCCTATATATCATCGGGTTTAGATGGATTCCTTCAACTTAGAATCTAAACCCTTATATTGGTTCCAATGGCTATGAGCCACTACCCCTGATCTATCTTGGGAGGACTTTGAGTCCAACTACTCACCCGATTTGGCCCTAATGACTATGAATACTTTACAGGAGCATTGATAAAGCTAAAAAAACTACCATAGTTCGTGGTTACCAGACATAATTTGAGAAATTGGCCAATAAAACAAGGGGCTTGAATGAAGAATTTTTTATGATTTGCTTCATGAGTGGGTTGAAAGATGATCTTCAGGCTGAAGTCAAGATGTTTAAACCATAAACCATGATGGAGGCTATCATTTTAGCCTAATTGGCCGAATCTAAACTCTCAGCTCAACGATGAACACCATGATTTTCTCAATCTAAACCTCCCTTTCCTCCTCAGTTCCAAAATAATACTGATAATAAACCTCCTACTCCTAAGTGACTGACTATAGCTAAAATGGATGTGCGTCACACCCAAGGGCTATGTTATAATTGTGATGAAAATTTTGTGAAGGGGTATAAATGTGCAAATAAGATATTTTTATTAATAGATGCAGAGGAACCCAATAGTTGTGACCATAGTAATGAGGAGAGTGACACAACTGAAGCACCAAATCAATAGTAAGAAGAAACCCAAGATCCTCAAGTAGAAATTTCCATCCATGCTCTTGTCGGGGTTACCACTTCACAAATCATGAAAGTTGTGGATTTTTTCAAAGGCTAACGCCTTACTATTCTTATTGATTAAAGCAGTACACACAATTTTATTGATCCTCAAGTTGCTAAGCAGACCAATTGCTATATACACATGCAATTTATTTGAAGTCATGGTGGAAAATGGAGGTACTTTATCTTGTAAAGGTAAATATCACAATGTTCAAATAAATATGGGGGATTATGAACTCAAGCAAGACATGTTTGTCCTCTAATTAAGAGGATGTGACATTGTGTTGGGATCCCAATGGTTGAGCACCTTGGTCACTATCAACTGGAACTTTGCAAAAATATGGATGCAATTTGCACAACATGTACAAACACACACCCTCCATGATGCCAAAACAAGCCATTCCAAAATTATTAGCTCCAATCATATGGATAAGTTGTTAAAAAAGTCATCCTATGGGGTCATTACACAAATATTTTCAATTCAACCAAGCACTTCCATAGTGGATCAAATTCCAGTATATTTTCAACTTGTTCTAACCAAGCACGATGGAATTTTTCATAACCAACTACCCTGTCATATCATTGCTCACATGACCATGCTATTCCACTACTACCAGGTAATGCACCACCCAAAATCAGACCGTATTGGTATCCTCATACTCTCAAGTTTGAAATTGAGTAGATGGTATAAGAATTTCTCAAAGCTGGTGTCATTCGATTGAGTACCAATCCTTACTCTTCTCCAGTTACTCGTTCACAAGAAATATGGCTCATGGCGATTGTGTATAGACTACCATGAACTCAAAAAAATTACCATCAAGGACAAATTACTCATTTTGGTAGTGGATAAATTTTTGGATGAATTACATAGAGCTATGTACTTCTCCAAGTTAGATCCTCATTCTGGCTACCATCAAATCAAGCTCAAGTACGAGGATATCCCCAAAATTGCATTTCATACTCATGAAGGTCACTATGAGTTCTTGGTAATGCCATTTGTTCTAATAAATGCTCCTTCCACATTTCAGAGCCTAATGAACAACATATTTCACCCTCTCCTGCAAAAGTTCATCTTGGTTTTCTTTGATGATATCTTGATTTATAGCCGCTCGTAGGAAGAACACCTTATCCATGTGGATCAAACATTACAATTATTGGCACAACATCAACTTTTTCTAAGCGGTCCAAGTGTTCCTTTGGTCCAAATGAAGTGGAATATCTAGGACACATTGTCTCCAAGGATGGTACCAAGGTTGACCCCAAGAAGATTTAGGCAGTTTAGGACTGGCCAAAATCTCGCACTATCAAGGGACTTCAGGGATTCTTAGGGATTATAGGTTACTACCAAAAATTTATTTATAATTATGGTAAAATATCAGCCCCACTCACATCCATGTTAAAGAAGGACTCTTTTACTTGGATGGGGCCCGCTGACCAAGCCTTCCTCGAATTGAAGCATGCTATGACCACAACACTAGTTTTAGCCATGCTAGATTTTTCCAAGTCTTTCATCATTGAAAGTGATGCTTCTAGTCATGGCATCGGGGCTATGTTGATGCAGGAAGGGAGACCCTTGGATTTCACTAGTAAGGCACTCTCTGATCGTAATTTGGGAAAATCTACATATGCCAAGGATATGTTGGCCATATTCCATGGCATAACCCATTGGCAACCATATCTTATTGGGTGCCATTTATCCATTAAAATAGACCATCAGAGTCTCAAATACTTCTTGGAACAATGGGTTGCTACCCTAGAACAACATAAATGGGTTTCTAAACTCATGGGATATGATTATGATATCACCTATAAAAAGGGCAAAGAGAATCTTGTGGCGAATGCTCTCTCATCAATTTGAGGTCCTCAGTATGTTATGTGCCATTTCCTCCCCTGTTCCTCAATGAATAAATTCCTTATGACAGGAGGTACTTCAGGATGTCGACTTGAAATATTTGGTGGCCTCACTTCATGATGATCCTACTTCATTTCTAGGCAATAATTGGGATGGCCATGAACTATGCTATCACCAACACCTTATTCTTCCTTGCACATCCCCACTACGTGAGCTTTTCATGAAGGAACTACATACTGCTCCCTCTGCAGGCCATTCAAGATTTCTTAAAACATATGAATACCTCAAGCACACATTCTTCTAGAAAGGTATGAAATAGGACATCCATGATTTTGTAGTAGCTTGTGATACCTACCAATGGATGAAAGGTGAAATGGTACGTTCTTCGGGTACTCTTCAACTCTTGCCCATTCTAGATCAGGTTTGGACTGATATTTCCATGGATTTTATAGAAGGGTTACCTAAATATGATGGTAAGTCTATTATTCTTGTGGTAGTGTATTTCCTTTCTAAGTATGCTCATTTTTGTTCCCTTGGTCATCTTTACATAACCTCCACCCTTGCCCAAATATTTCTCGATTCTATTTTTTGCCTTCATGGTATACCCACATCCATTGTGTTTGATCGAGACCCAACCTTCACTAGTCATTTTTCATAAGAATTTTTTAAGTTGTAGGCAACTCAGCTGAAAATGAGTTCAGCCTATCATCCACAAACGGATGGTCAAACTGAGATTGTCAACAGTTTTTTGTAGACCTATATTCGTTGATTTGCATCAGATCATCCTACTCAATGGGCAAAGTGGCTTCCTTTGGTTGAATGGTGGTACAACACTTCCTATCATACAACAGCCAAACTCACCCCTTTTGAGACCATTTATAGGCACTCTCCACTTACATCTTCTTCATACATCCCAAGCAGCTCCAAGGTCCAGGTCGTCGACACTACTCTCAGCCAACATATCGATGTTCTTCACCAGATGAAGCAAAATTTAGACATGGCCTAGAATCATATGTGATAACAGGTTGACCAACATCATTATAAGTGTAGCTTTGATGTGGGTGATATGGTCTTCCTTCACTTGAAGTCATACAAATAATCATCTCTACAACTCCATCGGTGCCAAAAACTTGCTGCAAAATACTATGGACCCTACCAAGTTCTTCAATGGATTGGTTCCACTGCTTACAAATTGGCTCTTCTACCCACATCCAAGCTCCATATTGTTTTCCAGGTTTCTTCTTTCAAAAAATTTATGGGCACACAGGTACAGGTTCAGTCAACATTACCAGAATTGGATGAAGAAGGGTCCATACTACTCGAACCTAAACAATTGTTGGATCATCGAACCCACACTCTCTGCAACCGTACCATCACAGAAGTTCTTCTTAAGTGGCATGAGCTCCAGCCATAATATGCTACATGGGAGCCTCTCCGTTAGATCTAGCACCAGTTCCCTCATTTTCAAATTTGAGGACAAAGCTTTTTGAAGGGGAAGGACATGTTAGGATCCTATCCTAACACCATTTTGTAATTCTCATTTACTTATGTAATGACCCGCTTCTAACGTGGGGGATCCCATTATGATATTATTTTGTAATAATTTATAATGTACGTGATAAATAGGATTCCTAGCCAAGTGGTGCCATATCATGTAACCATTTTTATCAAGATTGTAACGGATGGTAGGTAGGATATTCTATCTCGAATGGCATTTTGCATGTAAGTCAACTCTTGAACCTTTAGGTAGGGTTGCATGAAGTTTTTCTTTAAAATATATGAAGCCATGTACGAATTCATTCTTTTGCAAGCTAATGAAATATTGAAGGAGGTTTCCCCATTGAAGAGACCTGCGATTATGTGTAATTTTGAGATTATTCTATTTTTGCATTTAATTTTTGCAATGTTATTGAGTTATTTGATGTATTTGAGTTATTTTTTAGTATTTTTGTGAGTGTGCTTATTTTTAATAGTGAGATACTATAAATCCCTCAATAGTCGTGCTCCAAAGCACTTTGATCCCATCCTCATACATTACCACCTATGGGAATCCTTTGTATATAAATAAGGAGATGCAATGTTTGTAATGCGAATGTATGAGATGCAATGTGTGAAATGCAAGATGTAAAATGAAATGCTGTAAAATGGAAAAAATGAAATGTATGCAATCCAAATGTGTGAAATGCATTTTTTTTTGTGTATTAGCCATATATATGTTAGAAAAAATTTAAAGATTTATCACCTGCAAGAGGAAGCACAATAACAAAAATATAGAACACGAAAACAATAACATAAGTGACACAGAGATGTACATGGAAACTTGCAATGTGCAAGAAAAACCACTGGGCAATGTCAACTTCTCTTTTATTATTTTCAATAAAATTTACATCCATGTCTTTCAACGTTTTCAGCAACTTCTCTCTCATATGCAAGGGATCAAGTCCATTTTATAGAGTAGGAGGAAGACTCCAAATTATTCATTTCCTCTTCCAATGAAAGCCTCCAAAAGACTATTCATTTTAGTTTCCAAGACTATTCATCTTATGTATTCCTATTGTCTACCTATACATCCACTTCTATAACATCTACTTGGCTTGATGTCAAGCTGGACATCTACCTAGCTTGGCATTAGGCTGGATATATACAAACCTAGATGTCTGGTTACCCAGACATCAGGCCTAGATGTCTACTAACCTAGATGTTTGGAATCCCAAATGTTTGGCAGCCTAGATGTTAGACCCAGATGTCTGCCATCCTTGATGTCTAGCATCCCAGACTTCAGGCCTAGACATCTACCAGCCTATACATCTGACAACCCAGATGTCAGGACCAAACGCCTAGTAGTCTAAACGTCTGGTCTACTTGAACCTACTGCAATCATGTTTCTTAGTTGTCTATACTACATAGTGACTTTACTTCCTAACAATATATACATATATAACTCACAGTAAGCATGGAATGCTTTCAAGTGTATGATGTTTAGTGTCTCAGTTTCTTCTACTCCCCCTAGCCTGCTAAGCTTATGTGCTCCTTAAATCTTGTGAAATTAGATAGTATAAAGTGACATGTATATATACAAATTAATTTGATTTTATGTGTGATCAAAGGTGTTAAGTGCCTTTGAAGCCTTTTGAAATTGAAATGTGACCAAAAGGTATTAGGTGCCTTTGGAACTTTTTTTTTGAAATTGAGATGTGACCAAAGAGATTTGATACCTTTGGAGCTTTTTGAGTTGAAGATATGACCAAAGTCATTTTTTATTCCTTTGGAGACTTTTGAAATTGAGATTTGACCAAAGGGATTAGGTACCTTTGGAGCTTTTTTTTTTGGAAATGAAATGTGACCAAAGGTGTTAGGTACCTTTGGAGCTTTTTGAAATTGAAATGTGACCAAAGGTGTTAGGTGCCTTTGGAGATTTTTGGAAATAAAATGTGACCAAAGGGATTCGGTACCTTTGGAGCTTCTTTTTTTTTATGAGGAATGTGTTATACCTTAAGCATCCTAGATTTGCTTGATGATTGATTGTGTGAGTGATTGGGAGGATGCGATATCCTAAGAATCCCCAGTATGCTTGATGATTGATGATGTGAGTGACTAGGGGGATGTGATATCCTAACAATCCCTAGTATTATTGATGACTGAGTTGTTACCAATATCCTGATCAGATGTGTTGAACAGACAGTTTGTGGGAAGTACTTTCCTATCAACAAGATTTTGGATGTCTTTAAATGCATGGTATTTGTTGATGTCATGGCTTGCTTTTTGATGATAAGGATAGTACAAGTGCTTATTATAACCTTTTCCATGTGGCTTGTTAGGACTTGATTTTATTTTTGGAAGTGAAATCTCTTGTACTTCATAAATCCTTCAAAAAATGGTTGCATAAGATTCTAAAAGCATCGTGTAGTTACAAAGGGGCTTTGCAGGACATTTGGTGTGTTTGTCTGATTATGTTGGATGTTGAATTTGTGGTATAGGTATTGTAACTTGAGATTTGGATTGTGGAACTATATTTTGTAAATACTATGGTTTTTGACATGGATGATGATAAAATTGATGATGACTCAATTGTAACTCAATGTTAGTGAGTCGAGATAAAATTTATTGTAAGATTAAAGTGTGTTGACAATTTGATTATAAGCTTTGATTTGTTTGTTGAGTGTATTGTGGTAGGGTGGATGGATGAGATTGAGTATGTTGTTGGTGGTGTGATGAATTGGGGGGTGGGAATGGAAACCATAGAACATTGTGGTACCCATGATGGACTTTGGGTGAGAAAGGTAGGTTGAGTAGAAATAGGTTGAGGCTTAGGATTGACCACCTAAACTTATTTTTGAGGACAATACTAAGCGTTCTATCGCTTTTAAGAAATTTTTTAAGGTGTTCCCATGCTTCATGTATTTCCATATATAAGGTAGATGGCATGGATGTGGATGGTATGGATGAAGTAGGTGGAGTATAAGTTGCAACAGGAATTACAATTGAATAAGTGACATTAGATAAGGTGGAAGTTGACATCTGTGAAGCAGCATTGACATGTGCTTCATACAAAGGATTGCCATAGGTGGTAGTGTATGAGGATGGTATTGAAGTGCTTGGAGCACTTGACTATTGAGGGATGGACAACTGATGAGAAGGTGTAGTTGATACCTCATAAAGGGAGTTGTTATACACTTGGGTAAGGCTAGAAGGTTTGGAAGAGGTAGGTTCCTACTAAAAAGAAGGATCATGACTAGGTGAATTATGGATTGGTTCTAAGATATAGTTGGAGGATCTATAAAGAGTTTCCACTTTGGCCATGTCTACATGGGTTATGTGGTGGTCAATGGTAGGTTAAGATGATTTTGTTTATGGAATGGCTATGTGAAAAACATCAGTAGTTTGCACAATGTGTGAGGGATCCATAGATAAATATGAACAACTTTTTTGTATCACACTAGTGGGTTTGATCACAAAAGTGGTGGGGAAATATGATGAACAATCCATGGATGAAATGTATTGATGGATTAAAATTTGATTCAATACTTTTGTTTGATTTCTAGTTAACACCATAAGCTAATGAATCAAATATGTGCAATGTGCAATAAATTAATGCAAATGAAACTTCAAAAAATCAAGTAAAGAAACTCAATCCTATATTTTTGCAACAAATGTGTCTTACCTCCTTTTTTAATCTTATTTTTAATGATTTTTTTGCGTGTTTTGTGTGTTTTGGATGTGTTAATCTGAATTATGAAGGGTGAAATATAAGGCTTGGATAGGCAATGAGAATATTTCTAGTGATGAAGTCCATAAAGTTTTCTCATGGGTATCCTAATGTGGCTAAGGGTAGAGATTGAAAGATGGAGATGAAGCCCATCATCGCCAAATATCAAGTAATTGTTGGTGATGAAATCCAACTAATTACTGTTTATTATGAAATGTGTTGTGTGTGATTCATTTTAAAGTTTCATTTTTTCTAATGTGTACATATAATATCAAAAATAACCAATTTTATTGGCCTAAATAAGAAACCAAAAATAGAAATACTATGTTCCTCAAAAGAATGTAGGGTACACCAATTAAGACCCACTCCAAACAGTGGAGGGTTCACATAATATTCCACCCTGAATTGGCAAGTGATTCCAAGAGTGGAAGTATACTTGAGTATCCTAATTGTGTTCCTACTTAGAAATTAAAAGAAGAATTCTTAACCCTATCATGCAAACTATTTATGTAGTTGTCACTTCACATGAAAATAGTATGCAGAATTTTGAGTACAATACACCAGAAAAAAGTAAAAATTTAAATTTAAAATGTGAACTAAAGTGAATATGGATGCAAATATACTCTAGATACCTAAGATGCAAATGTAATATGATTTTTTTAATAGAAACTAAATATATTTTTTTTATAACTTTATCTATAAAAACATAAAAGAATGAAGTAGAGGCGTTAGGGTTTTAAAGCAGACTTATAAAAAAGCCTAGGTATCCTTTTTCCACTTTGTAAAACCTACCCCTGAGCCTATGGAATGCAAAAACGCATTCACTAAGCATTGTAGGGAACCCCTCAAGCACCGCAGGGCATCTACGCAACTTCTAGTCAACTTTTGCAACTTTATAGAAACCCTAGCTTTACGAAAATCACGTGAATGAACTTTTGAAAACCTATAAAATAGAAAATAGAAATAGAAAATCAGTAACAAATTTAGCATAGAGAACCCATTGTGGGTCCTATCGTGATCGCCATTTGTGAATAAAAAATAAAGCAACACCAAAAATAAACTATAAAACAATAAATAAGCAAAGCAACACAATAATTGCACAATACAAATGATTTTTTTATTATTGCCACTACATCTCAAGTGTTACAATTAGTATACATCAAATGTGGAGTTTTACATTGCTTGTTTATTTTGATACAATTGTTACATGTACTAGGGTTCTCTGAAACCGTAGTTAAAAATAAAGGTGGTGTCTTTGCACTTGATTTGATCCCAACGAGGTTGTGGATGGGCTTGTGTATTCTTACACATACACACAACAAAATAATAACAAGTATCAGTAATATTTGTGATGGCTCCACTACGTGAGACCCTTCGAAGAAATAAAATCACTAAACCCTAATATTGCAACGAAAGTTGTAAACAAAGCATAAAAAAATAAAAATAAGTACAATGAACTTTTACCTTGTCAATGAACTTGTTGTTTCTATTTCCTACTTACGTAAATACTGCCAATGAGGGTTGTGAAGATACCTTAACGACACCCAAGGTCCATAGGGTTATAGATCTAGTGTGAGAAATACCCATGGATGCCCAACAGACTCTAGTGGATGCTCGACAAACTCTGTTGGGTGCTCAAGATGATTAAAAATTCCTAAAGGTGCTCTATAGACTCTGGTGGGTGCTTGGTGGGCTCTAGTGGGTGTTTAGGGATTACTGGAAATGGTGCAGAACCATATCTGGTCTACACAAGAAGGGCGATCATAAAAGCAAAGGGCTAGAAATAACAACAATGGGTCGAGGATGGAAATGAAGGTGGGGCTAGGGTTTGGACTCCAAAAATCTCCTAAGAAACTTAGAGAATTTAGGCACTTAGGGATTCCAAGAACTTAGGGATTCCAAGGACTCTGGACTTAGGAAATTTAAAAGTGTTAGGGACTTCAAAAATCTTGGGGGTTGAGTAATTAAAATGCCTCCTCTTTATAATATTCCCTTTGACATGTTAGGGTTTTGACGACACAATTTGAGTGATCGAGATTAAAACATGAGGAAGGTTGGAGATTAATATTTAAATACATATTAACAAGGCAGATGAATGGCTAAGATTAAAAAATGACGGATGGATGGGATTAAATCATATGAATATAAATATAAATATTTAAATATATATTAACAAATATAATATATATATATATATATATAAAAATATATATATATAATAAAAATATATATATATATATATATATATATATATATATATATATATATATATATATATATATATATATATATATATAAATATAATGGATGGTGGGGATTAGGAAACATAGATGGATGACAAGTGGATAGATTTTGGTGTTTACAAATTCACAAGCATACCAATTTATGGATATGATAACTAAATTATTTTTATGATATTATAAATAATCAATTTAAAAACAAGTAAATGTGAATGTGAACTCTATATATATATGCGTGTGTTTTTTTTTCTTCATTTGACCTTTTAGTTGAAAATGAACCAAGAACCTATTATAACAGTAGGTAGTGATTTCACATTTTAAGCTAAAAGAACTTGAATTTCAATATTACCTCAATAGCTTCCTTTAGTCCTTACATAATTTCAAGTTAATATTTTTAGAGATAATTTGGCATCCTCTATTCCCTTGTAAATGGGTAAGATCAGTATTGGAAAATGCTTGGGGTAGGACTTAGTGGTAACCATAGGTTCTAGGTGTTGATTGCACATTTCCTCATAGTTATAGGTGAAAATTGGTGCTAGTAGTGTATCCATTCTTAATGCCAATTATTTCACTATACTTATAAAACTTTGCATATTTGGATTGTTGTTGTGCAATACCCCTAGATTCCTTAAAGGGTTATAGGTGAACTATTGAAAATAAACTTGGTTAATTTTGGAGACATCAACACTATTATAATATGGGTTATGATATGCGATGTTCTGTGTAGTATCTTGTTGTGGTAAAAAATTCACATTTGGTGGAATAGAAGGAATGTTGAGAGAAGTAACATTTTTGGAAGGAGTAAATTGAAAATTATTTTAACATGCACTACTAATTGGAGGACATTGTGAAAATCCCTCAATGTTGGTGGTTGTTGTAGTAGCATATATGGGTTTATGAAATGGATTAACATTAGAAGAAAATTGAAACAATGGATTGATGTGAATGTTTTGAGGAGATTTGACTTGATGATGATATGTTCTAGCTTCATTGAAGTGGTGTTTCTTTCCAAGGTTTCATTTAGGGCTTTCCTATGTTGTCTAAAGAAATTCAAGAGCTATTTATGTGATTTTAAGGGGACTTGACCATAATTTACTTCAATAGAATTAGTGTCATTACCAGTATTTATGTCCTATTCTTCCTCTAAATCAGTAACAAATTTAGGGTTTTGACGACACAATTTGTGAATGAACTTTTGAAAACCTGTAAAATAAAAAATAGAAATAGCAAATCAGTAACAAAGTTAGCATAGAGAACCCATTGTGGGTCCCATTGTGATCATCATTTGTGAATCAAAAATCAAGAAACACCAAAAATAAACTATAGAATATTAAATAAGCAAAGCAACACAATAATTGCACAATACAAATGATTTTTTTATTATTGCCACTAGATCTCAAGTGTTACAATTAGTATGCTCCAAATGTGGGGTTTTACATTGCTTGTTTCTTTTGATACAATTTTTGCATGTACAAGGGTTCTTCGAAACCCTAGTTAAAAATAATGGTGGTGTCTTTGTGCTTGATTCAATCCCAACGAGGTTGTGGGTGGGCTTGTGTATTCTTACACCTACACACAAAAAAATAATAACAAGTATTAGTAATATTTGTGAGGGCTCCACTATGTGAGACCCTGAGAAGAAATAAAATCACTAAACCCTAATATTGCAATGAAAGTTGTAAATAAAGCATAAAAATATATAAATAAGTGCAATGAACTTTTACCTTGTCAATGAACTTATTTCTATTTCCTGCTTACGTAAATACTGCCAATGAGGGTTGTGAAGATTCCTTAACAGTACCTGCGGGGCGTAGGGTTACAGATCTAGTGCAATAAATACCTACGAGTGCCCAACAGGCTCTAGTGGGTGCTCAACAAACTCTATTTGGTGCTCAAGATGATCATAAAGTCCCAAAGGTGCTCTACGAACTCTGGTGGGTGCTCGGTGGGCTCTAGTAGGTGTTTGGGGATTGATGGAAATGGTGCAGAACCATATCTAGTCTGCACAAGAAGGGTGGTCATAGAAGAGAAGGGCTAGGAATAACAACGATGAGGAAAGGATGGAAATGAAGGTGGGGCTAGGGATTCGACTCCAAAAATCTCCTAAGAAACTTAGAGAATTCAGGCACTTAGGGATTCCAAGAACTTAGGGAATTCAAAAGTGTTAGGGACTTCAAAAATCTTGGGAGTTGAGTCATCAAAATGACTCCTCTTTATAATATTCCCTGTGACATGTTATAGTTTTGATGACACAATTTGAGCTACCGAGATTAAAACATGAGGAAGGTTGGAGATTAAATCTGGATAAGTGGCATGGATTAAGGCGGATGAATGTTTAATATTAAAACATGACGGATGGATGGGATTAATTCATATATATATATATATATATTAATTAAACATATATAAATATAATATATAAAATATTAATATTTAAATATATATAATGGACAGTGGGGATTGGGAAACATGGATGGATGACAAGTGGATATATTTTGGTGTCTACAACTTCACAAGCATACTAATTTATGGATATGATAACTAAATTATTTTTATAATATTATAAATAATCAATTTTAAAACAAGTAAATGTGAATGTGAACTCTACATATATATATATATATATATATATATATATATATATATATATATATATATATATATATACATATATATATATATATATATATATATATATATATATATATATATATATATATATATATATATATATATATAAATATATATACATATACATATAGACATATATATACATATACATATACATATATATATATATATATACATATATATATATACATATATATATATACATATATATATATACATATATATATATACATATATATATATACATATATATATATATATATATATATATATATATATATATATATATATATATATGCGTGTGTGTTTGTTTTTTCTTCATTTGACATTTTAGTTCAAAATGAACCAAGACCCTATTATAACAGTAGGTAATGATTTCACATTTTAAGCTAAAAGAATTTAAATTCCAATATTACCTCAATAGCTTCCTTTAGTCCTTCCATACACTAATTTTCAAGTTAATATTTTTAAAGATAATTTGGCATCCTCTATTCCCTTGTAAATGGGTAAGATCAGTATTAGAAAATGCTTTGGGTAGAACCTAGTGGTAACCATAGGTTCTAGGTGTTGATTGCACATTTCCTTATATTTATAGGTGATAATTGGTGCTTGTAGTGTATCAATTCTTAATGCCAATTATTTCACTATACTTATAAAACTTTGCATATTTGGATTGTTGTTGTGCAATACCCCTAGATTCCTTAAAGGGTTATAGGTGAATTATTGAAAAAGAACTTGGTTAATGTTGGAGAAATTAACAATATTATAAGATGGGCTATGACATGAGATGTTATGTGTAGTATCTTGTTGTGGGAAATAATTCACATTTGGTGGAATAGAAGGAATGTTGAGAGAAGAAACATTGTTGGAAGGAGTAAATTGAAAATTATTTTGATATGCATTACTAATTGGAGGACATTGTGAAATTCCCATTGGTGGTTGTTGTAGTAGAATATGTGGGTTTATGAAATGGATTAACGTTAGGAGAATATTGAAACAATGGATTGATGTGAATGTTTTGAGGAGAATTGACTTGATGATGATATGCTCTAGCTTCATTGAAGTGGTGTCTCTTTCCAAGGCTTCATTTAGGGCTTCCTTATGTTGTATAAAGAAATTAAAGAGCTTATTATGTGATTTTAAGGTGACTTGATCATAATTTCCTTCAATAGAATTAGTGTCATTACTAGTATATGTATCATATTCTTCCTCTAAATTGGGATTCTCACTATCAACTTGATCATCCTCATGGCATTGAGGATTATCTTTTGGTTTTATCATATTTTTCTTATTCCTGAGGTCTGGAGCCATAGGATTAAGAAAAATAGAAAGGGATAAAATAGGAATGAAAAGCTAACACAAAACTGCAAAGAAAGAAAAAGTATTTTAATTTTTTTTGGCTTTTAATTTTTATAGTCTATGCAAAAAAATTTAAATGATCTTGTTTATAGTTTAAAAAGAATAACAAAAGCTTATTAGAATTAAATTTAATTGGATCAAAGTGAAATTTAAGAGGATGATAGAAAATACTCCCTTCTTGAGAAGTTGTAAACACTCTGAAGTAAAGGCCTCAGGTTTCAGAGATGCTCAGATACAAAATTATCAATTGTAATATAAACTCTTGTTTTGAAACTTTTAAATTAAATAAAATAGAAATATATAAATATTTTTAATAAAATACATAAATAAAAGTTTTTTATGATCTTATTTTGCTTATTGTGGGAAAAACTTAACACTATCTTATTAATTATTAAAGCAAGTGTGAAATTCCAACGACTTCCATTAATTTCAAATATTTTAATATACGCTTGAAATATTGGCCATGTTTAATACAGTGAAAAACAAATTCACAAGAGGTGTTTGTTTATATATATATATATATATATATATATATATATATATATATATATACTAGCCTATCAACTTACCTCTAATTTAAGCATGATTTATCTATACAAATCAGAAGAACAAGAAGGATAGAAACATTTACTATACTTTATGTGATATGAAGCATCTCTATTTTATGTGCAAACCCATTTTACAATGGAAAAAAATTAACATTTTATGCTTATCAGCTAAGTAAACAACAAAGTTACGTGGATGGCATAATTTTATTGGAAAATATTTCTTGTAAGGAAAAACGGTTGCACCAAAGACTTTATACATATATGAAGCATAATTTTTTTCAACTAATTTGCACTCAACTGATACTTGTGTCCTACATGGATGAATTGAAGGTAAAAAACAAGGAAGAAGGAGATGGGATGGGTTACACTTACAACCTCCTGATGAAAACCTACAAATCATCTTCAAAAAGTCAGATCACTCATTGGAGTGCAAATCTATAATTCAAATTCCAAATAGATGTAAAGTTGTATCAAAATATAATTATTCTACAATAAATTGGGTATGTGAATGCAGATAGGCTATGGCTATTGAAGGTCCTACTTTTGAATCTTCAGATGATCGTCCGCGTGGATCAGGTTCTCTTCTAAAAGTTTCTAACAAGAAATCACACTAGATTAAATTTTTGTGATCCTAAACTTTTTTAATCTTTTTACTTCATGCTTTCTAGGAAATGGGTTTGTGGAAATGGAATGAAAACCAATATTCTTGAAATGTGACAAAACTTGTACAAATTCCTGCAAATATTTTGCATCATTGTAAAACTTTCCAAACCACTCAATCAAAATATTAGCTAGAGTTGTTGACCCTTTAAAGAGGAGATAATAATAAAAATAATGCATTTTTTCATAAACATAGAGTAGGAAATGGTACCTATAGATTAAATAGACAAAAATTATACCAATTTTTTTATACCATAATGTTTACACATCTTTTTTAATTTTTAGTTATACCAAATTTTTTTTATACCATAATGTTTACAGACCTTTTATAATTTTTAGTTAGATTCTCCAATAGCTTGTGTTTATAAAGTAAATAACAAGATGGATTTAAATAACAAGTTAGATTATTATATACAAAGTAATATGTATTTTGGTTTAATGGTTGATACAAATAGATGATGTAGCCCACAAAAATCTTCAAATATAAATGACAAAAAATAAGCTATATAACTCGATGTGACTAAAGGTGATATGTAGAGGTCCAAAATTCAAATCCCACTTATTATGAAGGAAGCAAGACCCATCATAAAAATATGTGTGTAAACTCATTGAAAAACTAAAATAGTGGTGATCATAACTTTTATATATATATACAAAAAAACAATATCAAATTCAATATTTTGACCTAGGTTGAAACCAAGGTAGTAGTTTGACCTAACTCAATTGAGTGCCCACCAGTCCAATGACATTGGTACAAATTTAAATCCACCAATGGCCTCTCTCATTCCTCATTTTTAATAAGGTGGGGTATGGGTTATAGTGGAAGCATAGTAGAATGATGGGTAGTTAACAATTTCTTTATGTAACAAAAAAAATGTACTTTACAAATCAAGGCATGTGGAGGCTACAAAGACAAAATTCATGGCATCCCAATTAGGATTACAAGCCCAACCATGAAGGTATAAATCAAATTACCCCTAGTTAGGGTTACAGACTTGATGGTGATGGTAAGGGTTATAAGCCTATTTGATGCCATAGAATTAATGGCATCGACGATTAAGGTTATAGGCCCTATGGAGGTCGTATCATCATAAACACCTCCATAAATGTTATAGGTCCAATGGTGGTAGTTAGGGTTGCCTAGCAAACATTGAAAACATTGTGAAGAAAATATTAGTACAATTAATTGATAATAAGATTAATATAACTATTGTAATTTTTTTAAATAAAATTATATTTTTAATAGTGGTTATATTTTGAATTATTTTCAAGATTAAATCATATATTCCCTCTCATAAGTAAATGAAAATTCTAATTAGAAAAAAACATAAATTTATCTCGGTGGGTCCTCGTTATGCCATGGTAATGGTTCCAATAGAATCATTTTTATTATTGACTATTTATATTGGCTTTCACTGTAGGTTAACTAGTGGGCCCTTGAGAATTAGGATTTAGTGTTGTTTTATGTTAGTTGGCCCTTCAACATTAATTTTAGGTTAGTGTGATTTAATACATAAATAGGAATAAATATGTGATGATTTGCATTTGGATATAAGTAGTCTCTTTCAAGAATAAGAGGCTTCGTCCTGTCCAAGTGACTACACTTATAAGTGTATTACTTATAATTTCATAATTTGCACATTTTTTAAATTGTTATTGTTAATAGTTAAATAGTATTTGTTGTTTGAATTTGCTAAAAAAAAATAACAAATACTATTTAACTCTTAACAATAACAATTTTAAGAATTTGTAAATAATGAAACTATAAGAAATACACTTACCTAGTTACTTGGAGAGGACGAAGTTTCTTATTCTTAAAAGAGATGACTTATATCCAAATGCAAACCATCACATAATTCTTCCTATTTATATATTAAATTACACTTACCCTAACCAAAACATTAACCTAAGGTGGCACTAATGTTATGCTCAAGGGCCTACTAATTAAATTAATGTGGGTCCTTGAGCATTAGGATTTTAGTGTTGTTTTATGTTAGTTGGCCCTTCAACATTAAGGTTAGGTTAGTGTAATTTAATATATAATTAGGAAGAAATATGTGATGATTTGAATTTGGATATAAGTAGTCTTTTTCAAGAATAAGAGACTTCATCCAGTCCAAGTGACTACACTTACTCATAAGTGGTTACTTATAATTTCATTATTTGCACATTTTTTAATTGTTATTGCTAATAGTTAAATAGTAGTAGTAGTTTTTTTTATAACAAGTGGTATTAGAGCCATGTTGACTTTGCTAAAAACATGGCTCTAATACCACTTGTTATAAAAAAAATAAAAACTACTATTTAACTCTTAACAATAACAATTTTAAGAATTTGTAAATAATGAAACTATAAGAAATACACTTACCTAGTTACTTGGAGAGGACGAAGCTTCTTATTCTTGAAAGAGACGACTTATATCCAAATGCAAACCATCACATAATTCTTCCTATTTATATATTAAATTACACTTAGCCTAACCAAAACATTAACCTAAGGTGGCACTAATGTTATGCTCAAGGGCCTACTAATTAAATTAATGTGGGCCCTTGAGCATTAGGATTTTAGTGTTGTTTTATGTTAGTTGGCCCTTCAAAATTAAGGTTAGGTTAGTGTAATTTAATATATAAATAGGAAGAAATATGTGATGATTTGCATTTGGATATAAGTAGTCTTTTTCAAGAATAAGAGACTTCATCCAATCCAAGTGACTACACTTACTCATAAGTGTATTACTTATAATTTCATTATTTGCACATTTTTTAATTGTTATTGCTAATAGTTAAATAGTAGTAGTTGTTTTTTTATAACAAGTGGTATTAGAGCCATGTTGAATTTGCTAAAAACATGTCTCTAATACCACTTGTTATAAAAAAAAAAAAAAAACTACAATTTAATTCTTAACAATAACAATTTTAAGAATTTGTAAATAATGAAACTATAATAAATACACTTACCTAGTTACTTGGAGAGGATGAAGTTTCTTATTCTTGAAAGAGATGACTTATATCCAAATGCAAACCATCACATAATTCTTCCTATTTATATATTAAATTACACTTACCCTAACCAAAAAATTAACCTAAGGTGGCACTAATGTTATGCTCAAGGGTCTACTAATTAAATTAATGTGGGCCCTTGAGCATTAGGATTTTAGTGTTGTTTTATGTTAGTTGGCCCTTCAACATTAAGGTTAGGTTAGTGTAATTTAATAAATAAATAGGAAGAAATACGTGATGATTTGCATTTGGATATAAGTAGCCTTTTTCAAGAATAGACTTGTCCAATCCAAGTGACTACACTTACTCATAAGTGTATTACTTATAATTTCATTATTTGCACATTTTTTAATTATTATTGCTAATAGTTAAATAGTAATTGTTGTTTTTTTTATAACAAGTGGTATTAGAGCCATGTTGAATTTGCTAACAACATGGCTCTAATACCTATACCACTGGTTATAAAATAAAATAACAACTACTATTTAACTATTAACAATAATAATTTTAAGAATTTGCAAATATTGAAACTATAAGAAATACAATTACCTAGTTACTTGGAGAGGACAAAGTTTCTTATTCTTAAAAGAGGCTACGTATGTCAAAATGCAAACCATCACATCATTCTTCCTATTTATATATTAAATTACACTTACCCTAACCAAAAAATTAACCTAAGGTGGCACTAATGTTAACCCTAACGCTCAAGGGTTACTAATTAAATTAATGTGGGAGCCAATATAGATAATCAAAATCACTCTATTGGAACCATTACCAGTGCATAATGAAGAACCACCTCCCAATGAACTAAAATTGTATTTTATTATTGGAATTTTCATTTTCTTTTGAGAAGAAAAATATGATTTAATTTTGAAAATGATTCAAAATATAACCATTATAAAGAAAATATAAATTTTATTAAAAAATTACAATAATTATATTAACCTTATTATCAATTAAATTGTACAAATTTTACCTTTATAGTGTTTACTAGGCAACCCTAACTACCATGGTTGGGCTTGGTGTGCACCTGCCTTTAGGACTTCCACTATGCCTATAACCCTAATCGAGGATACCACGAATTCTATGTTCATGGAATCAGCTAGGCTTGTAACCCTAACCACCACTGTCAAGCTTGTAACCCTAACTAAGGGTACTTCAATTTTTGCCTTCATGGTTAGGCATGTAACCCTAATTGGGGTGTCATTAATTTTGCCTTAGTAGCCTCCTAACCACCACCGTCAAGCCTATAACCCTAACTAAGGGTAATTTGATTTTTGCCTTTATGGTTGAGTCTGTAACCCTAATTGAGGTGCCATGAATTTTGTCTTCATAGCCTCTATATGTCTTGCTTTGTAAAGTATATATTTTTTGTTACAAGAGAAATTGGTAACTACAATCATTTTCTACTATGCTTCCACTATAAACCCTACCCCACCTCCTTGTTAACAAGGAGGAATGAGAGAGGCCATTGGTGGTTCCATACTGGTACCAATGGTGGGCACTCAATGGAGTTAGGTCAAAATACTACTTTGGTTTGAACCTAAGTCAAAATATTAAATTTGATATTATTTGTCTTTATAGATATAAAAGCTGTGATCACCACTATTTTTATTTTTTCAATGAGTTCACACATGTTTTTATGAGGGGTCTTGATGCCTTCATAATGAGTGGGATTTGAATCTTGGATTTCTACATATCATCTTTAGTCACATTGAGCTATATAGCCTATTTGTTGTCATCTAGATTTGAACATTGTTGTGGGCTACATCATCTATTTGTATCAATGTTAAAAACGTGGGATAGATGATGTTGGAGGGTGTGGAACATCTCATAAACATAAAAAGGAAGGTTACAAATGAATTTTAGGGATTTCAAACATATTTGAGGTCAAAAAAGTTCAAACATATCTCAATGGTATGATTGGCCTAATTGTAAATAATGTTTGCATAGGGTCAATGCATTTTTTAGACATTTCATATTTGCTTTATTATTGTTACTTTTATAAAAAGTGATGTGTATTGGTGGATATGTCAATTGTTAGCTAGGACCATTATCCCATTCTATATATTAATTCTAGTACTTGAAGGAAAAGCCACTACTCACTGCTCATTCAAAATAAATGTTTTAAACATAGTGATAGGTGAAGAAATTTCAAACATACCTTAATGGTAAGTTTGACCTAATTAGAAATAAGGTTTGCATTGGGTCCATGCATTTTTTTATACATTTTATGTCTACTATACTATTGCTACTATAATGGAAAGTGGTGTGTGTTTGTGGATATATCAATTACCAGCTCAAATCGTTACCTTCTTCTACATATTGATTATTCAAGTTGAAGACCAAAACACTACTCATTCCTCATTTAAAATTAAATTTTTACATTTCAACTTGAAAGATTGTCTAAATAACATTGAAAACAACTAGCAACTAGTATCTGGAATTTATGTGATGTGGATTGTTTGGTAGAAGGAGGCCACGAAAGTTTGTTATAGCAATCCTCTTATGTTCCCAAAGGAATATGAGCATAAGAATAAAAATATTTTCTCACTTTTGATATTTGTAGAAAATATAGAAATGAATATTTTTAATGAAGGAAAACAAGGAAATGTTTAAGCCCTAAAAGCACAACTTAAAAGTTTTTAAGAATATAAATCCAAAGATACTAGAATATCTAGACTAAATTCATTAGATTACAAATGACAAATGTTCTTTTCAAAAAAAATTTCCAATTACCAAAAAGAAAATATAAGTCAAAAAAAATATTAGTTCTTAAGTGAAACATAACCAGATTTTGAAAGAGGAATTCAATGATTATAATAGTTTTTAGTAACATTTTAAAACTATGTTATTTTCAACTGGTGTTTAACAATTGTGATATACAACCATAGGTACATAGTTTTTCAAAAAAATCAAAGGAATTCAATGATAATAATAATTTTTAGTAACATTTTTAAATTATGTTATTTTTAATTGATGTTGAACAATTGTGATATACAACCATGAGTATATTACACATAGTTTCTCAAAAAATCGAAAGCTATGAAAAGCTTCATTTAATTATAAAATATCAAATAATTTATTAATATCTATAAATGATTAAAGTAACCACTCTTTAAAAGATATATTACTATTATAATGTATTTCAGGTAAAAAGACTAAACTAACATAAACTAGGGTTTAAATCTAAAATGAATATTTTCTAACATGCTAAAAGTAAAGAGAGTATGAATGAATTAATATCTTAAAAGTATAGATAAGAAAAACTACACTAATTTGTAGAGAATGTCCAAATTAAATTGAATTTAAAATTCAAGGGCTTATAATTATCTTAAAAAATATTTTTAAGAAACTTGTGACAAAATCAAGTCAGACTTCATTTTGAATATAACGGAACAAGTGGGGTTGGATAGTTTATTCAAAGTTGCTATCACCATAGCTACTATGCAATGACAAGAAATGAATATAGTTGAGGTTGCATATATAATTTTTTATTATCATTATTACTATTATATATATATATACCCTGTGAGTGCTTCTCTGGTTTTAATGTTACAAGGAAAAAACATATAAATAAGGTTTGGCAACTATAATATTAGGCTTAGGCTTTACAATTGATGAGTGCTTCTCTGGTTTTAATGTTACATGGAAAAAACATATAAATAAGGTTTGACAACTATAATATTAGGCTTTACAATTGATACTAC
Organism: Wollemia nobilis; assembly: GCA_028583015.1. Lineage (NCBI taxonomy): Eukaryota > Viridiplantae > Streptophyta > Pinopsida > Araucariales > Araucariaceae > Wollemia > Wollemia nobilis. The sequence continues at coordinate 2,652,894 of JAQPPZ010002027.1, forward strand.
TCCTGATGGACATGGGACTAGTACGATATATACACAGACTATATAGACACAATTGTCTGACTCATTATTGGATTCAGGCCTTTTAATGTTCATAGTATATTCAATGTTTGAAACTATAATAGAAGAATAATTCACATCACTAGTTTTTCTTACCGGTATTATTTATTCACCTAAAAAGAGGACTGTCCTGATCTCATTTTCAGTGTATCCAAGACCAAAAATATATACTATGTAATCTTCATAGCAGTCCTTGCGCCATTGCTTGTACAGGACTCATGTGACCTGGACTAAAATTGAAAGGGTTTGTGGTTTTCACAAACGAGGAGAAACTGCTGCAAATTTACAGATGGCATTGCACAGCGAAAAGGCAACAGGCATTTCCTTTACAAATACATGGCAAGTGCAAAAAAGACACTGGCACTGAAATGAAGGCTAAGCATCACCATAGCAATGGCACTGAAATGAGAAAAAAATCGTATACAACTCCTACATATTAAACATTTTTTCTCCATTACAGTTGGAATTTGTACAATAATAAAAAAGGGAATATCAAATTTGTAAGAAAGAAAAGAAATTTCTCACCGAAAACTGAGGGCAGGCTAGGCTCGTCTCTGTTGAGTTTTAACATAATAACCTCTGACTGGTTTGCTAGAGAAATAAAATGGATGCACCGAGTGTAAGAATGTTGCATAATGTAATTGGATGGAGATAAGGTTTATATAGAGCTTATATTAAATATTATTTTAAAATAAAAAAGTTAATTAATATATTAAGAGTTGGGACGGTTTAGTTAACAATAATGCAATAAATATGTATCCATAGTCGAGGATGGTTGGGTGAGGCGCTAATATTAAATTTTGGTCTAATAAAAATAAAATTATATTTAATATTTAAAATATTAAAAGTCTAATTAATATAGATTCCAAATTTTATTTATTTATTTAAAGAAATTTTGATTACTTAAGGTTTAGGGTTGGTCATCTCATTTTACCATGACTTCTTATAAAAAAAAAGATAAAGTTTATATTAAATATTATTTAAAATTAAAAATTAAATTAATATATTAAGAGTTGGGACGGTTTATCTAACAAAAATAATGCAATAAATATATATTCACAGTTGAAGATGGTTGGGTCTAAGAAGCCTTAATAATAAATTTTGGTCTAATAAAAATTAAATTATATTTAATATTATTTAAAATATTAAAAATAAAATTAATATAGATTACAGATTTTATTTATTTATTTAAAGAAAATACCACTACTGAAAGTTTAGGGTTGGCCACCCATCCCACCATGAACTCTCATAAAGGGAGATAATGTTTATATAAATCTTATATTAAATCTTATGTAAATTAAAAATTTAATTAATATATTAAGATTTGGGATGGTTAATCTAACAACAATAATGTAATAAATATGTATTCATAGTTGAGGATGGTTGGGTCTAAGAATCCTTAATAATAAATTTTGGTCTAATAAAAATTAAATTATATTTAATATTATTTAAAATATTAAAAAAAAAAATTAATATAAATTACAAATTTTATTTATTTATTTAGATAAATTCCCACTACTTAACGTTTAGGGTTGGCCATCCCATCCCACCATGACCTCTCATAAAAAGGAGATAAGGTTGAACCTGGGCGATGCAAAGGGGATATAAGGTTGGATTAAATCCCAACATTACCCTAAAAAAAAGGAGACAAGGTTTAGATAAAGCTTATATTAAATATTATTTAGAAATTTAATTAATATATTAAGAGTTGGGACGGTTAATTTAACAACAATAATGCAATTAAATTATATTTAATAAACCTTAATAAAAAATTAAATTATATTTAATATTATTTAAAATATTAAAAATAAAATTAATATAGATGACAAATTTTATTGATTTATTTAGAGAAAATACCACTACGGAAAGTTTAGGGTTGGCCACCCCATCCCACCATGACCTCTCATAAAGGGAGATAAGGTTTATATAAATCTTATATTAAATCTTATGTAAATTAAAAATTTAATTAATATATTAAGAGTTGGGATGGTTAATCTAACAACAATAATGCAATAAATATGTATTCATAGTTGAGGATGGTTGGGTCTAAGAAACCTTAATAATAAATTTTGGTTTAATAAAAATTAAAATATATTTAATATTATTTAAAAAATAAAAAATGTAACTAATATAGATTACAATTTTTATTTATTTATTTAAAAAAATTGCCACTACTGAAAGTTTAGGGTTGCACCCCATCCCATCATGACCTCTCATAAAGGGAGATAAGGTTTATATAAAGCTTATATTAAATCCTATGTAAATTAAAAATTTAATTAATATATTAAGAGTTGGGACCGGTTAATATAACAAAAATAATGCAATAAATATGTATCCATGGTTGTGGTTGAGGATGGTTGGGTCTAAGAAGCCTTAATAAAAAACATTTGGTCTAATAAAAATTAAATTACATTTAATATTATTTAAAATATAAAAAATGCAATTATTATAGATTATAAATTTTATTTATTTATTTACTGTGAGAAATTATCACGGCGTTTAGGGTTGGGCATCTCCATCCCACCATGATCTCTCATAAGGGAGAGATCAGGTTTATATAAAGCTTATATTAAATATTATTTAAAATTATTATTTTTATTAATATATTAAGAGTTGGGATGGTTAATTTAACAACAATAATGCAATAAATATGTATCCATAGTTGAGGATGGTTGGGTCTAAAAAGCATTAATTATAAATTTTGGTCTCACAAAAATTAAATTATATTTGATATTTTAAAATATTAAAAATACAATTAATATAGATTACAAATTTTGTTTATTTATTTAGTGCAAGAAATTTCCACGACTGACATTTAGGGTTGGGCATCGCCATCCCACCATGACTCTGAGAAGGACGAAATTTGAGTTTATCAATAGGGACCAAACACATAGCCATAAACACACACTTGCCAAGGTCATGGTGTGAACCTTGGACCTTCCAGAGAAGAGCCAAAATCTTAATCATTGCTTTTGGTGCAATAGATTACAAATTGGGTCTATATAATTTTATTTATATTTGGTTTATATTTGATTTTTTTTTTAATATATAGTTGACCTTTTAATGGGCATGTTTTATTGGGTTCTTAATCTATGGTTAAAAAATTAATTTTTGTAATACTATAGAATAAGAAGGAAAGTGCTTTTTAATGTCCATGAGGTTATAGGTTAGAAGAAAAATTTATAGATTAATTTTAAATTAACAATACAACTAATATGTATTAGGATTTGGTCCTATGGGTTTGATATGAGTGAGGAGTTAAGAGATTCACGATATAATCCAATGTTTCTATGCTATAAGAGGGTACTGACTAGATTTATGAACCATCTAGATGTAGAGGTTATAACTATGCATAAATCAATATGAAGTGACTATGCCCTTGTTAACAATGTGAAGCCCTAAGATCACCCTCAATTTTCTATATCCAAGCTTAACATTAACATTCTAATCAAATGGTATGATCTCAAAGGATTGATGAATCTCTTTCGCCATAAAGAAGATATATTAAAGCCTAAACCTAAAACACAATAATAGAAGTGTTATAGGTGTTATAGATTTCAAACTGTTATATAATGTGAATGTTCTAATACTAATTGACAAATTGAAAACCTTCTTATCTATTTCATGAAGAAAGCAAAAAAAGAGTGGTGACAACATCAATAGGTGAGACACAATTTTCATGCTACCTATAAGTATGGAATAAATTAGAAAGACATACCTTCATGAAATGATCGACTTGTATTTATTGAAGAAAATTCAATGCCCAAAAGTTTCAAAGAAAAATTATTTTATATTTGGCATAAAATTCCTAGACAAGACTTCACAGGCTAATTGTTTAGGTTAGATTTTAGGGGCTAATTGATAATGTTATTAGCTCTCATACATAGCAAATGGTAAGAATGGTTATGTGAATTTGTATGATTTAAGAAAGAGTTTAGAGTTTTCCATTAATGTTATATATAATTTAAACTTTGATTTTTGTAACACTAAATAATGTAATGAAGGAACAAGCAATGTGCAATAAAAATGATTTTTGTATTAGATTTCAATGGATCCTTGATCTTTGTTTACAATGCTTTTTCCCCGAATGTGCAAGGGTAATGATTACAAATGCTTGATTCCAAAATACAATGGACAAGAAGGAGGGAAAACTCCTCTTTGCCAAACTCAAAAGATGATGGTGTCTTCAGTCTTCTCTACTACAATCTATGTTGGAGGTGAGTTTATCGTGACCACCATGATGGATTTGAGCGTTTGAATATTGAACCTGCACACATATAAATAGACAAGGGTTTAGTAGCACCTGTCTAAATGCATCTAATGAAATGAACATTGTAAATTGCATAAAATAAAATGAATATGATTTTGCTTACATGAGTCACAATGTGAGCAACATAACATTAGCATTTTTCCCTCCCTCTTTATTGGTGAAGTTATGGTGCCTTTATAGGCCTTTTAGGGAAGGATAGGTGGCAATCTAGGGCTACCATGTGGTAGGGGGAGTTAGAGTGAGTCACTTAGAGTGCCTCACTTAACTAGGGTGATGTGGCTAATGGGTGAGTGCAAGTGGAGTGCAATGTGGAGGATGAGTGAGTGCAACTAGGGTGATGTGGCTTGATGAGTGAGTGCAATTGAGGTGATATGATCAATGAATTAGTACAACTAAGGTGATATGACCAATGAGTGAGAGAAACTGAGGTGATATGACCAATGAGTGAGTGCAACTAAGGTGATGTGACCAATGAGTGAGTGTAAATGTAATGCAATGTGGAAGAGGTGTGTGTGCAACTGAGGTAATTTTTTCCAGATTAAATAAAAATCTAGAAAAAGTAATTATGTGCATGATTTTATTAATATTTTATTATACAAATCCGTGCGGTGGATTTTTCTAAATTTAATAAAAATCTAGAAAAAGTGTATGATTTTATTAATATTTTATTATGCAAATATGTACGGTGGATTTTTCCAAATTTAATAAAAATATAGAAAAAAGTGCATGATTTTATTAATATTTTATTATGCAAAAACCAATGACACCTGTCTTTATTGGATAAATGGACTCAAATCTACTCCATGCACAAGAATGAATGATTTTTGAAAAAAAATATGAGTTATTTTCTTACCCCCTCAATTGGTGAATGGGTAAAGAATTAAACCTATGAGCCAATTGACCAAATGTGGATGATGAAAAGGAGTGGATGTGATGGATGCAAATGTTTGAAAATCAAGATCAAGTTGGTTGTCCCAAGTTTGGGGTGGACTTGTGTTGTCATAAATTTACCTTTTGGTATGATTGACATGCAAGATGATGAAGTAAAGGAACCAATCACCCTAGGAGCCCATTTTCCTAGTGATTGTATCAAATTCCTTAATGCAAAATGATGAAGTAATATTTTTTCGTGTTTTGTAACCCCACGAAGTAGGCATCAATGACAACCTTGGGAAAATTTGCTTGAACATAGGTCACTCAAAAATTGAGGAACCAAATTGATTTTATTTCAAACGTGATGATATGAAATGATTTTGAATAAGTTTTCTTATGGTAATTTATCTATCCTACCAGATTGCATGGATAACTAATCGCTGCAACCACCAAGTGTCTAGATAAAATCACTAAATACAAGGTTCACTTGAGATGATGATGATGTGAGATGATGATATAATTCATTTGTGTTGATTTGAGGGGTTTTTTTTTAATCCATTTGCATTTGAAGGTAAGTTGTGTAAGATTTTCACAAATAAAAACCAATGTGAGTTGCCCCAATCATGCAAAAGATGCTCATTGTTGAATCATTACTTTTAACAGATTGATGATCTTAATTTTGGTAAATTTTTCATTCGTGGGTAGACAAGCTTTAGTCTACGTTTTAGTCTTTAGGTGTACCAAGTGTTTTTGTGATTTAGATTTGTGCTTGTGATCTACCCTAGCAAAAAGTGCGTATGATAGTCTTTGGTAATGATTCTTGAATGAATGTGTTTTGCATGATTGAGTGTTTTGAGTATTGACTTTGATTATGAATTATGTGATGGATGTTTTTTTTTCATAATTGTGATTTCGACCATTATAGGTAATTGTACACCTCTATCCCTTGGAGCAGTCCAACTGTATGGCTTTCTTAGGGAATTTAGATGATAACAATTCAATTATTTCTTGAGGTGAATCACTATGCAAGGACCTTATGGTAACCTACCCATTCGATCAAATGGTATGGATAATTAGTTGCTACAACCGCTAGGTGTATATGATAAGTTACTGCATACGAGGATCACTTGAGGCTAAGTGGAAGAAGAAGAATGTACCTCTATCCCTTGGAGCAGTCCAACCACATGGCCTTCTTAGGGAGTTGAAATTAAATTTCTTCTATTCTTTTAGGAGCCTACTAAATTTGTTTTTTGACCAAAGAAATTGAGGTACCTTTGGAGTTTTTTTTCTTTTGATTGTTTTTTTAAATTTTATATTGTTTTTGTGGTTTTATGTTTGTTGATTGATTTTTTTTTGACCAAAGGAATTTGGGTACCTTTGGAGCATTTTGGATTTATTTAACCAAAGGGGTAGGTGTCTTTTGGGATTTTTGAATTGTGTTAATATTTTTTGCTTATGGTAATTTACTTCTCCTATCAGATTGTATGGATAGCCAATCGCTACAACCGCTAGGGGACTAGAGTAAATCACTAGATACAAGGATCACTTAAGGTTGAGTGGAAGAAGGAAATACACATCTCTATCCCATGGATAATTCGAACTGCATGACTTTCTTAGGGAGTTGATATTATAGCACTTTGATTCTTTTGAAAGCCTTTTGAAATTGAATGTGACCAAAGGAATTGGGTTACCTTCGGAGCTTTTTTTTTAAAATAAAATTTAACCAAAGGAGTTTGGTTCCTTTGGAGCCCTTGAATTGAGATGTGACCAAAGGAATTTGGTTCCTTTGGGGCCTTTTGGATTGAAATTTGACCAAAGGGGTGCTTCCTTTGGGGCCTTTTGAATTGAATGTGATTGGAAAATTTGATTTTTGACTTACTCCCCCAAGTGACGAATGGGTGAAATATGAAAATAGATGAAACCTATGAGCTAATTGATGTTATTGCATGAATGATAATGTAACAAGTGTCCTTATGGTAATATACCCATCCTATCGGATTGCATGGATAACCAGTCATTGCAACCGCCAGGTGTAGCTCACTCCTAGGAGTCTCAAGGATGACGACATGGGTAGTTGTTTGCAAACCAATAGAGAAGTCCACATAGGCACCCCCTTGCTTAGCTATAGATGTAGCTAAGGCTTGGTAAATTTGAGCGTAATGCTCCATGAATGCAAGTGCTTGGAATTTGTTTTTTTGTTAGTGGTTTGGCTTGACTCTGGGTCGTTACCATAAGCTGGGGTGAAATGAGGTGGCACATGTGAAGGTATGTGTGTGAAAATGTGATGGAAATACAAATGAATAACACACAAATTAAACAAACAAACAATGTTTTCTAATTTTTTGTATTTTTTGTTTTTTGTTTTTTGAACTTTGGAATTTTATTTTTTATTTTTGGGTTTTGAGGTTTTTGAAGTTTTTGATTTTTTTTGTTTTCTAGTTTTGGTGTGTTTTGATGTTTTTGGAATTTTGATTTTTTTTGGACTTAGAATGAGAGAACTCAACCAAGGTGGTGACTAGGAACACTAGTGCCAAACATGATGTTCTCAAAAGAGTCTAGGGTACATCACTTACAACCCACAATGTGTGGAGGGTTCGCCTAGCTCTTCCACTCTGAATCGATAAGTGTTTCCAATAGTGGGAGGTATTTTGAACACGAGTGACCTATTCCAGCTTAAGAGAGTGCCCTATTCTATCTAAGGTGTCTAGGGGGTAAGCCGGTGGAAGGAGGTGAATTCCAACGTCATTGGTCTGAATTGGAGGTTGGTGATGAAGTCCAACCTTACCAATGTTATTGTGATACGTGCTAGTGTGTGTGGTTTTTGTATTTTTTTTGTTTTCTATGATTTTTTTAAACAAAGTGTGAAAATCAATCCTAAAATGCAATCTAGGATGCAATTTTGATTTTCATGCACACAAATGCAATAAAACATGGAGTGTATAAAATTAAGCAAATTTTTGACAATAATTTGTTTTTGGAACAAAAATTAATAAAGTAAAAGGACAATAATTAAATTTTAAAATGCAAAGTTAAAATGATTTTTTTTTTGTTTTTTATTTTTTGCAAAAAATAAAAATGATTTTTTTTTAAATTTTTTTTTATTTTTTTGTTTTTAATTTTTATGTTTTTTTTTTCAATTTAAATGTTAATTTTTTTCTATTTCAATGCAAAAATTAAATTGATATTTTTTAATGTTTTTTTCAATGCAAAAATTTAAATTGATTTTTTTGTTTGTGTTTTTCAATGCAAAATATTAAATATTTATTTATTTTCTTTGTTATGTTTCAATGCAAAAGTTAAATTGATTTTTTTTTAATGCAAAAGTTAAAATGATTTTTTTTATGTTCTTTTTTCAATGCAAAAATTTAAAATGATTTTTTATTGTTTGTGTTTTTCAATGCAAAAATTTAAATGTTTATTTATTTATTTATTTGTTTGTTTTTTTTATTGGTTGATAAAAAGGGTTTTGAAAGGTCCCAAAACCTTTTACACAAATGCAACAAAGACAACTAACCAGAAGTGAACTAACTGAACTGAAAATAAACAACCCTAGAGGAGAATGAAACAACCAAATTTAAACCAAAAAGAAGGTGCATACATAAACAAAAAGGAATAAGGGTCCAAACTATAGCAATGGTACCCAAAAGGAAATAAAAAAAACTATCAAAAGCCTAACCAAGATTACAACATTTGGCTTAGCGAGGTTCAATCTATGAGCTTATTGGAGCAACCACTTCCACTATGCTAGAAATTAGTAGTTTTATTTGCCATTCCTTGCCACCTGGGTTCACGAGTGATAGTTGCCTTGTGAACTTTCCACATTCCTTTCCACTTGGGTTCATGAGTGAAAGTTGCCTTGTAAACTTTTCACATTCCTTGCCACCTGGGTTCATGAGTGATAGTTGCCTTGTGAACTTTCCACATTCCTTGCCACTTGGGTTCATGGATGATAGTTGCCTTGTGAACTCTCCACATCTCCTCAACATTACCCCAAGATGGATTGCACAAAAGTGCATAAGTAAAAAGAGGATATGTGCTAACATCCATGTCAGACAAACCATATCCAACCACTAGACCCCAAATTAACCACATCAGTACCATTAACTAGTTAAAGATTAGGATTTCCATTTTTATCAGTGTGGGCCACAATACATTGAGGGAAATTGTTATACCAGACTTAGGGGTTATCTTGTTCAACTCCTTTATTGGCAAGGAGGTCAGAAGCTTTGTTTCCTTTTCAATAAACATGTTGAATTGTAATATTTATGATGCCTTCAATTATCTTCAAGCTTTCTTGGATAGCATTGAATATGCTCCAGGCAAGAAGCTGACATTTTTGGATGCATCGAATGACATTCATAGAATCACTCTCTATGATAAGTCTTTCAAATTGAAGCTACTTGCAAATGAGGAGACCAAGGTATAACACACAGGCTTTAGCAAAATTATTGTTTTGACTGCCCATGGACTCAAAAAATGTGCATAGGACTTTACCTTGACTATTTTTGAAAAGACCACCTCCTCCAACCCTACCAGGGTTTCCCTTTGAGGCTCCGTCAATGTTGAGCTTAACCCATCCACAAGACGGGGGAATCCATTTCACCATTGACCTTTCAACTTTGGAGGACCTCGAGGGGGGGCGTCAATATGAAATTTGAGAGTATTATAAATGGATAATTTCCATTGGTTCTTGGGTTTTTTAGATTAGATAAGATTAGCATTCTCAATGGAAAAAAATAGAGCTTGGGAGAACACTGATCTGGTATCTTTTGCAATAGCACAAAAAATTTTGTTGTTCCTCTCCAACCATACCTACCACAAAAAATGAGGAAAACAATACGACCAAAAAGCATAGATTTTTGGATTCAAAAATAGATTTGGCCACTGATGGCAAGCATCAAAAAGAGTTTTTGGGTATACCCAGGACATGTTGGCCAACTTGAGAAAGGAAGATAGCACTTCATTAGAGAATGGGCACTCAAGAAAGATATGGATCACAAATTTCTAGCTATTTTTATAGAGGACACAATAATTAGGGAGCATTAGGCCTTTGTGGATTAGATTGTCAATGGTCAAGATTTTGTTTAAAGAAAAAATCCAAAAAAATGGGTAACTTTAGGGATTAGATTTTTCAACCAGATAGTCTTAAATTCAGGCGAGGAGTTGAATTCTCTAGTTTGGGTGTAGTAGGCTGACTTAACAGTATAAAGCCCATCCTCAAAAAGTTTTCATAACGAAGAGTCTAAAGAATTTGGGTTACTAGGAATGATAGTGGTGCGCAATAGACCAACAATAATAGAATAAGCAGAGGACTGAGCAATGCTGATGTTGATAGAGGGAAAGAGCTTCCATTTGGATTTGTTATAGTTTCTAGAAAAAAATTACATACCTTAGAACCAAACAAGCGATCAGTGATTGGCTTGATGCAGGAGAGGCTAACATCATTGATTAGAGGGTGATTTTTGAGCCATCTGTCCTACCAAAAGTTAATAAATATTCCATTTACTAGCTTCCACTTGAGCCCAAATTTTAGGATGGATCTCGTATTAATCATAAAGTTCCAACAATGTGATCTAACCAGAAGAACTTCATCACTTATAAAGGTTCATTGTTGCAGGTATTTATTCTTTATGATATTGATCTAGGTGGCTTATTCATTTTGGATAATTCTCCAACCTTGCTTACCAATGAGAGTAGAATTCATCTTACTAGCTTTCTTGAAGACCAACACTCCCTGATTCTTCTTCAAGAAGATCTTGTCCCAAGCAACCAAGGGAATTCTATGGGTATTTTTGCTTCTTGACCAGAGAAATCTCATTTGTATCTGTTCAATATTCTTGCAGATAGAAGCTAGAGATTTAAATATGAACAAGAAATACACTGGAATTTCTTGTAAATAAGCTTGGACAAGAGTCGCTTTCACTGCCTGGCTGAGGAGAAAACCTTTCCACCCGACCAGCTTTTTCTAAATTTTCTCCAAGATTTTATTCCACACATTTGCAGGAGGTTTACCATGGCAAAGGGGTATACCTAGATAGGTGGAAGGAATTAATGATATGCTACAGCCCAGGATTTTGGCAATCATTTATTGTATGTCAATGGGAGTATTCAAGAAATATAGTTTACTTTTTGAAAATCAACCTTTTGTCCAATAATAAGCTCGTAGGAGACTAGGATATTCTTCATTATCCTTGCTTCAAGAACTTAAGATTTTGTTTCTAGTAATGTATCATCAACAAATTGTTGATGCATGATCAGTTGGGAGATGGAGGAGGTCTTTATCCTAGAGATAGTACCATTAGAGCAGGCAGAATTGAGTGCCCTTCCAAGGGATTCTACAAGAATAATGAATAAATAATGGGAGAGAGGATCCCCCTGTATGATTCCTTGGTTACTCTTGAAATACCCAGTAGCAACACCATTTACACTGATAGAAAACTAGGTAGACAAAAGAAATTCTTGGATTAGGGTAATCCACTCTGGATAAAATCCAAATTTTGCCATCACAGCACATAAAAAACTCCAAGAGACCCTGTCAAATGCCTTGGTGATATCTAACTTGAGAAAAGGATTGAATTTTTATTTTTTGAGACAAAGTGGAGCAGTTCGTGAATAGTTATTATACCATCAGTTATAAGCCTTCCCTTGATCGAGCTACCTTGACATAAATCAATAATACTAGGGAGCAATTTCTTCATTCTATTGACAATGGTCTTGGTAAAAATTTTATAGATAAAATTGCACAAGCTAATTGACCTATAATCATTTTTTTTTTGCATTGCTAAGTATTCGGGACAAGGGTGATAAAGGTGGAGTTGAAGTCTCTCGAGATGCACTTGGTCACTTGAGCAAACTGAATGGCTTTAGTTACATCAGTACTGACAATATCCTAGAAATGCTGAAATAAGTGGGGAGAGAAACCATCAGGTCAAGGTGCTTTATCAGAAGATATAGAAAACATAGCATCTTTAATTTCATCTACAAAAAAATTGACCAGTAGTCTGTCATTATTTTCATTAGAGACTAAACAAGGAATATTTTGGAGAAGGGAATTAGCATATTAAGGGTTACTTGGTTTACCCACTCCAAGAATGTTTTAGAAATGTGCTACGGCTTCACGTCTCACCTCCTCTTCATTTTATGTGCTGGTGCCATCCTACCTGATCAAATTTTTGATTTTTTTGATGCCTTTGTGTTGGAGGGTGAGAGCGTGGAAATACTTTGTATTGGAATCACCTTGTTTGAGCTAGAGAAATCTAAAACATAGGTTTGAATTGGAAACTAGACTTGAAAGAGGCAGTGTTCAACCCTTCTAAAACTAGAGGGTTGTGGTTAGAACCAATCCGAGAAAGAGAGTGGAGAGTTGCGTTTCCAAAGGATTGAAGAGCTTTGCAAGAAATGAGAAATCTATCCAATCACATTAAAATATGTTGTGCCCCCACTCTCTTGTTGGTCTAAGTGAATTTTCTCCCTTGAAGGTGGATGTCCATAAGACCACACTCATCAATGAATTCAGAAAAATCTTCAAAAATTTGAGGTGAGATAGGAGTACCTCATTTTTTGTTCATAGGGTATAGCGATGATTTGAAATTGTTAGCTATCATCCAAGGATGAATATGGAATATATGTCACATTTACCTCATATAAAACCATAGTTCTAATCAGACAGACATAGTATTAGGAGCATACACATTAGATAAAACCCACTAAACATTTGAATCTTTGCAATAAAAAGCAATGTTGGTGATCCTATAAGAAGATGATAATATATGATCTTATACTTTAGTAGGGTCCCATGGGCACATAAGGCCACCAGACGCTCCCTTGGAAGGGCTGGTAGCAACTCCACAATTTTTTCATATAGCCTTAATAACTCTATCTTGGCAGTTTTCATTGATCTTGGTTTCTTGTAACAATATGATGGTTGGCTTAATATATTTTCTCATGGATGAAAGGATTCTCTGCTTAGTCTGTCCATTAAGACCTCTCACATTCCATGAGAGAATATTCATTTGAAATATTTTAAATATTTCATACCTCCTCCACGTGAAGGTGTCAGAGGAGGTTTGGTTTTGTTCCTCCCATCTATGGAAACCTTAGAATGATTCTAATCAATTGAAGAGGAGATAATAGTGGGTTGGGAGTCATTAGAAATACTCTCTACAACTTCCTTTCACCTTAAATCCTATTTTCTAGGCCTCCCTCTTTTTGCTTTTTTATAACATGTATCAGCTAAAATTTTCTTTTGATTTTTAGAAACAAATTTTTGAGGGGTAGGGTTTTGGTTATCAAGATTCATATCAAGAGATTTCAGCCCAGAACTAAGGACATATTTTTTAGGAGGGGAGATATAGGGATAGACACATTGAGCAGAGGGTCTTGCTAATTCGAGGGTTTTCTAGACTCAGATTGAATAAAGTTTAGAGATTTAGCAAAAAAATGAAGTCCAGAAGGTTCTAGATGTGAAGGGGATTATAGAATCTCATAGGCATCATAACAGGGCTGTAAATATTTTTGTATGATATCACTTATAAGATCCTCTATAGAATCATGTAAAGGTTTGAAAGGGTTTGCTTTAATAAAGAGTGAGCAATTTTGTTTAGAGTGAGAAGATTTAGGGATGGAGAGATTACCTCTTTTTCCTTCCTCTTCAGGACTTCTTGGCATAGCAACAGGCTTCCCGGTGTCCATGGTGGCAGCCAAATTTTGAGTTGGATTAGCTTGGTAAACTTTATTTTCGTGAATAAGTCCATCATTAGAGTTAGTTGTTGGGAATTTTTGGGTCAGATTTTTTACAGTATTATTTCTTAGCAACAGACAAGATCCACATAGGTGGGTAAATCTGAATCAATATTTGCCATCATACAAATTCTAGCATGATTTATCCTTGATCGCGCTTTCATCGCAGGATCATGGGTCACAAAGTCCCCAATAGCTTCACCAACCAGGAGAAAAATCCTCTCAGCCCAATATTGGAGGGGTAGATTTGGAAGCTAGAAATAGATAGACACCAAATTTATAGATTAGGTTTTAGGATCAAAGTCCTCCACCCATTTTCATAGGAACAAGATTCTACGATCATAGAACCAAGGTCCACCAATCAATATGTGGTTGGTGTCTTATGCATTATTGAGGCTTATGAGGAAAAAACCTCTAGACATGGCCTTTATTTCCATGGATCCACTAGGCCACCATTTTTTTGATGCCCATTTCTTGATTGATTCAATGTTAGGCCGACCTCCTATGAATTTATCTATCAAGGATAAAGAGCTTTGGCTGATATTCAAGTTCATAACACTAGGAGGAATGGAGATATCCTTGCAATTACGGTTGCAAGGATTTGTCTTAGAAGAAACAACCGCATACCCCAAGATTATAACTTTATCAGCATAGGAATTATGGGGAGAATCTTGATATTGGCTTGAAAGGTGCCTGCTAACAGTTTGATATTTAGAAACTGCATGTGGGGCATAACCGCTAGTGGTGTGGCCTCCAAAAGGGGGTCCATATGGGTTGCCAATACCTGTATCTTCCAAACCATCATATTTGCCATCGCCTAGAGGGTTCTCTAGATCGTCGCCATCGCCATTATCGAATTCAATTTTTCCATCTATCAAAAATTTAAAATTTCCCTCACCATTGCCAGAGCACACCATTTTTAAGAGAAACCCTTTGATTTTGCTGCTCCAATTTTTAAAATCCTTTGATGTTGTTGCTCATATTTTTCCACAAAAAACCTTCTTACATTGCTATTCAGTCAAAACCCTCTCACACCATTGCTCAGTTGATTTTACTGCTCCATATTTTAAAACTGTTTGATGTTGCCGTTCAAAATTTTCTAGCAGTGTTACACTACTTTTCAATAAAAACCCTCTCACACCATTGCTCAGCTAATGTCGTTGCTCCAATTTTTTAAAACCCTTTGAGTTACACTACTATTCAATCAAAAACCTCTCACACCATTGCTCAATTGATGTCGCTACTCCAATTTTTTTTTAAAACCCTTTGATATTGCCACTCATATTTTTCCATCGGTGTTACACTGCTATTCAGGCAAAAACCTCTCACACCATTGCTCAGCTGATGCCATTGCTCCAAATTTTTAAAACCCTTTGATGTTACCTCTTAGATTTTTCCATCGGTGTTACTTTTATTAGATGAATTTATTCTTATTCATTTATTTGTTTGTTTCAATGTAAAAGTTAAATTGATTTTTTTTTTGAATGCAAAAGTTAAAATGATTTTTTTAATGTATTTTTTTAAATGCAAAAAGTTAACATGATTTTTTTTTGTTGAATCTAATTGCAAATGTAAGAAGAAAATAAAATAAAACAAAAATAAATGAAAACAAAGATTTTTTTTTTTAGTTAAAAAAAATGGTAGAATACTTCGAAAGATTTTTTTTTTGAAATTAAAATAGAACACCAACCTGGATTTTGAGTGGAGGAGGAGATTTTCAAGACAAAAGTCAAATCCTACAACCACACAAAGAAAGACCAAAAATTAGTGTTCTAAAAATAAAAATAAAGAAATAAAAGGGAAAAGGGGTAAGAAAACCATGATCGCCAATTTGTAAGCAGAAAAGACAACACCAAATAATGTAATGAAGTAACAAGCAATGTGCAATAAAAATAATTTTTGTATTAGATTTCAATGGAGCCTTGATATCCGTTTACAATGCTTTTTTCCCGAATGTGCAAGGGTAATGATTACAAATGCTTGATTCCAAAATACAATGGGCAAAGAGGGAAAAATCCTCTTTTCCAAACTCAAAATACGATGGTATCTTCAGTCTTCTCTACTATAATCAATGTTGGAGGTGGGTTTGTCATGACCACCGTGATGGATTTGAGCTTTTGAATCCTAAACCTGCACACATATAAAGAGAAAAGGTTTTAGTAGCACCTATCTAAATGCATCTAATGAAATGAACAATGTAAATTGCATAAAAGAAAATGAATATGATTTTGCTTACATGAGTCACGATGTGAGCAGCATAACATTAGAATTTTTCCGTGCCCTTTTCTTGGTGAAGTGATGGTGCTTTTATAGGTCTTTAAGGGAAGGATAGGTGGCAAGCCAGGGCTACCATGTGGCAGGCAGAGTTAGAGTGAGTCACTTAGATTCCCTCCCTTAACTGGGGTGATGTGGCTAATGGGTGAGTGCAAGTGAGTACAATGTGTATGATGAGTGAGTGTAACTGGGATGATGTGGATTTATGAGTGAGGGTAATTGAGGTGATACGACCAATGAGTGACTGCAACTAAGGTGATGTGACCAATGAGTGAGAGCAATTGAGGTGATATGACCAATGAGTGAGTGCAATTGAGGTAATGTGACCAATGAGTGAGTGCAAATGTAATGCAATGTGGAAGATGTGTGAGTGCAACTGAGGCAAATTTTCCCAGATTAAATAAAAATCTAGAAAAGTAATTATATGCATGATTTTATTAATATTTTATTATGCTAATATATGTGGTAGATTTTTATAAATTTAATGAAAATCTAGAAAAAGTGCATGATTTTATTAATATTTTATTATGCAAATCTGTGTGGTGGATTTTCTAAATTTAATAAAAATATAGAAAAAGTAATTATGTGCATGATTTTATATGCCTAAGTTTGGACTTAGGAATATATTTTATTATGCAAATTTATGTGGTGGAATGCAAATGGTTCTTTTGTGGGTGCCTAGGTTTTGGTGTCTACAATACCACAATAGGCTTAACTCTAGCAAACAACTTTAGGTTTACAAAAAAAAAATATTATATTGTTTGTGAAGGGTCTTGGCATCATGTGCATTGTAGCACAACCTTTAAACAAGAAAATGTATCCTTGAAGATTGAAACATTTATAATTCTAAAATTTCTCATCTTCCTAAGCTTGCAGTCTAAGGTGACATCCTTAACTAATGCATCATAGTTCCCATGGCCATGATTGTATTATTTATTCCTAAAATTTTAACTGGAACTTGATGGTCTTGCATAAAATGTACTTCATTTCTTTTGATGGAAATGAGAATATCAACCATTGGATATGATCATGTACTTCGTAAATTTATTCAAATATCTATAAGCACTAAAAGAAGAAAATGTGTCTCTAGTTGAACTGGTCTTAGACAACTTACAAGTGGATGTGTGGGGTCCATGTTATAAAGTGGTAGGTGGTGAGTGAAAGATAAAAATCTAAGTGATTGATGTAAGTATTTAGCCTTGAGTCTATGATCCCAAGTCTATGTGAAAGATAATTTGGATAAAGTTGTGGTTTATGGGATGTAAAATGACATGTCATGAATGAAAAATGATAAGAAAGAAGATAATGCAAATTTGTAAGTCATAATACATGAGAAGATAACATAGATAGAATGGTAATAAATATAGGATTATAAGTTACAAGTGGAGTATGCAAGATAAATAGTCAATGCAATTCTATAACCAACAATCCACAAGAAATATTTTGAAGAAAAAGTTATAGAATGCATAATGTGAGCTTGCAAATAGCATGTAGAAGGCAAGGTGTCAGATTAGAGCAACTCCATATCCTATAGTCCATGAATAAAGAAAAATTCAAAGGAGTTGTGGATACGAAACACAAGTTATAGAAGAAACACAAAGGATAATGTGCAACATGATAGATATAATTTTATGACTTATGGCTTATAGGAAAGCAAATTTATGAGGGAAACATCACAGAATGTGAGATGCAATGATAGTATACAATTGGATGGAATGTTTTTTGGTAATGATAGATTGTAGTCTACTAGAATTATATGACCCAATAGTTTATTGAGTGGTGGTGTGCAAGGTTGAGACATGTAGATTACAAGATGTAAAATTAAGGAGACCACCATGCAAAACAATGAGGGTTTGCTCATATATCCATGACTTGCAAGAAAGGGAAATGAGATGGATCCATGGCCTGATAATAATAAATCAAATTAATGGGTTTTTTGTGAATAACAACCAAACATAGTGGAGAATATATGTCACATGAAACACTTCAAAATTTGGAAGGTAGCAAGAGTTGAGATAAGTTAAAAAGAGGTTCAATTGAAATCGATTTTAATGGATATGATATTTTAAAATGTAAAATTGAAGTAAACTAGTAAGACAAAAGATATTACCTCTGAAGTCTAAGGAAAAGGGAGTTGGGATCAATTTCCACATGTAGTTTGCAAAGTCAAAAGGTAAAAAGTAGTTGCAAATAGGGGTAAATCAGCTTTTATGTGTGCATTAAGTCAAGTTTTAATCTCATGTGCATGGGATATTTAAGGATATTTATGGTTAAATAGATGACTATGATCTCAAGAGATATTCCTATAAATTTTTCAAGTATATAATGTAGGGTGCAAGGTTGTGATCAATAATTGACTAGTGCCAAATCAAGTGATAAGATCAAATAGACAGGAAGGGTGAGTTCACAAGGATGAGTTGTTGTAGAGTTCCAAATTATAAGTAAAAGGAAAGGATTCAAATAGTTAATAAAAATTTGCAACCTATATGTTGTAGAAAGGAGAGAATTCATGGAAAAAATACACAATATTCTTCTTGTGAGTTGGTTGCAAGTTGTAGGTTATGGGTTGCAAATATGCAAAAAACACTCATGTTGGTATTTTGTTATAGTGCAACTTAAATTTTGTAATTCATGAGATCGAGAAAGTTTCACATTCTTAGAATTTTGATTCTTCGGCATTTTTAAAAGACTACAACCCCTCATAAAAATATTATGTCAGTGTTTGATGCTCCTCTTTCAAAGGTCTTACTAGAAATACTCAAGATGCCCAGATATGGTACCATCAAGTATATATATATTTTTATTTTTTTGGTTTATGGATTTTGCAAAAAGTGAGAGGTACTGTGGGTCACAATTCTAACCACATTTTAAAAGCCAAGGGGAAATATATTTTGGATCACTAGGATTCGCTAAGTGTTGCAAATTCTTAAAAATGGCAGAGGACTAGGGAATGCTCAAAGTGAGGACTACATAATTAAATGCATCAACATGAAGATTCATTTCCATAGGAAGGTGCAATAGCTTATGGCATGAAGCTGTGATCACCTAGAACCAGGATATTGATAATGTTTTGAAGGAAAGATAGAGGAAGTTGAGTTCATGTTGAGAAATGTAGCTCACATAGGAACTTATTGCATAGGCTTTAGTATTAATGTATTAGAAGTGGTTCGAGATATTTCGAGAATGATATGGATTGAAATGTTGAGAAGTGTAGCTCAGATAGGAACTTATTGCATAGGCTTCAATATGAATGTGTTAGAAGTGGTTCGAGATATTTAGAGGATGATATGGCATAGTGGGACCCACAAAAGAGAGTGGGAGAATCTACATGGCACTTGGTGTATCAGTTCAGGAGAAGTACCTCATGTCAAAGTCAAGTTGTGTCTTAGGTTTAGATTTCCTATTATTTCATTTTTTCTCTCATTATTTGTAAAGTGACCACTTAGGAAAAGTGGGAACTAATTCTATTTTGTAATTCACTTTAGAAGGGGTGAAAGTCTTTTCTCTTGAAGTTGACTTAGTCTTAGGAGTCTAAAGGAAATGTTCTAGAACATTCATGACTTAGACTAGGATTTAATCTGGTCCATACATCTCAAGATGAGATAGGATCTAATATTGACTATTCATCTAAATATGAGATATGGGTTGCTAGGATTATAAATATGAGATATGGGCAACTAGGATTAAAGAGATCAAGGTTTTGTTCAAGCATAAAAGGCATACAAGATGAAGAAAAATATAGATATTAACTTTGAATATGAGCAAGAGAGAGGAGAAGGACAAGAGTGCTTAGACGAGAAGAAGAGCATATTCTTGAAGAGAATTGCAAGATAAGCAGGTCATACAATAGGCCATGCACAAGTCGTACACCTTCAGATATACAAGTTGTGCATCATATTCTATTGATGCTTGAGTGTGCTTCAAGGTTAAGAGGAGAGGAATAGTGATTTACTGTCTAGAAAAGGCAAAAATAGAGTAGGTCATCCTATTGTAGATGTACTATTTTGTATAGACCATTCTTTTGCTTTCATTGTTCATTTTCCAGCTATTGTGTAATTGTTGCATGTTCAAAAATTTATTTGTCTTTAAATAAATTTAAGATCTGATTTATTTAATAGAAGAAACATAGGACAATAGTCATCTAGGCTTTGGAAAATTTACATGGTATCAGAGCTACATGTGATTGATAACCTCAAGGATTTATAGTAGTAGATTACTACTGGATAGAAAGAACCAATAGTTAGCGGATTTCAAACTTTTACTTGAAGGACTAAACTTACTTGCAAGATAGCTTTTTAGTCTTTCATATCAAATCTGAAAGCTTGAAGGACTAAACTTACTTGCAGGATAGTTTTTGAGTCTTTCATATCAAATCTAAAATTTTGTGCAATAGATCTCAGAGATGATAGCATATAGCCTTTGATATGAGGATAGATTGAAAGGTACCTCCAATTTATTATCTCGTAAAGTTAGGGTAATGTTCTTATTGGAAGAGAATGATCTATAGAATATTGTCAAGGATGTTGTGACTCCACCTAAAAATCTACAATAGCTGGCAACTCATAGAAAGAAGGTAGTGAAGGCTAAGCAGATGATATTAGATGTAGTGATGGATCACTTGATTCCTCACATATTTGAGAAGTCTACGACAAAGGATATGTTTGATTCTCCGGTTAACCTCTACTAGATCAAGAGCATAAATAGGAAGATGATATTATAAAACAAACTCAGATTTATAGATATGACCATATCTAATACCATTACGATTTACCTAATGAAGATCATGTAGATTCATGATCAACTGTTAGTAGTTAGGAAGAAGGTTGAAGACAAAGAGTTGGTGAACATGGCACTAAATGGTTTCTTAGCTTCATGGGAACCATTTCTCAAAGTCATCTATGCTCATGAGAACCTTCCCATATTTGAGAAACTATGAGATAATTTTATCTAGGAGGAGACTCAGTTGAATTCAAATATTAGCAAGAAGGGTGGTGATGATAACCTAGCCCTCATTGGGCATACCAAGAAGGACAGAGGTAAAGGACCCAACAAGAGTAAGGTAAAGAGTGAGGAGTCAACCTCATAGTCAAGGAATAAGGACTTTAACAAGATCAAGTACTTCATTTGTCATAAGCAGCCATTATGCATCATAGTTTTCAAATAAGAAGAGCAAAGGGAAGCAACAGTATATGTAGGTAGCAGCCTTCAAAGAAACTCATATGGGTTAGTTTGTTTCTAAACTCAAGAAGGATTTCTTATTTGTCTCTTACCTTTCTACCAATATGGTTCTGAGATATTCTTGGTATATGGAAAATGGGGAATCTCATCATATGATATTAGCTTGATAGTTTTTTACCAGTCTACAGGAGTAGGACTCAAGGGTTCAGGTTGAGCTTGGTGATGATGCCAAGAATCCAGTTGAAGCAATTGTTACCATTCCTTTTTGACTCTAGTTAGGGAACTCTTTAGACTTTGATGATGTTTTTTTTATTCCAGGTCTCAAGAAGAACTTGCTTTTAGTTTTGGTTATGGAGGACAAGGATTATGTAGTAGATTTCAGAAACCATCATGTCCTTATTATACTAGAAGAATCTAGCCTAGAAACAATACAAGTGATAGGTGTTGGGATCCAAATTGACATTGAGTAGAACTCAAAACTATGAATGTTGATCTTCCAGCTTTTTGATTAGGTATGCACCCACTAGTCACAGTTCAGACCTCAATATTGGATGGATTAAATAATGCTCTAATTCAACCTCCAGAGTAGGTTGGTTCCTTGTCAACTAATAAGGTGTTGACTCATGTGAGCATAGTTAAATTTTTTAAGAAATAGGGCTAGAAAAATGTTTAGGGTTAAGATATTATAATCAAAATAGAGGTTGGATAGAGCTAAAAACATAGGCATCCACAGGGAAAACCTTTCTAACAAACAATTTTCAATGTCCCACACTTAAGATTAACATCATTCAAAAAACAAATGATCTTCGTCAAGAAAACACAAAACAAAGACATACTCCAAGAAGCTATTTTAACATCAATAATACTAATAATATAATGCAGAATAATATTAGTATCAAGATTTAATAGAAAAGAACTCCTTGCAAGCATAGATTTAATTATGAAAATATTTCAATTACCCTAAGCTAGTAATTCAATATCAACATAATAGACTAATCATAACAATATTAGCAAAAAATAAATTCATAGCTTGAATATCCTGATAGAATAATTGAAGACACCAGTTCTGAGGTAAACATCCAAGTAATGTTACTTCTATTGTCTTGCAGAAAAATATTACACAATAGGGCAAGAAAACACTCTAGAGTTGACCCTAAAAATTTAGGGTTCAACCTCTATTAATAGTTTTCATCCCTGGCCTTGTCCTAGATCCTTGGAACATCCTTTGCCCTTCCTTCATGGCTGGTAGGCATTGTAGATGATCTCCTTGGGGTGGGAGATCATTGTTCCATTTGTCTACCCCTTTCCTTGTTGTTTGGTGGGGTTTTCTTCTGGTGCCTATGATCTAGGATGTCCTTAGGTTTTTTTGGGACATCCCTGGGTCCTATTTAGGTTCCCTGGCACACATTTGCCATCCTCCTTGGCTAGATTTTGTTGAATATGATCTCCTTGGGTTGGGAGGTCCTTTATTATCTTGTTTTCCCCATTCCATGCCTTATATCAAGGTTTTCCTTTTGATGCCTATGAACTGGGACATCCTTGATATTTTTAGGGATATCCCAAGGTTTTTCCTAGGCCATCCTTCTTTTCCTTTTTCTTGTAGGGTACTATTTGGTGCTAAGTATCAGAGGTTATTCTAGTGCAGTATAGTGTGGCTGAGGTTTTTTTGCTTCATGAGCTATTCTTCACAATATATTTTGGCTTGAAGGGGCCTTGTGCTTATTCCTATGGTGTTGCTTTTTGGGTTTCCAATTTCAGGTTTGATGGTGGGTCTCAGCTTTTCATGGCCTTTAGGGGGGCCTCTGTGCTAATATTTGTTGTGTTCATACAGGGCATCCTCTTCTGGTTCCCTAAAGCTACTTGACAGTGGTATTGGAGGTTGTTGTGGAGCTCTTACTACTTTTTTTTGGCCTTCGGGGGGACCTTGTGCTTTCAGGTGGTAGCTCATGTTTCATAGTTCCTCTGTTGAGGTCTCCTAGGACCTCCCCACCATTTTCCTTGGCTCCCATTTTTGCATTGTTGTTTCCTCTGTCTCCCTTGGCCTTTGAGTAGTTTCCCTGTTGCAATGGGATTTCATGGCCTCTGGAGTCCCATGGTTGCTGATCCTCTTGCAGGCCTATTCGGGATGTTGGTACCTACTGTGACATCCTCCTGCTGCATCCATGTGCATCCTCAAGCGGGAATTTTTTGTGTTTCCTACTTTTAGTTCAAATTTGAATTTTTCAACCCAGGTGTTGTAGGTGAGTTGGAGAGGAGAGGGAAATCCTCCAAGGGAGGTCCCAGGTTCGAATCTCCACCCTACAAAAAAGCTGAATTGGGTACCCAAAATCCAATTGATAATGTTGGTGCGGTCAGGGCTGGGTGCGACCCCGGGTGACTTTGACGGTGTAGAACCCCCTGTTCATGGTCTCTTAGACCAAGGTGGCCCCTCAAGGGGTTTATCTCTTAAAAAAAAATATATAAATTTTTCAAATCTTTGTAATGGGCGAGATAGCCCTGTTTCAATTTTCCTAGGAAGGATTTTATTTTTTAATTTCCATCACCACGTGCTTCTTGGATGGTCCTTTTGTATGCGTCTTTTTGGTATTTTCTAGGTAGGATAATGTTGTCCCAGACTTCAATGTAAATATTCAAAAAAAAAATTGTCCTTTAAGGCTATCCTCTAGCCTTTCCTATAAGGCTATCCTTAGCCTGTCCTGAAAGGCATTATTCATGTATTTCCTCTAGATTTTGGTGTCCTTTTCTGTGGCCTTGGGGCCTTGCTTATAGTCTTATGAATTTTTGTAATCAGGTTTTGGGATCCTTGATAAAAACCCATTTTTAATTTAATTTAATTGACCAAAAAAAATAGTTTTTTATTAAATGAAGAAAATGGAACATTACAAGAAGAAATAAATTTCAGATTGGTAGAATGTTTTTTTTTTTTAAAGCAAAAAACCCCTTGTGGGGCTGCCTTGGTCTAAGAGACCATGAACAGGGGGTTCTACACTATCAAAGTCACTCGGGAGTCGCACTCGACCCTACCCGCACCAACATTATCAATTGGATTTTGGATACCCAATTCAGTTTTTTGGTAGGGTGGAGATTTGAACCTGGGACCTCCCTTGGAGGATTGCCCTCTCCTCTCCGATTCACCTACAACACCTAGGTAGATTGGTAGAATGTTGAGGTGGCATAATTTCAGTTGTATTTGAAACGTAAAGAAATTGTGTAATCTTGCACTCTTTCACAGCTCGGATCTACAACTTGTTGATCTTTCATGATGGTTCAGCTCTAGGCTATCGAAACCAAGATCTAGGTTGTTTATCATTCTTGCAAACTTTCACTAGTCGTAGATCTATAAATAATTGTGTTCCTGATTATTGGACTTATGGGTGCTTTGCATTTAGCTTGATTTGAATCAACTGGTTCATATTCACAAAGACTCTGCTTTTGTATGCTTAGGATATTGTCAGCATAAACCCACCATTGATCTGCTTGTGAACGACCAAGATCAAGACTTTAAAAATTCTTGGGAGCTAGTGGCATAGAACATGTTGTAGACCACTTTTCAAAAAAGCTTATGGCTTAAGTTGACCAATTTGACCATGAGCTAGAGCATATTGGAAAATACACTTCAATCTGCGCAGGATGGAACATCTTCGCTAGACCGCTTCCCTTGCTCTTCATTTTGTTTAAATATTTTTTGCATCCGTGGCATAGAAATAAAAGTGTTCGTAGGGCACTCTTTGAAATTTATTCCATAAAACTTTGACCATCACTGATCATGGGATAGAACATCTTTCTCTACATCGCTTGGAATGTAGTGTAAAAATGTGCTTTATGAAACTTGGTGCTAGCCCGCTGCATTGTTACCTCATTTGATGCATGTTGAGTACTTTGACTATGGTGTGGAACATGTGTTCTAATTCGCTCCAAAGTACACTTGAATCTCAGTGGGATAGAACAATGCTCAAAATTAGTCTTTTCCTCACGTGGGTTAGAACAAAATGTGGTGTGCCACTTTTGGAAAGTAATGACACCATCTTTGACTAAGGTTAATAGCAGGGTAGAACATCTTGCACTGCACCACTAATAAATGCACTAAATATTGAGCGGGTTGGAACATATCCCCTTTGTATTTGAAAATATGTTATATCCTGATTTTTAAAAGTAACCAAAATGCCATTTTGATCACTTTGACTGCAATGTGGAACATCTTGCATTGCATCGCTGATAAATACATTGAAGCATGAGCGAACTAGAACATCCTTCTACCTTAGAAAATATTTTTCAAAATTTTTCTAAGGATGTGGCCATTTTGGGCCTACATTCTGGTGCCTCCTGGGGTATTTTCTCATAAAGTCTTTGAACTCAGAATCTTATTCATTGGGCATCGAAAGTCAAATAGATGAAATCTACAAGCTATGCTTCATAGAATAACTTATATATGACCATCACCCTCTAGGACCTTTGTGAAGTCATTCAGAGGATAATGGTTCATATGGAAATCATGGTGGAAACAATGATACCTGTAAATCCTCCTGTTGAAAACTACTTCATGTCAGACAATATGGAACTATGCTCTCCTTTATAACCCTGATCAATATGATCAAAATATCTTCACAAATTTCTCATTTTTTGCTCTTATACTTCATTTTTTTATGATTTTTTTTAATAGTGTTAGGATCAAAACCATATACAACACTTTCCACATAAATACAAAAAGTGGCTAAGCTACATGGCTTTCTACTCCTACTCATTCTTTCATTGAAACTTGATCATTGAGCTTTTTTTTTGTGTATCTTTGAAATATTTTGCAACCTTACCTAATTGTTCTTCCTCCTGTGAATTCCTTCTTCATCATTGCCTTCATGTTCTTGATCAAATTCTTCTTCTTGGGAAGCTTGTTGCTTATCTTTGGGCTCTATATTGTCTCAAAAAATTAGATCATCATTTTAAGAGTTTTCTAAGCTTGAATACAAATGACCTCATAAGGATTAGAATTTTCTTTGAGCTTCTCATGGATATATTCCAACTTGGAGGTTTCTTCATAATTTGTAGAGCTACCTTTATTCACCAGTTACTCCATCAGATCCCTGAGCCTAGTTAAATATTGAATCATTTGGAAGACCTGCTGTTGATATATAGGATCTTCCTAGGTGTATATCTCAGATTTGTCTTGGATGATCAAAGCTATGTTCTCCTTGATCTTATTTTCTAATAGTAAAGTATTTTTTTGATCCAGAGTCCTCCAAAACCACATTGAGTCATCTCTTGGTTGATATCTACTACATATCGAATTGTGCCTTCAATATTATCTGATAACAACCAAACTTTTAGGAGCAATCTATTCTTCTTAACCACAAATCTGGAAGCTATTCTATAAATACTTTATTTCTTATTGGGAATGGGCTTAGTAGTTTCACTAAACTTGCACTCAAATAGCCTGTATATTTATTCGATCGGTATCACCATAGGCTATAGCTCCCAGGTAAATTTATCCAAATTTTCTTTGGTATTTTGGAGAAAATGACTAGCATTATCCATATAATCAATTATGGGTTGTATTTTAGAGTATTCCTCAAGGATTTCAAACCATAGATCTTTTCTAACCTTCTTTACTCCTTTTGAAAAGTCTGAGGTCTTAGTTTTCCCAATCTGAAGTTGATTCTTCAAATCCTGTATTTCTTTAGCTTGATCTTCATTCTTTCTCTTTTGCTCTTCAATATGATCTTTGAGTTTTACAACCTCCTAATATTAGTTTTGCTAGCTCTTGAATTCATTTTTGATAGCCTTTTCTACTTGCTTCTGATTGCTAACTGTCTTCCCCAGTATCTCTATATTTTCCTCTAACTTTCCAACCTTCTTCCTATAGATGTCAATATTGACATAAAAAGTCTCAAGATGAGCTTTTGCTATGAACAACTTGTCTTCTTTTGGTAGCTTCTCAATAACTTTAGTATATTACTTCATACTATAATCTTATGCAATCATCTCTTCTTCAAGTTTGCTCACCAAAGGAATAATATTTCTGGTTGTTATTTGTCTTATGACTGTATCAACAGTCATTGTCTTCCTCTTCGTAGCCATATTATTTGAAGGCTTAAAGAGTTTATCCACCCAAAAAATTTGAATCTTCTATGAAACTTATTTTCCTTTCTGCAAAAAAACCAAGGTGGTATGAATTTTCAGGGGAGGTAAAGTTATAAAATAATGGAGGATAGACTTAGAAGATGATGATAGTGAAGTAGTGGTGATAATAGTTGAATCTATGCTTATTGTTGGAGTTGCAATTGAGGACATAGGAATGGAAATAAAACTCATGGAATGAATTGAAAAGGATGAAACAAATCGTCATTCTGATGACACTGGAGGTTTTGAGGGTGGATATGGAATGATAGGAGATGATGTAACTGGGACTTCAGATTAATGCATAGGGGATGGATTGGTTTGACCCTCTGTGTCAACTGATGAAATAGGTGGTGAGTTATGAAGGGGATATGGTACCTTTTGTTCAAACTTTTCTTGAGAATGGGAAGGGGATTTCTTTGGGAAAGAAGGAGAATAAGGGATAAAAATAATACCTTCACCTATATAAGTAGGGTGTTCGAAAATCTCCTCCGTAATTTTGTGTTGCACTTGTTGTACTAATAGTTCTACAAATGAAACAGGGAATTGTTCAAAACTTTGCCCCTTATCCACTTTCTATTTCTTGCAGACCTCCTTCTAGGTTCCCCTAGTGTGTCTTTAGTATTTCTTTTAAAAACATGAAAATTGAAGGCTTATCACTATCTATATCCTCTTCGGATTGGCCTTCCTGTGGGACATCTTCGATGGTAGGATTTGACTCAGTTGTAGCCACAGTAGTGAAACTCACAGGCATGAATGCAAAGTCATCATATTTTTTCTTCCAATTTGTCTCAACCCTAAGGGGCTCTTCACCCAAGGATAGATTTTTGGGTCTATTTACTACCTTAATGACTTTTGTATTCACTACCCTATCATCATAGTAATGCATTTTACTCATAATTTGGGCCCCTATCGAATATTTCTCCAGTTGTTCTTGTGAGGGCTCAAATGTTTTAGGGGTTCCTTCAATTTTTAGTGGAGAATTAATATCCATTTCTTGAATTTCTTCCTATGAATATGTAGAAGGAGAATATGACATTGCTTGATCTTTCTTATAACTCAATACCAAATGCATAATATCCTTAGCTTTCCAGGTCTTAATATGTTTTTCATATCGCTCGAAAAAAATTCATCATCTAATGATCGATCTAGTGTGGCCTTTTCGGCACTTGTTTCTACTATCACCATCCATCAATATACTATTTTGCCTTCATCCCATCCCTTTTTATTTTCAACATCCTTAATTTTAGACTCCTTTAAACAATGGTCTTTATTTTTTGCAGAATCAAAATCGACTATCTGTTCGAAAAAGTCTCTCCATGGGGGGTAATTATTCCATTTTGGCAACTCTCCATTCCAACGAAGCACTTTCTTCATTATTCCTCCCATATTTTAAGTGATGCCTCAAAATTTTCTCTAACTTGAGAGCCTTTTATTTGTTAAGGGTGATATTCCTCTTTGTGAACTTATCATCAGGGTCATACCTCCATCTTTGTGGGATGTACAAGAGGCCTAATCTCTCCAAATATTGGGTGATTTGTTCATTTTAACCCCTTATGACTATTGTTATGTCATTGACATTATGAGAGTAGGTAAATAAACATTTCCTCCTGTTGTGACATCCTTCACAATGACCCCAAAATTCGGGACCCACTTGAAAATTAAAATTTTTATTTCCAAATCATTGCTTGAAATTCATTTTTCGTAGTTACCATCATAAAAATATCATTTCTCAAAATGGTGTCATAGCAATGTGCATTATCAAAAGTGTTGGTTTCCATTTGGATAGTAAAAAATACATCGTTGAATTCACCATGTGCTCACCAAGTCTCTTTCATTTATGTTTCCAAAGTCATTTCGAGTAAATTTTGATGTTCATGTATTTGTTTATGGTTATGTTTTAGGGTTTGTTATTTTTGTCCTTGTGTTGTTGTGTTGTGATTGATTAAATTCATCATGTTTTATGTGGTTTATATTATGTTGTGTCATAATATAATGTGTTTTGTAGGTTTAATTCTTTTTAGATTATTTTGTTAGTGTATGGTGTTATGTATATGTTTGTTCGTATGTTATGTCATGTTTTAAATTAATTAAATTATAAAGTTTTATAAATTTATAATTTAATATATTTAAAATTGTTCATTGTTTTAAATTAATTAAATTATAAATTTTTATAACTTTATAATTTAATATAGTTAGAATGGTTATGTTATAAATAAATTAATTAAATTATAAAGTTTTATAACTTTATAATTTAATATAGTTAGAATGATTATGTTTTAAATTAATTAAATTATAAAGTTTTATAACTTTATAATTTAATTATATTTAATAAGGTTATTTCATAAATGTTTTATATTCTAATTAAATTTTTGGGGTGTGTAGGATTATTAAAGTATATTGAAAAAGGCTTTATTGATATTAGGGTTTCAAGAATTCTTTTTTTTTAAACGGACGGAATGGAGCAAACTAATCAAGAGGAACAAATTTCTTAAGTTATAAATGGAGAATTAGAAACCAAAGAGAGGGTCACACATTTTTGCAGAGAAGGAGAGAAGGAAAGTTGAAGAAGCAAAAGAAAGGAAAAAGGAGCTACAGAGAGTTGGAAATTACAGAGAAACAAATTCTATTGTAAGATCTTTGATTATATCAAAATATTTTAGGGATTCAAATAAGCATCATTTTGGTATTTGAATTATAATTAAAATGTTTGGTATAGTTTTCAATAATTAAAAATTCCATTGAAGATTGCATCATATCATTGTTCTATTATGTGAATACTGGTGGGCAATGATTTGGTTTAAGTCTTTGTGATTATTTTTTTCTGTAGCATTTTTCTGAGATAGAATAATATTTCTTCTTTATAAAACTTTTGATTATTTATTTGATATTCAATTATGTTTGCATAGCCTAGTTCAATTTCATAAGAATTAAACCTTACACTAGGTTATCAATAATTTATTTATTTAAATATTAAATTATTTTAATATTTAAATAAATAAATATATAAAAGATAAATGAGTACTCTGGTTTCAACTTTGATTTAATAAAGTTGATAATTAGAGTTGATATATTTTATTGAAATTTGTTTATATTTTATGCTTCAAATATCGTTTTATTTATTTACCGATCCAAACCCTACATTTAGAGGATTATATTTGTTATTAAATATTTTATTCCATAAATATTTAATAAGCAAATAATATGAGAAAAACATATTTATGAACTTGATTTTCAAAGTATAAAATTCACAATTCATAGATTAGTTTTATATTAAAACCCTATGGATTATAATTATAAGATTTTACAATTTTAGGGTTAAACATTATTACTTTATTTCATTTTCCAAATATTTTAATGTTGATCTTATATTTGGGATGAATAAAATATTTTATATAAGTATTCTGGTTCTAACTTTAATTTAATAAGGTTGAGAATTAGAAGTGATTTATTTTATTAAAGTTTGTTTGGATTTCATGTTTTAAGTATAATTTATTTATGCACAAATCCAAACATTACATTGGAAGATTATGTTGGTTATTAAATATTTGATTTCATAAATATTTAATAAACAAATATAATAAGGAAGTACATTTATGACCTTGATTTTAAATCATAGAGCTCACATTTCATAAATAATATTTATATCAAACCCTATGAATATATGATTAATAAGGTTTTTAAAACCTTATAATTTTAGGGTTAAACACCCAGGTGTTGTAGGTGAGTTGGAGAGGAGAGGGAAATCCTCCAAGAGAGGTCCTAGGTTCAAATCTCCACCCTACCAAAAAGCTGAATTGGGTATCCAAAATCCAATTGATAATGTTGGTGTGGGCAGGGTCGGGTGTGACTCCCGGGTGACTTTGATGGTGTAGAACCCCCTGTTCGTGGTCTCTCAGACCAAGGTGGCCCCGCAAGGGGTTTTTCGCTTAAAAAATAATAACTAGCGTTAAACATTTTTACTTTATTCATTTTCTCAAACATTTTAATGTTGATTTTATATTTGAGATGAATAAAATCTATTCATTGATTAGACCTTAGTTTTAAAGGTGAATATTTATAATCAGGGTTTATATCATCATTTTGAAATTCCATATACTTTAATTTTATTAAGGTAATTGAAATTTCATATTAATTAAAATGCTAAGGCAAATTGTTATTTCAAATTAGTTTTGAAAGCATTTTAGTCAATGGTATTGCAAAGCTTGCATCAATAGATCTTAATCATAAGGTAGATTTACTTTATCATTTTAAATATAAAAAGTTAATGAGATATGCATGTTAGCAGTGATAAACTTAAATCAAATTACCTAGTTTTCTAGGCCCCTTGTTAACAGCACTTGCAAACCAAATGAGTTATTCAAGTATTTCTTATACATATACATAAGATATAGAGAAACACAAAACAAGAACCTTGGAGATATATACTATTCTTTGCAAGAGAGAACTTAACGTTCTAAGTTGTCGAGTGGTTTTGTGACTTTACAAAATCGCACCTCAACACCTCCCTTTACCAGAGCTATAATTCATGTTGATGAAGTATGCCTACCTCAAGTACTCCAAGGCCAACAACCTATTAGTCACAAAATGTGAAAACAAAAAAGGTTTACCATTTTGATGATAGTGTCCTTTATGAGGATATACTAGTCTTCCTCATCGATGTTTTTTACTCTTAGCAGTTTCTTAGCCAAAGATGATAATATAGGGTATTTCTCATACATGATTTTCAATGTTGGCCCTAGAAATTCCAAATTGAACCTGTAGAATGATTCTATGCTCCTCAAATGAGCGATCAAATAATATATAGGAATAGGGTTTCCTTTTTCATTCTTATATTTCATAAAATTCTAGGGCATCATGTGCCTTACAATAGCATAAAACATCCATAACAAATCTAAATAATTTCAGAAAGGTGGTTTTGAATCCTTTTTCATTATAACTAGTTGCTCATGCATTTTCTTAGCAAGGAAGGGTATCCAGTAGAAGTAAACTACCTTGACACCTTCTTCTTATACTTTAGGCTTATACATTCTTTCATTCAAAATGCAATATATAGTCGCTATTTTCCAATCTCGCACAAACTAGTCAGAGTTTAAACCTTCTAAGCAGGCCAACATGGAGAAGAGCTCTGGGTTAGCGAATTTCTCAATAGGAACTAGGGTTTTGGGTAGCCCCCTCCTAGACTTGATGGTTTTGAATTGACTATAAACCCACTTCCTAAAAGGTTCTCCTTCATGAGCATGCCTTTGCAGGGAATAATATCCAGTTTGTTCAGCTACATCAAAAGTTTTAGGTATTACAAGTGGTTCTACTCCTATGGCAAAAAGGTCATGACAAGCCTTCACTGTGATACTAAATAGGATTTTTCCATCCACTGCTTTTACTGATTTTACCCTAGGATCGTAAAACTTGACAATAACTGCTATTAATTTAGGATAAGGATGAACCGAATCACAAATATAAAAAGACAAAAATGAGCGAACATCATAATTACCTTGGACTGTCATAGATTAACCTCTTCGATATTTGTCATTGATATTCTTCCTAGGTTTAGTTCTCTTTGTAAGAACTAGTTTGGTGTCAGCCACTACTTTTGCATTTTCAATATAGTCACCTAGCTCTTCATTTGCTAATAGTACTACTTCTTGGCCTGCATTGGGAGCCATATTCTACAAAAATTCTCAAAACGTTCTCTTCCTTTATGGTTTATGAGCTTCATCTCTCTACTCCTTTGGATATTTCTACTAAGTGTGTGTTGCTTCATTAAATAAATGGTATTTACATTTTAATTTTTTAAATGCTCCCGTATGCATACCTTCTGCCATTAATACGATCCATAAGAAAATTATTCGTTGCACACTTTTTAATTCAAAAATATGAGTCTTGGTGGTAGGAACAATCATGTCCATTGTTGATTGGTTTTGGCATGAAGCACTCATTGAACTCACAATGCTTTTGTCACTTTATTTTTCCTAGGGTAGTGAAGATTAGATGTTGTAGTCCACAACTCTTTTTGTTCATTGGAGAGTGGCATAGAATACATGTTGCATCTTGCTGCTATCTTCACTAATTGGAGAGTGGAGTGGAACACATCTTGTATTCCACTACCATATTCACTCATTGGAGAGCGGTGTGGAACACATGTTGTATCCCGTTGCCATGTTCATTTTATTTTACAACCTTACCTTTTAGCCAAAATTTTATTTTCAACTGCTGAACTACTTTGAAGCAAGTTTTCTCTTTTTCTTTTTACTTTATAAAACAAAATTTTTAGCAAAGGAAAAATAATATAATACAATATATGTACATATTTTACAATAAATGTAAATCTTAATCAAAGTATAATTTTATATGAAACCATTGATCAGAATCGGCTACATGTTTCCTTATAGATCTTCAAACTGGAAAAAAATACATTCTTTAATCTCAACTACTTTGAAAGGACCATCCCAAATAGAATCAAAATTTTCATGGTGCCCTGGATTTGCCCTTTCTACATTCCACCTTAGAACAAAGTATCCCACTTTGAACTTTTTGAATATGGCTTTCTTGTCAAACCATCCCTTTATATCAAATGGGTGCTTCTAGAAGTATTCATATGCTTGAGTCATTTCTTCTAGCTGAAGTAAATGTGTTAACTTGGTTTCAACTGGATTCTACTCAGACTCTTCCTCTGTGTCTATCAACTTGAGAGTTGGAATTTCCATGTGAATAGGTAATACTACTTATTTTACATACACTAGGGCATAAGGAGAGGTATTAATGGATTTTTTTTATGGTGATCCTATCTACCCACAGAGCTTATTCTAACAGTAGGTGCCAACTTCTTTTGTTATCCTCTAATGATATCCTCAAGATTCTAAGTAGATTTTTGTTAGTTGACTCTTCTAATCCATTCCCTTGGAGATTGTAGTTGGAGGTATATAGTAATTCTATACTTGCTAGAAAACACAATGTACCTAGCCCCTATAAAGGTTGGGTCATTGTCACTTACTATAGCTTCTGGGACACTGGACCTTGTGATTAAACTCTCCATGAAGTCATTTACCAGCTCTTGATCTGATTTATTTGTGGGAATGGCCTCTACCCATCTTTTAAGGTAATCTATGGTAGTCAAAATGTATTTATGTCCTATTGAGGAATTTTGATTAATTATTTCAATGAATTCTAGCCCCCATTTCTAAAAAGGCTCTTTAACTTGAATTGGCTTGATGGGAAATGATGTATTTTTGGTTCTCCACACATATAGTTGGCATTCATCATAGGCTCTTGTAACCTTGAAGGTATCGATAAAAATAGTAGGCCAATAATAACCTACCCTAATGATCTTCAAATTTGTGACCCTTTCTAAAAAGTGTCCACCATATAATCCTCGATGGAATTCTTTTATGACCTTTTTATTTTGATCGTCTTTCAAACATCTCAAGAGGATTCCATCAATATTTTTCTTGTATAGTCCTTCTGGTAGTAAGACATATTTCAAGGCTTGAAGCCTATATATTCTCCTTTGTGATGGGTTAATATTATGGGGACAAGCTCCTATATAAAAGTATTTTGTCATCTGTTCAACCCAGTCTGATTCTTCTTACTGTAACTCTGTTGAACTTAGTATGGCACTGAGAGGGGGGGTGAATCAGTGTAGCATTCCAAAACATGAATAAACAGCTCTAAAAATTGCAGCAGATAAAACTTATAAACAGATATAATAAGTACCGCAAGAGAACATCACACAACACAGATTTTTAACGAGGTTCACCAAAATGGCTACTCCTCAAAAAGAATGGCTGCTTGGACTCCCATCCAAATCCAGCCTCTTGCAAAGCACCAACTTTACAATTTGTTTACCAGCACCAACTGGAAGGAGCACCCACCCCTTATTTTTCTGCATCAACAGAAAGGAGCACCAACCCCTAATTTGCCAGCACCAACTGGACTTCAATTTTGAATAAAAATGTTTGACATATACCTTTGTTATTGCAAGACTCTAACTGGTCTACATCACCTTTGCAATCTCTGTGCACTCTGCTCTCTCTTGCGCAATCACTTCACACAGTCTGCTGCACTGCTACAGCCAGACTTTGCAATCAACTTTGCCCTTCGCGCTTCTCTGCACACTCTGCTTTCTCTGCGCACACGCTTCGCACACTCTGTGTCATTTCACATTCTGCTCTCTGGGCATATTCACAATCGAACTTCGAACAACTCGACATGACCAGCTCACATTACACACTTCGCTATCATTTTGCCAGTTCTGCGCTATCTGTGCTTTTACAGCCGCATATCGCACACGATACTCACACACACGGACTATTGCTTCGCACTCAGCTTGAATCAAAATGATTCAACATCTGCTCTCCGCGCACTTCATTCGCACATTATCTTCACACACACATTTCAAACTCGAAGTAGCCCTCCTTTTATAGAAGAAATTTTAGGAACAAACCCTAAAGAACGTCGGCTGAGAAACCCTAGAAATTGTCAGTTGCCAAACCCTAAAATCCATCGATTGTAACCCTAAGAATGTCGGTTGCAAAACCCTAGAAATTGTTTGCTACAAAACCCTAAAATCTGTCGGCCCAGATTTAACTTTGTCGGCCTCAAACTCTTTTGCCACCTTTGTCACCTTCCTGTAGCTTATTGCCGTGAAATAATAACATGTCACGATATCGCGACACTTTTTGTAGTCGTACGCCTTCTTGTCCTTGCTGTCACGAAATCGTGACCATTTTGGCCTTTGATAGCTTTGCCACCGTTCTTGTCATGAAATCGTGACACTTCAAACTTTTGCTGACGTCATCCTCATTCTTGTCATGAAATCGTGACGCTTTCCTTCCAGCTTTTCTTGCACCCTGTCATGACACTTTCATGTCATCCTCAGCTTTGTCGCAAAATCATGACACTTTCGGCTTCGAAGGCTTTTCTTGCAGCCTGTCACGAAATCGTGACACTTTCAGCTTTCGACGTCATCCTCATCTTTGTCACGAAATCGTGATGCTTTCGGATTTCATACATTTCTTGCTTCATGCAGTAGCGAAATCGCTACAACTTTGTGCCTTGTGCTTCCAACTTTGCTTCTACCTGAAGATTTTGACTTGTAGCAAATCGCTACACTTTTGTGCCTTGCACTTTCGACTTGTAGCATAATCGCTACACCTTTGAGTTCTGCACTTTTGACTTGTAGCAAAATCGCTACACCTTCGTGTTATGCTTTTTCAACTCGTAGCGAAATCGCTACACCTTTGTGTTGTGCAATTTCAACTCGTAGCGAAATCGCTACACCTTTGTTTTGTGCACTTTCACTCGTAGCGAAATCGCTACAACTTTTCACTTAACACTTTCTCCCTTGCTTCGCAAAAATTCAACATGTAGCGAAATCGCTACAACTTTTCCACTTAACGCTTTCTCCTTGCTTCGACCAAAAATTCAACATGTAGCGAAATCGCTACAGTTTCTCGACTTAGCTTCTTGGCCTCCAACATGTCACGAAATCGCGACAGTTTGCCTTGCGCCTTCTCTCTCCTCATTTTTGTCATGAAATCATGACATTTTCAGCTGTGCCTTCTCTCTCCTCATTTTTGTCATGAAATCATGACATTTTCACTGTGCCTTCTCTCTCCTCATTTTTGTCACGAAATCGTGACAGAAAACATGTCGCGATATCGTGACAATTTTCTTACTTGTCTTTTTCTTTGAATTTTTGAAACTGGGCCACTTCTTTCTTCCTAAAAACTTGCTGTACATGATCTGACTAACTTTTGAACTTCTATCCTCTGCATCTGAATGACTTCTAACCGCTTGTCCATTGCATCATTAGATCTAACTGACTGTATTGACAACAATGACAATACTCCTGCAACACCTTGCTCAACACTGAACTCCTATCCATTGTACTTTGGCTGCACCTTGTTGTTCAATAAACTCTTGTCCATTGCATCAATAAATCTGTCTGACTGTGTTGACAACAATGACAATATTGTTTGTTGCACCTTGCTCAACAATCTCCCCCTTTGGAATTGTTGGCAACACATGTGCAATTTTCCTGTAAATCTTCTCCCCCTTTGACAATAATACCAAAGGGCTGCTGCAGACTCCCCTTGAGTCTATGCACAACATTCTTAGACACAAATTATTACAATTAGCAAATATTCCAAGCATGAACAAGAAGAAAAACAAATACACAAATGCTCCCCTTGAGAATGTGATCCCAAGCTAGTCACTTCTTGGGAATTTTAACCACTCAACCAATCTGCCTTCTCGATAAAATGCACCTCCACTGGTAAACTTCCGGTTATCTACACATCCTGCCCAATCTGCATCTTTAGGATACCATAACCCATACTCCATAGTACCCTTGTAATATTATAGAAGACTCTGTCTCTTTGCTGCACTGACTGGTGGACCTCTTCTTCACTTGAAGAATCCTCACTCCGATCTAACTTCAGCTGTGTTGGATGCCAAAATTTCTATCCATTGAAACTCTGTATTCTGTACTCTGTCACCTTCAATGCTCAGTCAATAGGCTCACTAAGAACCTGCTTAACAAGCTCACCAAGGAACTTGCCCAAATCTGCTCTTGCCAAGCTCTCTAAAAACTTGTCCAAAACTTCTCTAGCAATTTGTCCCAGCATTGTCCTCAAAATATTTCCCAAAGACCTTCTTCAAAGGCTCAATCAAACATGCTCAAGTGGTACTCAAGATAAGCTCAACAAAGAATGATAGTCTGAAATTAAATCCACTTCATAGAAGCATACAGAAGATTGTTAGAGACTTAATATCTTCTATTCTCAAATCTCAATCTCAACTCAAATCAAGAAAAGTTTATTTTATGGGACTTGAACAACCACATGCAATCAATCACTTGACTATGCTCAATTATCTTTACTCAACCAATCATCTCTCACACAACCCTAGTCCAAGAATGTATCAACCAACTCTTGTTCAGTACTGTACCAACACTGCAGTATTACTGTCAACTCTGTGCACGCATAAAATATTGTACCTCAACACAAATCAGATCCGTTTTTACATTTGCAGCTTTGTCTAAGTTTTTTGCAGTCAACGCTGGTCACCCCTTACTTTCAACTGTGCAAATCTGGAGAAGACATTCTGTCAAACACTTCACGACCAACCATTCATCTCTTTACTCAGCCTTATACTTCTTAACCTCGGATTGGCATTTTATTAACAGTTAAAACGAAACTGTCTGAGAATTAAATAATTCCACCAAGGCACCATGAAAGTTCTAACAATCTTTACATCAATGAATGGAACAGATACACGCTTCTTTTATCGAAACATAAATACGTAGCTAGAGCAAAAATTCTTCCACTAATCAAATTATCTGAACTGTTACATTTCATGGCTTCGAACAGTTACAGTAAGAACCATCAACAGTACAACAATGACATACAACAATACTAGAAATGGTGGCGACTCTCCATTTAATCTCCAGCCTTCATGGCACTTCCACAAACAACTATATGAACTAAAATAAATTTAAACAACTATAGTGCAACTCCTCCTTACTGCTTGCCTTTCATCCTCAGGTTAACCCAACAAACATATAGGAGCAATAAAATAAAACCTTTTTCAAAATGCTCCCCATAAGGATGTGTTACCTGGAGTTGCTTAGTGCAGTAGAAGAGCAGTCTCCTTTAGTTCAAGGAGACACGATTTCCTCTCTTCTTTCTTTCTCCAGACTTTCTTGACCTCGGGCTTGGATTTTTCACCTGCGTCCCTATTTTGCATCATTGCGTGAACTCGAATATCTCTCTGGTGTGGTTGTCTCTTATGCATCCATGATGAATGATTATTTTCCTTTCTTCTATGAACCTGATTTATTCCCTGTCTGTGTTGTGTTCTTTGCGTCTTATGAAATCTACTGTTTTGCCTTAGATTTGATACAGAAGCGCTTGGACAAAACCTTGCTATGTGCCCATGACCATTGCATTGAAAACATTGTACAAAGTGTTCACTCAGATATGCAGATGTATTTCGACCAACATAACTCTTTGATTTATTATTTAATCCACAATAAGTTGCCTTGTGACCATACTGGTTACATCTGAAACAATAGCCATTAAAAGTGTTAGTATGAAAAGAGTGAGAGTGGTAGAACCTCTTTTGTTGTGGCTGCTTTGCTGTAAATCTCCTTTGATATTTTCTTTCTTTTGAAGATACAACTTTAACCTTTTCTTGCTCGGACCCTTCAACAGTGAACTTCTTCTTCTCTGCAGAATTGGAAGATAAAGGTTGTTCAGCTTCATATCCAAGACCATGCTTAACCGTGGAGCTTCTCTGATGACTTATCATTTTATCTAGCAATTCTGTGCTCTTCTCGAATTTAAGATTTGTATTGGCCTCTTCTAGTTGTTTCTTCAATGAAACAATCTCTTCTTCTTGTTTGCGGCAAATAATCTCTTTCTCATTGATCTGCGACCTGAGAGTTTCCTCAATCCTTTTAGACTCTTCTACTTGCAGCTTTAGATTACTAACTACTTTGTTAGAATCCTCTTCATGTTTGTTACACACATTGACTTTATCATTCAGTTGTGACTTCAAGTCTTCTTCTATTTTCTTGGCCTTTTGGAATTGTAAGAACAGATTTTCAATCTCATCCCCATATTCTTCCAATTTCTTGGACAGTATTTTGTTCTTTTTCTTTTCTATACTCAACTCTTCAAGAGCAGAGATCAACTCACCTTCCCAGTCTACTTCAGCATTGAGGTTTTTATTATCTGCTTCAGTGTTCACTCCTTCTGCCTTTTCTGGTTCAATTTCCTCTACCACAGAAACTGAAACTGGCTGAGATGTCTTTTTGAAGGAGGTTCTATTCTTCTTACTTGGAGCTGTAATTTGATCTTCATTCCAATTTGCTTCTGCATTCATTTCTTCTTTATTACATTCCTGTTCTGATTCTATTTCTTCTTCATCTTCATTGCTACTAAACCCATAACACTGACGTTCATTATGCCCGAGTTGATCAAAACATTTTGAACCTTGAGAACCTGCATTATGACCGAGTTGACTCTTGGCCTTTTCTCCATTGTTTGATTCATCTCTTGAATCTACAGCAATAATGAATTTATCTTTATTTTCTTTTATGACCCTGTGTGATCTTTTCTTCTTGTGTCTCATGGTTCCATTCTTGCCTTTCTTTGCCATTAGAGTATTAATCCAAGATCAACCCTAGCTGATTTAGCCTTTAAAGGGAACTTGGCTCTGATACCAATTGTTGTACTTAGTATGGCACTGAGAGGGGGGGTGAATCAGTGTAGCATTCCAAAACATGAATAAACAGCTCTAAAAATTGCAGCAGATAAAACTTATAAACAGATATAATAAGTACCGCAAGAGAACATCACACAACACAGATTTTTAACGAGGTTCACCAAAATGGCTACTCCTCAAAAAGAATGGCTGCTTGGACTCCCATCCAAATCCAGCCTCTTGCAAAGCACCAACTTTACAATTTGTTTACCAGCACCAACTGGAAGGAGCACCCACCCCTTATTTTTCTGCATCAACAGAAAGGAGCACCAACCCCTAATTTGCCAGCACCAACTGGACTTCAATTTTGAATAAAAATGTTTGACATATACCTTTGTTATTGCAAGACTCTAACTGGTCTACATCACCTTTGCAATCTCTGCGCACTCTGCTCTCTCTTGCGCAATCACTTCACACAGTCTGCTGCACTGCTACAACCAGACTTTGCAATCAACTTTGCCCTTCGTGCTTCTCTGCACACTCTGCTTTCTCTGTGCACACGCTTCGCACACTCTGTGTCATTTCACATTCTGCTCTCTGGGCGTATTCACAATCAAACTTCGAACAACTCGACATGACCAGCTCACATTACACACTTCGCTATCATTTTGCCAGTTCTACGCTATCTGCGCTTTTACAACCGCATATCGCACACGATACTCACACACACGGACTATTGCTTCGCACTCAGCTTGAATCGAAATGACTCAACATCTGCTCTCCACGCACTTCATTCGCCCATTATCTTCACACCCTCAAACTCGAAGTAGCCCTCCTTTTATAGAAGAAATTTTAGGAACAAACCCTAAAGAACGTCGGTTGAGAAACCCTAGAAATTGTCGATTGCCAAACCCTAAAATCCATCGGCTATAACCCTAAGAATGTCGGCTGCAAAACCCTAGAAATTGTTTGCTACAAAACCCTAAAATCCATCGACCCAGATTTAACTTTGTCGGCCTCAAACTCTTCTGCCACCTTTGTCACCTTCCTGTAGCTTATTGCCATGAAATAATAACATGTCGCGATATCGCGACACTTTTTGTGGCCGTACGCCTTCTTGTCCTTGTTGTCGCGAAATCGTGACCATTTTGGCCTTTGATAGCTTTGCCACCGTTCTTGTCATGAAATCGTGACACTTCAAACTTTTCTGACGTCATCCTCATTCTTGTCGTGAAATCGTGACGCTTTCGCTTCCAGTGGCTTTTCTTACAACCTATCATGAAATCGTGACACTTTCAACTTTTTTTGATGTCATCCTCATTCTTTGTCATGAAATCACGACGCTTTCGGCTTCCAGAGGCTTTTCTTGCAACCTGTCATGAAATCGTGACACTTTCACTTTTTGATGTCATCCTCATCTTTGTCACGAAATCGTGACGCTTTCGGCTTTCGTACATTCCTTGCTTCATGCAGTAGCGAAATCGTTACAACTTTGTGCCTTGTGCTTCCAACTTTGCTTCTACCTGTGAGATTTTGACTTGTAGTGAAATCGCTACACTTTTGTGCCTTGCACTTTTGACTTGTAGCATAATCGCTACACCTTTGAGTTGTGCACTTTTGACTTGTAGCAAAATCGCTACACCTTCGTGTTATGCTTTTGACTCGTAGCGAAATCGCTACACCTTTGTGTTTGTGCTTTTTCAACTCAGCAAAATCGCTACACCTTTGTTTGTGACTTTTACATGTAGCGAAATCGCTACAACTTTTCACTTAACACTTTCTCCCTCGTTCGCCGAAAATTCAACATGTAGCGAAATCGCTACAACTTTTCAACTTAACGCTTTCTCCTTGCTTCGGCCAACGAAATTTCAACATGTAGCGAAATCGCTACAGTTTCTCGACTTAGCTTCTTGGCCTCCAACATGTCGCGAAATCGTGACAGTTTGCCTTGCGCCTTCTCTCTCCTCATTTTTGTCATGAAATCATGACATTTTTAGCTGCGCCTTCTCTCTCCTCATTTTTGTCGTGAAATCATGACATTTTTGGCTATGCCTTCTCTCTCCTCATTTTTGTCGTGAAATCGTGACAGAAAACATGTCGCGATATCGCGACAGTTTTCTTACTTGTCTTTTTCTTCGAATTTTTGAAACTGGGCCACTTCTTTCTTCCTGAAAACTTGCTGTACATGATCTGACTAACTTTTGAACTTCTATCCTCTGCATCTGAATGACTTCTGAACTGCCTGTCCATTGCATCATTAGATCTAACTGACTGTATTGACAACAATGACAATACTCCTGCAACACCTTGCTCAACACTGAACTCCTATCCATTGTACTTTGGCTGCACCTTGCTGTTCAATAAACTCTTGTCCATTGCATCAATAAATCTGTCTGACTGTGTTGACAACAATGACAATACTTTTTGTTGCACCTTGCTCAACAAA
Source organism: Wollemia nobilis (assembly GCA_028583015.1). Lineage (NCBI taxonomy): Eukaryota > Viridiplantae > Streptophyta > Pinopsida > Araucariales > Araucariaceae > Wollemia > Wollemia nobilis. The sequence goes on from JAQPPZ010002027.1 coordinate 2,696,051, forward strand.
CTCTTCAGTTTGATCTTCTAATGATGACTGATAAGCTATCACTTTTGCTATAACTGCTCTTTATGTTAAACCTTGGTATAATTCCCTACCTCTAACTAGTTTGGTAGGTTGTATCTCCACGTCATACTCTTGGATATTGGTAATCTAGCCAGCTCTTTTATCTCCTAGTCCACCTTGTAAAATGAAACTTCTAACATCTAAGTGAACTACGTATACCAGGGTTTTACTTTGAACCAAGTATTGCCTAAATTTCCTCAATGACTTCATTGCTGTAAACACTTGCTCCTCAATAAAATTTTACTTGACCTGATAGTCATGGAAATTTTAACTCCAAAATAATATGGGGTGTTCTTCCCCCTCATCATATTTCTAAGTGAGGACAAATGCATAGCTCTCTTCAGCTTTGTAAGCATACAAAATTAAATCCTTGCTGAAGTCAGGGTTCACTAGATCTGGAGAAGTGGCAATGGACTTTTTGATAATTTTGAAAGCTTGTTTTCTCACTTTAGTCCATTTAAAATATGCATTCTTCTTTAGTAATTCTAAGATAGGTTTCACCTTTTGAGAAAAATCAGAGATGAATTTTTTGATAAAATTGAGCTAGCCAAAGAAATGCTGCTAAGCTTTCTTATTCATAGGCAATGGGAGAGCAAGAATTGACTTGAATCTATCTGGATTGATAGCCATACATTATTTAGAGACCACATTGCCTAACAAATTTCCTTCATGGATGACAAAAAATGACTTCTTTGGGTTGAGAGGGATACCAAATTCCCTACACTTTTTAAACACTTGCTCTAAATGTGCCAGGTGATCTTGCTTCTTATGCAAGAATACAATTATGCCATCCAATTAGATTAGAATAACTTTATTTATTAGATATCCAAATGTATAATCCACTGCCCTTTGGAACATCGCTCCTGCATTGGACATACCAAAAGGTATTCTCTGCTATATAAAAGTACCCCATTTGGTGGTAAATTTTGTTTTGAACTGATCCTCATCTTTTACCCAAATCTAGTTGTAACTAGAGAAGCCATCTAATAGTGAGAACCTCTCTGCTCCTGCAATAATATGCAAGATATGATCGATCTACGAGAGTGGATAGTGGTGTTTTAATGATGCTTGGTTGATATTCCTAAAATCCACACACAAGAGGACGTCTCCATTCTTCTTTATTACTAGAACCAAGTCAGCTACCCATGTGGAGTTTTTTATTGGATATATGATCTTAGATTTTAGTAGTTTTAACAGTTCTTCTCTCATTATGGATTCAATTCTGGGGTTCACAACCCTTTGCTTCTGCTTGAATGATTTTGCATTTGGTTCTAGCTCAATTGTATGTTGGACCACCTTTTTATCATATACCTTAAGATTTGCATATGACCAAGACACACTGTCTTGGTATTTTAGGAACACAACTTTCATATCCTCCTCTTCTTCTAGAGAACACTGAATCCAACTTTGAGCTTCTTTTCCTTTTTGATCTCAATTTCCTTGTAGATATTTTTATTGATCTCCATATATTTGATCTTCTTTCTATCTTCATTATCAAACAAGCTTTCCAAAATGACCAATCCCCTAGGGATATGATTGTTTTTTAGCTATATGACATCTTGTTTGTCTATCTCATATGGAATTACCTCTTGAATAGTTGACAAAAAAGCTTCCCTTACTAGGAAATATATGATTTGTTTGTCACTTTCAAAAACTTGCTAGAAAATATGCTTGTCTGTTACTGTAAGCTTAAAAATTATTTTCATCTTTTTTTCTTTTGTGACTCCTATATTTGCAAAAGTGTTGAAATTAGATCCCCTCACTACCAAGGAATCAGCCAAGGTGTTCTATCTCTTGGGAATAAAATTAATATTTAGGGCATCAAATAATTCCATCAAATCCCATATCCTATTCCTGTATACCTTCAGGTAATGGTGCTTACTACTACACCTATCTCTTACCTAATTAATAATTAGTTCAAAATCACCATATATATTTAGTATCTTGATGTCCATGATCTCAACCTACATTAGCCTGAGACACAAATCCTCATACTCTGCAGTATTTTTGGTACAAGACCATGTCATTCTTAATGCAAAAATATTTGCACCTTTTGACTGATACTGCAATAGTACACCAACACCAACCCTATTTCTGCAACTTGCACCATCAAATTGCATGGTCCAAGTATCTTTCTCTCTTAAAGAGTGATTGGATATGGTAGGGACCATTTTATCTATTTTTAAAGAAATGCTATATGTACCCATGTCTGTTCCAAACTGACTATAATCTTCTTTGAACGACAATTCATCCTCAACCTCTAGTTCTTCAAAGCCTTCCACTAGTTCGAACTGATCCATAGGAGTGAGGTTGCACATGTCTTCTTTGATTTTTTTAATATTATAGTTAATGGAAGTCTCGGGTGTAATCCTTATTCTCTTTCATTTAAAGGGAATCACCATACTAGAGTAATCCATGTACACACATCCTCACAAATTTGTAGTGAATTCTCTTGAAAGACATAGGTTGAAATAAGGCTCTAGGTCTACCACCACTATTTATTGCACAATGGTTACTTCTGGAGCTCTATGCAACCTCATTATAACATCCTTTATCACCCCTACTATCTTTACTAGGGTTCCATCCAACTATAAAACTCTAGGAAAATACCTGGTATATTCCATTCCCATCTCCTTGTAGACTACCTTGGGCATAATCATGGTGGAAGCTCCTGAATCAATCATGTAGTTGCGGATAATCCAACCATCCTGTTAGAAATGCGGAACAGAGAAAATATTATTCAATAGAGTTTATATACAGGTTACAATGCCGGGAATAGTCACCGGCTGAACTGAACTGTTACATGGTTGTAACAGTATACTAAATGATGTAATACAAACAAAATTAAGTACGCTAACATCCCCCTTTATTACATTATTTGGGTAATGTAATAACTAATAGCTATACTAAAATCCCCTTACATCATTTTGCAATACAAAGAGAGCTGTGGAACAATTCAAATTTGACACGTCCAAGTGCCTTAGTGAAAATGTCCGCAACTTGAGCATCGGTGGGAATGTCTTTGAAGCTGAATTCGGTGCTTTGGAACTTCATATCGAATGAAATGACATTGTGTGTCAATTTGCTTTGTTCTTTCATGATGGACTAGATTCTTGACGAGGTTCAAAACACCCTGATTATCGCAAAATAAGTGTATTGGATATTTTGATGGATGGCCCATACTTGTCAGAATGCGACGTAACCATATCACTTCGCACACAGCTTCACGTGCGGCACGATACTCTGCCTCTATTGATGAAATAGCAACCACCGTTGCTTCTTGTCGTGCCAAGAGACAGGACCGGATCCCAGATGAAAAATGTATCCAAAAGTTGATTTGCGATCATCAAATGATCCGGCATAGTCAGAGTCCGTGTATCCTTGCAAGAAGAATTTGTTGTTCCTCTTGTATTCTAGGCCATATTCCATAGTACCATGGACATAGTGAAGAACACGTTTTTCTACTTTCCAATGAGTGGTCTTAGGCTCCTGCATGAACCTCGAAAGTTAGTTGACAATAAATTTGAGATCTGGCCTAGTATTGGTTAGATATATGAGACTCCCAATCAACTGTCGATAGAGAGTACCATCTACCTGAGGTGAATCATCATATCGCGATAACTGAAGTCCATTCTCCATCGGAGTTGCCATTGGCTTGTAATCAGTCATGCAATATTTTTCCAGTAATGTCTTGGCATATTTTTTCTGAGACACTTTGATGGAGTGCTCCTTCTGGCTGAATTCCAGACCAAGACAATAATGGAGAAGTCCGAGATCTATCATCTCAAAAGATTTGCACAAGTTTCTTTTGACATTAGAGATCATAGTTTTTGAACTCCCTGTAATGAGCAGATCATCCACATAGAGTACAAGCAACACTATCTCAGAACCCTGTTTCTTGAAATAGAGGTTTGCATCTGACGGACATCTCTTAAATCCATGCTGCATAAGGTGATTGTCCATTTTTATATACCAAGCTCGAGGAGCTTGTTTCAGACCATATAAGGATTTGACCAATTTGCAAACCTTCTACTCTTGGCCTTCCACTTCAAATCCTTCTGGCTGAGTCATGTAGACTTCTTCTTGGAGATCACCATTTAGAAAAGCACTTTTGACATCCATCTGGTGAACTTTCCACCCATATTGTGCTGCCATAGCACACATAACTCGAATTGTGGTCATCCGAGCAGTAGGTGCAAAAGTTTCCTCGTAGTCAATGCCTTCCTTTTGAGCATAGCCCTTTGCAACAAGATGGGCCTTATGCTTATCAATTGTTCCATCTGCCTTGTACTTGACTTTATATACCCATTTGCAGCCAATGGGTTTCTTTCCATGCGGTAGATCAAAAAGCTTCCAAGTTTTATTTTTCATCAAAGACTCATACTCTGTATCCATAGCGACCTTCCACTGAGGCTCACTAAGAGCATCTTGCACTGATGCAAGTTCAAGATCATATATGGTAGACATGAACGCCCTGTCATCATCAATATCCATATCCTCTACTTCTGTACTTGGAGTTACAGAAAGTTCCTCAAAAGATTGACAAAGATCATCAACCTCACCAGTTTCTTTGGCTTCTTTTTCCTTTTGAGCCATACTGCGTGTACGAGGTCTATCCAAGTTCAAATTGGGAGGAGTGGATAAATTTGCATCTCTGATTGTATTTGTACACCATTTTGGATTCTTCTTCGATGGTTTTGAAGAAGATGTAGAAGGACCTCCTGTCTGTGTTGACAAAGGAATCTTATCTTCCTTAGATTCCACAAGATCTAGGTGTACTTTAGATGTGCTCGGTGATGTGAAAGCTTCATCAAAGACAACATCTCTCGCTGACATGAATTTTCTTGGTCAAAGGATCTATCAACCGATATCCTTTAGAGTGCTCATCATAACCAAGAAAAATACATCTCAGTGTTTTCTCATCTAGCTTCTTCCTTTTCTCTTTCGGTATGTGCATGAAAGTGTGACATCCAAAAATACGTAGATGAGATATGGAGGGTTTTCGACCACTCCATGCTTCCTGTGGAGTCATTCCTTTTAGGGCCTTTGTGGGTGCCCTATTCAACAGATATACTGCAGTGGTGATAGCTTCTGCCCAATATTATTGCCCAAGAGTAGCTCCTATGAGTATACAATGAACCATTTCCATGATAGAACGGTTCCTTCTCTTAGCAACTCCATTTTGCTCAGGAGTATAGGCAGTTGTTAACTGTCTCTTGATTCCATGCTTATCTAAGAATGCAAAAAATTCATTAGAGGTAAACTCTCCCCCTCGATCTAAGGGGAGGGTTTTAATAGAAGCTCCTGACTCCTTCTCAACGGATTTCTTGAACTGCTGGAAGAATGTGAAAGCTTCTGATTTCAGTTGGAGAAATAAAACCCACATATTTCATGAGTAGTCATCTACGAATAACTGAAAGTACCTCTTCCCTCCACAACTGTTGGGTGTGAAAGGACCGCACAGATCGGTGTGAATTAACTCCAAAGGTTTTCGTGCTCTTGTTGAGCTCTTCTCAAATGGTACTCTATGCTGATTTCCTGCCAAGCAGTCAGAGCACACTGGCAATGTGGCAGAAAGGGAAGGAAGACCCTTTACCATCTCATACTTACTGAGCTCAAGTAAGTAGCCAGAACTAAGATGCCCATATCTCTTGTGCCATAGGGAAGTTGCCTCCTTGGTAGAGACAGTCATGGCAACATGTGGAGTAGAGATAGCATTTAGTGCAAATAAGCCGTGCTTATATGAAGCTATTGCAATCTGCTTACCCTTCCTGGTAATAGTACAACACTTCTTGCCACTCTCAACATGAAAGTTGACAACCATATTTCTATCTAGGATTTGTGTCACTGACAACAAATTGTTGGCCAATCCCGGAACATAGAGGACTTTGTCAATCTGACACTTGCCATCAGGAAGAGTGACTGAAACTGTACCCTCTCCCTGAACCCTGTAGGTTTTATCATCAGCAATGGTGACAGGTTTGCCCTCTTTGGCCACAAATGATTTAAACCATGATTTGTCGCCAGTCATATGTTTGCTAGCTCCAGAATCAACATACCAAACAGGATCCCTCTATGTGGAATCTGTGGTAGTCATGAGCACCTTGTGTGCCCATTCAGAATCTGAGTCAGATTCTTCAACAGCAACATTCACCTAGGGTTGCTTGTTTTTATTTTGTGGTTTGTTTTGGCCTTTCTGCTTGTTCTTATGCCAACACCTATTGGTGTCATGGTTGTCTTTCTCACAGATCTTGCACCACCTCTTCTTCTGTTGAGGTTGTTTGCCTTTTCCTTTCGTATCCTCGTTGAGAATTTCCTCCTTTTCGAAAGTTGCCTCCTTTTTGCCCATTACCTTTCTTCCTAGAACCCTGCCTGTTGGTGTATAGGGATGTATTGGAAGAATCATCCTTGTGAAGTTGGCGTGCCTCCTGTTGTTGAAGCATATTGACCAACTCGATGTAGGTAATTTGTCATTGAGACACCTAGATGGAGGTTATCAACATATCAAATGAAGAAGGTAAAGCTCTCATCACAAGTGAAATGAGAAGCTTTTCATCCACAGTATCTCCCAAAGAATTTAATTTCTCTTTTAATTCAGACACTTTGCACAGAAAGAGTTCAACTATTTCACCCTGTCTCAAACTCAGGTTATGAAGTTTTTGTTGAAGATGAAGAATGGTGGAATCATTCTTTCCCTCATAGATGGTTCTAAGGGCATACCATGCATCTTTACCACTTGCTTTGTCAGCTATATGAGGTTGCACTTCATTTGAAACAGCAAACAAAATGAGCACTTTTGCTCGACTGTATTTCTTGTCAAAAGCTATCTGATCTGCGAAAGGACCTGCGGATCCTGCTGTTGGTGAAGGCCTAGTTGTTGTTCCAGTAACAATATCCCACAAATCTTCCATTTGGAGAATTGCCTTCATATTATGTTTCCATGGTGTATAATTTGGACCTTTCAATAACTGATGCGGATCAGTCATCAACTTTGCAACAGTGGCCATAGTGAAGGTTCCTTATATCACCAATTGGTCCCCCTTTCGATATACCTTTTGCTAGGCCGTTATACCGTACAAAATACCTGCCCTTACGTGAGGGAAACTATAGGTATTTAGAAATATCAACAAAAATCACCTGCCCTTACGTGAGGGAGACTATAGGTGAGTTTTAGAGATCATACGATACGTGGAACATAAGCGGTACTGAAAGGGAATCGCCTTGTTGATGGCACCTACCATAGAATATTCTTCTCATGCGTGGGGCGTAACTTCCCCTAAACACTATGAAGAATACTTCGTCAGGATTTACGTCTAAACACAAGAACGATTAAGGGTAGTGGATGGAGTAAAAAAAATGCAAAAATGGCTAACTTATCTCTCCCCGACGATTTATAGAGAACAAGCTCAGACGTCGTTGTAGCAGCTATATTAGGCGGCGGATATAGTAGCCAAATCACGACAACTTTACCTGTAAGTGCTGGCCAGAGGTATCACAAATACCGAACGCTATAGTGCAATAAATTGCACGGATGGGTTTTAATTATTTCGGGGACTTAGGGAGTGTTTTGATTTTAATTTTTAATGTTATAGTGCAAAAATGAAATATGCAACATACAACAAAAAAAATGCCCACAAGAATAACCCATAAGGTGTCGGGCGCAGCCGAAAATGCACCTTTTACAATTCGCCAAATTGCTTTTTCAAAAAATTACTCACATTCCCCCTTTGATTTTTTGAAAAAATATCCCCCCTTTAAAAAAAAAATTTCTTTAACAAAGCATTTTAATAATTATTATGTTTTTAAAATTAAAATAAATAATTTTAATTTATATAGTTTTAAAACTTATGAAAAAATAAATTAAAATTAAATTTTAATTTATAAAGTTTAAAAACTATAAAAAATAAATTAAAATTAAAAATTTTAATTAAAAAAACTTTGAAAAAAAAAAAAATTATACCTTAGGGGGGAGTCGGCGGGATTTGAACCCCCGACCTGTAGGCTCCTAGAGCCTTACCGCACGGCTCATGACCACATGAGCCAGCGGGCTGATCCGAAAGGATCAGTGGAGACCCCTCATTTATCCTTCCTCAGATTGCCCGTTCTCCTCTCGAGCTCTCCTCCTCTTAGCTTCCCGGGCCCGCTGTGGCTGCCTCCTGCGCGTCACGGCTCAGTACACTCGCAGGCGGTTTTTTTTTTTTTTAAATTTCGTCGGACGGGGGGGAACACGTAACGCTCTGGGAGGGGGGGGGTTTTCTTTTTATTCCCGCCTGTAGCTCCCCAGGGACGCGCGTAGAACCTGCTGCATCCTCCAACGGGGGGGGGTCTAGGCACTCCCGGCGTTGGCCTGCGCAAATTGCACTACGTCCCCTTCCTCCAACAAGGGGGGTCCCCTTCCTCCTGCACAATGCACGTGCTGTGCTCCGATGACGCAGCGCACTGAGCAGCGCTGAACGCGGGGGGGGTCCCCTTCCTCCTGCGCAGTGCGGGCGCTATACTCTGGCATCGACGCTGGACGCGTATGTCCATGCACCCCACTGTACGTTGGACGTCAGCGTCTGCACAGCACGCTATACGCTGGACGTCGGCGTCGGCGTCTGCATCAACGTCAGCGCTGCACGTCCCTTCAGGGCTGGATGCCAGCGGCTTGCTGGACCGCTCCTTGGTCGCGCGTGGATGCGCGACGACTGTCGCACGTCTGCGCGCGACCAAAAATTTTTTTTTTTTTTTTAATTCGCTTGCCTGCGCGAAAATCAAGCCCGCAAAAAAAAAAAACTTCATCTGCAGTCTCCTCGCCCCAAAAATTTCAGACTGGCTCTGATGCCATGTTAGAAATGCGGAACAGGAAAATATTATTCAGCAGAGTTTATATACAGGTTACAATGCCGAGAATAGTCACCGGCTGAACTGAACTGTTACATGGTTGTAACAGTATACTAAATGATGTAATACAAACAAAATTAAGTACGCTAACACCTCCATCCTCAAATAAATGTAAAAGGGAGGGGGTTTGTTCTTTAGTATAACAAGGGACATATTATATTTTCTAGAGGGCATGATGAGGATTGTAGTAGCCCACTTTTCCTAGGGATATTTTCTTAGAGAAGCCTTCAACAGGTCTATTTGACCAAGGATAAAGAGAGTATCGTAAAGGATAGCCTTTGAGGGTATTCTTTTCATCTCCTCAACAATGTTATACTCTGATTTCATTGAAGAAGAATTTTTAGACTTTCTATCCAAATCACCATACTTCCTTTTGTATTATTGTGTGGCCTCAATCCTTTGCCTCTTGGTTATGTAGGGAAATCTAAGTCTTTCTTGTGCTTTGCACTTGGATCTCATCCCATATTTATCATTTTATTTGGCATATATTCTAGGGAAGCTAACCTCATTTTATTGACCTTTTGGAACCATATCCTTCTTTTCATTTTCTTGGAGAATAGAAAAAATATTATTAACTTGAGGGAGAGCATATTTATTCTTTTGGTAAGGGACTTGAAACTGACCCATATTTTGTGGATCAACCTGCAAGGTCTTCTTTCCTGATCTTGTCATAACTAAAATTGGTGTTTCTTCATCTGGGTCCTGTCCAACCATGTTCTAGTCTGGTTGCCAAAGCATATTGACCCTACCCTTATTATTTCTCTTTGCCATTTACATGGCCTACTGCACATGATGTTGGTACATGACACACGATTCTGAATCATGGATATCGTTGCATACAAGAAACCACACATTTACCAGGATTTTTTTAAAGGAACATCCCAGATATTCTTGCATTATATTTACTTTGATTCTCGTGTTATTGTTGATATCAATATTTTGGTCCCTATTGATATAGAGAAATATTCTTTATTGATATCTCTCTATCTCTATTTTTTCTATTGATCTCATCTTGTTACTGAGTGTTTTAAGGGTATTTTGTATATCAAGAAGTATAGTGGATTCTTGGGATGTTTGAGTAGGAAGTGGTGGTAAAGTAACCATAGTAGATTACACTTTAGGGGGAGGTAATGGGGTCATATTAGGAAGCAGGGATGATAAATAAGGAGGATCCATATGAGAAGATGTAGCTTCCTGGTTTGGAACATAGGAAAGTTTTGAACAATAAGGCATGACAACTTTAGGGGGTAATCTCCCCACATTAATAAGAGTATTTTTAGCTTGGATAGTTGCATTGTAGACTTGGAGGAAGGTACATATTCCTAACTATTGGATTTTTAGACCCAATTTAGATCCAAGGGCTCTGATGTAGTACATGAAAGCAAGGGTTGCAATTGGCCTAGCTTCAAGTGGAATTATTTTCTAGGACCTACTAAATCTCAGGTTAAAGACTGAAACGGACTCCTGTTGATGTTATTGCATGGACGTAAATTGGTTGAGGAGGTAAAAGGAATCAGGAAACTCATTAAACTCTTCTATAAAGGGTTCTACTAATTTTACCCATGATGTAATGGTATTATCCTCTAAAGTCTTAAACCAGTGCATAATTTTCCCTCTAAAGGACAAGGCCAGGATTTTGATAATGATATATTCATTATTTATGTTATGGATGCCTGCTAAGTTTACAATATATTGGTAATGTTCATATGTGATATTCTCTGATCCATCATATGTAGGAATGGCTTTAGATACAACCTAAGGAATATCATGCATATGAGCTAATATTAGGGAACATGTTGTATTCCAGCTAGGGTATTTCTATAGGGGCTAGTTAAGGGGTGCATTTTGAGCCATATTTACTGGTGTGGTTCTTGCTAGAGGTGATCTTGTGGGCCCTGTAGGAGGTGGCTTAGGAGGATTTTAGTATAAATGGAAATACTGGTTCAAATATCTTATGATGGTAGATCCTCCAAAAGGGAGCTTGTAGTAGATGAAATAACCTGGGTTATTCTTTCTAGATGACCTTGTATTCATGAAAAACTACAAGCTAAAGGGATGGATTTATGGTTTCTTGCATTCAAGGAGTTGCCAGGTGAATTTATTGCTCATCTCTTAATAAGGTCAAGATAATTCACAAAATTTTTATTTCTTCAATAAAAGATACAAAATAAAGAAAGAGTGGGTTAACTAATATTTCTTGTAAATGGGTTCCATCGAGCGTGCCAAAACTGTTTAGATCCAAATTGACATCGAGCATAACTCAAAACTGTGACTGTCTATCTTCTAGATTTTTTATTTGGTGTGCAACCACTAATCATAGTTCAGACCTCAAAATTAGAGGAATTAACGAATGCTCTAATCCAACCTCCATAGTAGGCTGGTTCTTTATCAACTGATAAGGTGTTGAATCATGTAAGATCAGTTAAATTTTTTAAGAAATATGGATAGAAAAAGGTTTAGGGTTAAGAAAATATAATAAAAATAGTGGCCAGATAGAGATAATAGAATAGGCATCCACAGGGAAAACCTTTCTAATAAAAAATTTCCAATGCCCCACACTTAATATTAACAACATTCAAGAAACATATGATCTTCATCAAGAAAACACAAAACAAAGACATACTCCAAGAAGCTATTTCAATATCTATAAAACTAATAATCAAATTTAGTAGAATAATTTTAGTATCAATATTTAACATAAAATAACTCCTTGCAAGCATATATTCAATTATGAAAATATTTCAATTACCCTAAGCTAGTAATCTAATATCAGCAGAATAGACTAGCCATAACAATATTAGCAAAAAAATAATTCACAGTTTGAATCTCTTGACTGAATAATTGAAGACACCAGTTATGAGGTAAACATCCAAGTAATGTTCCTTCTATTGTCTTGCAAAAAATAATTACATAGCAGGGCAAGCAATCACTCTAAATTTGACCCTCAAAATCGAGGGTTCGACCTCTATTAATAGTTTTTTATTAAAGGAATAAAATGGAAAATTACAAGAAGAAAAAAATGCCATATCAATAGAATATTGAGGTGGCATCATTTCATTCATATTTGAGACCTAAAAAAACTATGTAATATTGCACTCTTTCATAGCTCGAATCTACAATTTTCTTATCTTTTATGACGGTTCGGCTCTAGGCTTTCAAAACCAAGATCTAGGTCATTTATCATTATTATGAAATTTTATTAGCCATAGATCTGTAACTAATTGTGCCCTCGATTCTTGGACTTATGGGAACTTTACCTTTAGCTTACTTTGAATCAACTGGTTCATATTCACAAAGTCTTTACTTTTGTATACCTGGGATAACATTAGCATAAACCCACCATTGATCTACTTGTGAATGACCAAGATCAAGAATTTAAAAATGCTTGAGAGTGCATAGCGTAGAACATGTTGTAGGCCACTCTTCAAAAAATCTTGTCTTAAGTTGACCACTTTGACCACGGGCTAGAGCATATTGGAAAATACACTTCCAAGTCGATATATTTGTTCAACTATTCACCGTAGGCTGCAGCTCCCAAGTGAATTTATCCAAATTTTCTTTTGTATTTTGGAGCAAATGACTAACATCATCCATATAATCAATGATGGGCTGTATTTTAGAGTATTTCTTAAGGATTTCAAACCATAGCTCTTTTCTAACCTTATTTACTCCTTTTGAAAAGTCTAAGGTCTTAGTTTTCTCAATCTGAATTTGGTGCTTCAAATCTTGTATTTCTTTAGCTTGATCTTCATTCTTTCTGATGGAGAGCCAATTTTTCTAATCAAACCCAATTCTCATTAAAAAAACTTGGAAATATTTACATAAATGGCAGCAGTCTGCCAAATAAACTCCTTTATTCCGAAAGATAGTTTATTTTATTTTTTACAACATTTCTCACCCTGGAAGAAAAACAGCCCAAACAGGTCCAAAATGGCCCTCTTGCCTTCAAATCTGCAACTCTGTCTCAGCAGTTTCCGACCCCTTGTGCATGCCTTTGCTTCCCCTTTTAAAATTTTTGGCATGACTCTCCGTTTCCCTTTTGTGGCCCTTCGTTTCATTTCCCGTGCCTCTTCATTGTTTTGGATTTCGAAACATTTTTCTTTTCGACTCTTGGTCTTCGTCTGCTTTCATTGCACCTTGGTGCCACGTGTTGTTCAGTGCTGCCACTATAGACTCTATCCGCCTGTCAACCAATGATGACGTTTGGTATACCCACCGCTCGATAATTTCCTCTGTAACGGCCCCTGTAACCGCCTACCCTTTTTTTTTTGAGTCACAAAAACAACATGTCGCGAAATCGCGACACTTTTTCCTTCTTACTCTTTCTCTTCTCTTTTAGTCATGAAAATGTGACATGTCGCGATATCGCGACACTTTTTCCCTCTTGCTCTTTCTCTTCTCTTTTGGTCGTGAAAATGTGACATGTCGCGATATCGTGACACTTTTCCCTCTTGGTCTTTCTCTTCTCTTTTGGTCGCGAAAATGCGACATGTCGTGATATCGCAACACTTTTCTCTCTTGCGCCTTCTCTTGTCTTTTGGTCGCGAAAATGCGACATGTCATGATATCGCGACACTTTTTCTCTCTTGCGCCTTCTCTTGTCTTTTGGTCATGAAAATGCGACATGTCGCGATATCGCGACACTTTTTCTCTCTTGCGCCTTCTCTTGTCTTTTGGTCACGAAAATGCGACATGTCGCGATATCGCGACACTTTTTCTCTCTTGCGCCTTCTCTCGTCTTTTGGTCGCGAAAATGTGACATGTCGCGATATCATGACACTTTTTCTCTCTTGCGCCTTCTCTCATCTTTTGGTCGTGAAAATGCGACATGTCACGATATCGCGACACTTTTTCTCTCTTGCACCTTCTCTCGTCTTTTGGTCGCGAAAATGTGACATGTCGCGATATCGCGACACTTTTTCTCTCTTGCGCCTTCTCTTGTCTTTTGGTCGAAATGCGACATGTCATGATATCATGACACTTTTTCTCTCTTGCACCTTCTCTTGTATTTTGGTCATGAAAATGCGACATGTCGCGATATCGCGACACTTTTTCTTCTTTGCCGACATGTCGCGATATCGTGACACTTTTTCTTCTTTGCCAACATGTCGCGATATCGTGACACTTTTTCTTCTTTGCGGTATTTTGCTTTTTGTTGGATGCTCCTGCATCAGACACCCGAGGTGGATTGAGAAGTGACCTTCACTTCTGTACTGTTCTGTCACCTTCTTTTTCAACATCTCAAAACTTGCACCTACCTTTGCAGTCCACTTAAACTCCTTGAAACGCCTCTTCTGATCTATTTTGGCCTTGTACTGAGTATTCATCTTACTGATATGTTGTTGTACCTCTTCATGTAAACTCTTTATGTGCTCTACAAAATCTTCAACCTTAGCACTGCTCTTTTCTCCTTTATCCATCATTCTCAACTCAGAAGCATTCCTTGGACTACTCCCACATACAATCTGGAATGGTGATTTACCAGTACTCCTATTGACAGTCCTATCCAGAGTAACTGGGGCTGTACAAGCTCTCCAAGCTTCAGCAAAATCTGGGTCTTTAGGGTACAAACCCTTAAGTTCTTCAAACCCCACAACTTCCACTCTCATTATTGTCAGCAAACTCTTTTCATCCATCTCCTTCAATGGCTTTAGTTTATGGTGCACTCCTTCATTTGTTAGGGAGTAAGTGTTGGCATGTCCATCATGGACTACATGGCGATCAAACTGCCATGGTCTTCCTAACAACATATGGCAAGCATCCATAGGCAGGATATCACATAGGACCTCATCCTGGTATCTCCCAATATTAAACTTGACTAAGGACTGTTCACTGACCAATGCCCTATGGTCCTTTCGCAACCACGCAATCCGATATGGATGCGGGTGTCTCCTCCTCTCTAGTTGTAACTTAGTAACCATTTCTTCAGAGACCAAGTTATCAGTACTACCATTATCTATAATAACATTACAGACCTTACCCGAACATTTGCACCTTGTGCGAAACAGGCTCTTCCTCTGGTCTGGTTCTTTCTCCTCATTCAACAAGGTTCTCCTTGTGACCATAACTTCTCCTCTCTCTACCTCCTCAGAGTACTCTGATTTAGATCTTTCATATCTTTCATCTATAATAGCAGCTCTAGAATTACCCATTGGCCTCCTATTTGGATTCTCTTGGTGATGTGGACACTCATATGCTCGATGTCCTCCTTCTCCATAGTTGAAGCAGGTTCCACGAAACCCTCTTTCTCCATTTTCTTGACTATATCTACCTCTCCCTCTTGGGTAGTTGTTCTGACCACGGGATCTGTAATCATTATCTCCCTTCTGATCCTGACTGTTGCTAGCTTCTTCTTTCTTCTCATCTCATCCTCCATCTATTCTTCCACCAGTTCTTTCTCCATGACCTCTTCCTTTTTGCTTACCCTCAAACCTTCTGTTCAGCTTCTCTTCAACTTTTAGAGCAAATTGGTAAGCATCCTCAATGGTGCTCATCCTAACCAGACTCAACTCTTCTTGAATATTGGTTCTCAATCCATTGATGTAACGGGCTACCTTCTCCTTGTTAGCCTCATAATGGCTAGTTCTGATTGAGATCTTGTAAAACTCCTCTGTATATTCTTTGACAGATTTGCTTGACTGTCTCAAACTCTGCATTTTCCTCAATAGATCCAATTCGTAATCTGTAGGAATAAACTGTCTCTTCAACTTCTCTACCATTCGATCCCATCTGGTTATCTTTTCCTTTTCGCTTCTATTTCTTTCTAGCTGCACTTATTTCCACCATATGCTAGCATGGCCTTTCAACTTCATTTTTGCAAACTTGATCCGATCTGGATCTACAACCTCCTCATACTCAAAATACTCCTCCATATCATTGATCCAATCAATCAACTCCTCTGGATTGAGATTCCTAGAATACATGGAGACATCAAACTTTGGCTTCTTCTTGATCCGAGATATGGCCCTAAATAATCTAGCTTCTGCAGGATCCATTGCTTCTTCTTCATCTGATGGATCATCAACCTCCCAAGCTTCATCTTCACTATGGTCTTCTCTCCTTGGCTCAACCCCTCTTCGCAACTCCTCTTGCAGGGCTTGCACTTGCCTCTGTAAAGCTCTAAAATCTCCTTTCGGTACCACATTTCTCCCACCACCACGGTTTCTTCGTGGAGGCATTCTTCCTCGCTCTCTTCTCACAACCCTTCCACAGATCCTGGTGCAAACTGCCTCACTTTCGACGATCTACTCACACACTCAGGAACCCTAAGCTCTGATACCACTTGATGGAGAGCCAAATTTTCTAATCAAACCCAATTCTCATTCAAAAACTTGGAAAGATTTACAGAAATGGCAGCAGTCTGCCAAATAAACTCCTTTATTCTAAAAGATAGTTTTTTTTTTTTTACAGCATTTCCCGCCCTGGAAGAAAAATAGCCCAAACAGGTCCAGAATGGCCCTCTTGCCTTCAAATCTGCAACTTTGTCTCAGCAGTTTCTGACCCCTTGTGCATGCCTTTGCTTCCCCTTTTAAAATTTTTGGCGTGACTCTCCGTTTCCCTTTTGTGGCCCTTCATTTCATTTCTCGTGCCTCTTCGTTGTTTTGGCTTTCGAAACATTTTTTTCTTTCGACTCTTGGTCTTCATCTGCTTTCATTGCACCTTGGTGCCACATGCTGTTCAGTGCTACCACTGTAGACTCTGTCCGCCTATCAACCAATGATGATGTTCGGTATACCCACCACTCGATAATTTCCTCTATAACGGCCCCTGTAACCGCCTACCCTTTTTTTTTTTGAGTCGCAAAAAAACATGTCACGAAATCGTGACACTTTTTCCTTCTTACTCTTTCTCTTCTCTTTTAGTCACGAAAATGCGACATGTCGCGATATCGTGACACTTTTTCCCTCTTGCTCTTTCTCTTCTCTTTTGGTCGCGAAAATGCGACATGTCGCGATATCGCGACACTTTTCTCTCTTGCGCCTTCTCTTGTCTTTTGGTCGTGAAAATGCGACATGTCACGATATCGTGACACTTTTTCTCTCTTGCGCCTTCTCTTGTCTTTTGGTCATGAAAATGCGACATGTCGCGATATCGTGACACTTTTTCTCGTGACACTTTTTCTCTCTTGTGCCTTCTTGTCTTTTGGTCGCGAAAATGCGACATGTCGCGATATCGCGACACTTTTTCTCTCTTGCGCCTTCTCTCGTCTTTTGGTCGTGAAAATGCGACATGTCGCGATATCGCGACACTTTTTCTCTCTTGCGCCTTCTCTCGTCTTTTGGTCACGAAAATGTGACATGTCGCGATATCACGACACTTTTTCTCTCTTGCGCCTTCTCTCATATTTTGGTCGTGAAAATGCGACATGTCATGATATCGCGACACTTTTTCTCTCTTGCGCCTTCTCTCGTCTTTTGGTCGCAAAAATATGACATGTCGTGATATCGCGACACTTTTTATCTACGCCTTCTCTCATCTTTTGGTCACGCAAATACGACATGTCACGATATCGCGAAAATTTTTCTCTCTTGCGCCTTCTCTCGTCTTTTGGTCACAAAAATACGACATATATCGCGACACTTTTTCTTCTTTGCCGACATGTCGTGATATCGCGACACATTTTCATCTTTGCCAACATGTCGCGATATCACGACACTTTTTCTTCTTTGCGATATTTTGCTTTTTGTTGGATGCTCCTGCATCACTTTCTCTTCTGCTCTTCAATCTGATATTTGAGTTTTACAACCTCTTGATATCAGTTCTACCAGCTCTTGACTTCATTTTTGATAGCCTTTTCTACCTACTTCTGATTGCTAACTGTCTTCTCTAGCATCTCTATATTTTCCTCTAACTTTCCAACCTTCTCCCTGTAGATGTCAATCTTGACATAAAAAGTCTCAAGATGAGCTTTTGCTATGACCAAATCATCTTCTTCTGGTAGCTGCTCAATATCTTCAGTATACTCCTCTAGATGATAATCTTGTGTAGTCATATCTTCTTCAGGTTTGCTCACCAGAGGGATAATATTTTTGGTTGTTATTTGCCTTGTTATTGATCAACATTCATTATCTTTCTCTTTATAGCCATCTTCTTTGAAGGCTTAGAGAGTTTCTCCACCCAAAAATCTTGGATCTTCTATGAAACTTCTTTTCCTTTCTGTAGAGAATCCAAGGTGGGATGACTTGTAGGGGGAGGGGAAGTTATAAAATAAGGGAGGATAGACTCAGAAGTTGATGATAGTGGAGTAGTGGTGACAATAGTTGAATCTGTGCTTATTGTTGGAGTTGCAATTGAGGACATAGGAATGGAAGTAAAACTCATGGAATGAGTTGAAGGGGATGAAACAACTTGTCCTTATGATGACATTGGAGGTTTTGAGGGTGGAGATGGAATGATAGGAGATGATGTGACTAGGATTTTAGATGAATGTGGAGGGGATGGATTGGTTTGACCCTCTGTATCAGCTGATGAAATAGGTGGTGAGTTATGAAGGGGAGAGGGCACCTTTTGTTCAAACTTTTCTTGATAATGGGAAGGGGATTTCTTTGGGGAAGAAGAAGGAGAAGAAGGGATAGAAATAATACCTTCACCTATAGAAGTAGGGTGTTCGAGAATCTCCTTCGTACTTTGGTGTTGCACTTGTTGTACTGACAATCTACAACTAAAATAGGGACTTGTTCAACACTCTGCCCCTTATCCACTTTTCATTTCTTGTAGACCTCCTTCTAGGTTTCCCCTAGTGTGTCTTTAGCCTTTCTCTTAAAAACTTGAAACACTGCAGGCTTATCACTCTCTGTATCCTCTTCAGATTGCTCTTCCTACAACACATCTTCAATGGTAGGATTTGACTTAGTTGTAGCCATAGTAGTGAAACTCACAGGCATGAATACAAAGTCATCATCTTTTTTCTTCCAATTTATCTCAGCCCTAGGGGGCTCTCCACCCAAGGCTAGATGTTTGGGCCTATTTTCTATCTGAATGACTTTTGTATTTACTGCCCTATCATCAGAGTAATGCATTTTACTCATAATTTGGGCCCCTACAGAATATTTCTTCAATTGCTCTTGTGAGGGCTCAAATGTTTTAGGGACTCCTTCAGTAATTAGTGGAGCATTAATCTCCATTTCTTGCATTTCTTCCTGTGAAGGTGGGGAAGGAGAATCTGATGCTGTTTGAGCTTTCTTATAACTCAATACCAAATTCTTAGCATCCTTAGCTTTCCAGGTCTTAATATGTTTGTCATATCGCTCAGAAAATTCATCATCTAATGATCGACCTAGTATGGCCTTTTTGACACCTATTTCTACTCTCATCTTCCACCAATCTATAATTTTACCTTCATCCCATCCCTTTTTCTTTTCAACATCCTTAATTTTAGACTCCTTTAAACAATGGTCTTTATTTTTCGCAGGATCAAAATCGACTATCTGTTCATAAAAGTCTCTCCATGGGGGTAATTGTTCCATTTTGGTGACATTCCATTCCAACGGAGCACTTTCTTTATTATTCCTCCCCTTTTTGAAGTGAGGCCTCAAAGTTTTCTCGAACTTGAGAGCCTTTTCTTTATTAAGGGTGATATTCCTCTTTGTGAACTTGTCATCAGGGTCATACCTCCATCTCTGTGGGATGTACAAAAGGCCTAACCTCTCCAAATATTGGGTGATTTGTTCACCTTGACCCCTTCTGACTATTGTTATATCATCGACGTTATGGGAGTAAGTCAACAAATATTTCCTCCCTTTACCAGAGCCATAATTCATGTTGATGAAGTCTGCCTACCTCAAGTACTCCAAGGCCAACAACCTATTAGTCACAAAATGTGGTAGCAGAAAAGGTTTACCAGTGAAACCATAGAGCCTGATGATAGTGCCCTCTATGAGGATATACCAATCTTCCTCTTTGGTGTCTATTACTCTTAGCAATTTTTTAGCCAAATATGGCAATCTAGGGTATTTCCCATACATGATTTTCAATGTTGGCCCTAGAAATTCTAAATTGAACCTATAGAATGATTTTGTGCTCCTCAGATGAGTGGTCCAATAATAGATAGGAATAGGGTCTCCTTTGTCATTCTTATCTTTCACTAGAATCTAGGGCATCATGTGCCTTATAACAACATAAAACATCCATAACAAATTCAAATAGTGCCAAAAAGAAGGGGGTTCTGAACCTTTTTTCATTCTAACCAACTGCTCATGCATTCGCTTAGCGAGGAAGGTTGGCCAGTCAAAGTAAATTACCTTGATGCCTTCTTCTTCTACTTTAGGCTTATACATTCTCTCATTTGAAATGCAATATACAGTAGCTATTTTCCAATCTCTCACAAATTGGTAGAGTCTAAACCTTCTAAGAAGGCCAACATGGAGAAGAGTTCTGGGTTAGCGAATTGCTCAATAGGAATTGGGGTTTTGGGTAGCTCGCTCCTAGGCTTGATAGTTTTTAATTGACTGTAAACCCATTTCCTAAAAGGTTCTCCTTCATGAGCATGCCTTTGTAGGGAATAATATCTGGTTTGTTCGGCTACATCAAAAGTTTTAGGTCTTACAGGTGGTTCTACTCCTATGGCAAAAAGGTCATGACAAGCTTTCACTGTGATACTAAATAGGGTTTTGCCATCAACTATTTTTACTACTTTTACCCTAGGATCATAAAACTTGACAATGGCTACTATTAATTTAGGATAGGGATGAACTGAATCACAGATATAAAAAGATAAAAAGGAGTGAACACAATTACCTTGGACTGTCATAGATTCACCTCTTCGATATTTGTCATTGATATTCTTTCTAAGGTAAGAACTAGTATGGTGTTAGCCACTACTTATGCTTTATCAATATAGTCACCCAACTCTTCATTTGCCGATAGTACTACTTCTTGGGCTACTTTGGGAGCCATCTTCTATGGAAATTCTCAGAATGTTCTCTCCCTTTCTGATTCGTGAGCTTCATCTCTCTACTCCTTTGGCTCTTTCTTCTAAGTGAGTGTTACTTCATGAAATGAATGGGCTTTGCATTTCAAGTTTTTAAATGCTCCCGCATGCATACCTTCCACCATTAATGTGGTCGATGCAAAAACTATCTATTGCACACTTTTCAATTCAAAGGTATGAATCTTGGTGGTAGGAATCATCATGTCCATTGTTGATTGGTTGTGGCATGAAGCACTCACTAAACTCATGGTGCTTATCATCACTTTCCTTTTCTTGGAGTGGCAGAGATTAGATGTTGTAGTTCATGGCTCCTTTTGTTCATTGGA
Source organism: Wollemia nobilis (assembly GCA_028583015.1). Lineage (NCBI taxonomy): Eukaryota > Viridiplantae > Streptophyta > Pinopsida > Araucariales > Araucariaceae > Wollemia > Wollemia nobilis. The sequence goes on from JAQPPZ010002027.1 coordinate 2,717,246, forward strand.
GAGTGGCATGGAACACATGTTGTATCCCGTTGCCATATTCACTTATTGGAGAGCAAAAAATATTATCTTCACTATAAGCATGGAACACATGTTGTAGTCACACTACCACCTTAGTTTATTTTACAACCTTACATTTTAGCCAACAACTTATTTTCAACCATTGAACTACTTTGAAGCAAGATTTTCTCTCTTTTTTTTTTACTTTACAAAACAAAAACTTTTAGCAAAGGAAAAATAATATAATACAATATATGTACATATGTTACAATAAATGTATATCTTAATCAAAGTAGAGTTTCAGATGAAAACCATTGATCGGGATAGGCTGCATGTTTCCTTCTAGATCTTCGAGCTGGAAAACATTACTTTCTTTAACCTCAACTACTTTGAAAGGACCATCCCAAAAAGAATCAAACTTTTGATGGTGCCCTGGCTTGGCTCTTTCCACATTCCACCTTAGAACAGAGTCTCCCACTTTGAAATTTCTAAATCTGGATTTCTTGTCAAACCATCCCTTAATATCAAATGAGTGCTTCTAGAAGTCTTCATATGCTTGAGTCCTTTTTCTTCTAGCTGAAGTAAATGTGTTAACCTAGTTTCAACTGGATTCTGCTCAGACTCTTCCTCTGTGTCTATCAACTTGAGAGCTGGGATTTCCAAGTGAATAGGTAATACTGCTTCTTTTCCATACACCAGGGCATAAGGAGAGGTCTTAATGGATTTTTTTATGGTGATCCTATCTACCCACAGAGCTTGTTCTAACAGTAGGTGCCAACTTCTCTTGTTATCCTCTAATGATCTCCTCAAGATTCTAAGAAGATTTTTGTTAGTTGAATCTGCTAATCCATTCCCCTAGGGATAGTAGTTGGAGGTATTTTTTATAGTAATGCCATACTTGCTAGAAAACTCAATGTACTTAGCCCCTATAAAGGCTAGGCCATTATCACTTACTATAGCTTCTAGGATACCGAACCTTGTGATCAAACTCTCCATGAAGTCGATTACCACCTCTTGATCTGATTTCTTTGTGGGGATGGCCTCTACCCATATGGTGAGGTAGTATATAGTAGTCAAAATGTATTTATGTCCTACTGAGGAATTTGGATTAATTATCCCAATGAAGTCTAGCCCCCATTGTTGAAAAGGCTCTTCAACCTGAATTGGCTTGAGGGGAAATGATGCATTTTTGGTTCTCCCCACATATCGTTGGCATTCATCATAGGCTCTTGTAACCTTGAAGGTATCAAAAAAAATAGTAGGCTAGTAATAACCTACCCTAATGATCTTCAAAGTTGTGACCCTTCCTAAAAAGTGTCCTCCAGATAATCCTCCATGGAACTCTTCGATGACCTTTTGTTTCTGATCGTCTTTAAAACATCTTAAGAGGACTCCATCAAGATTTTTCTTATATAGTCCTTCTGGTAGTAAGACATATTTCAAGGCTTGAAGCCTATATCTTCTCCTTTATGATGGGTTAATATTATGAGGAAAAAATATATTCTAGAAGTATTTGGTCATCGGATTGACCCAGTTTGATTCTTCTAACTTCATCTCTTCAGTTTGATCTTCTACTAATAATTGACAAGTTGTCACTTCTACTGTAACTAAAATTTTTGTTAGACCTTGGCATAATTCTTTGTCCCTGACCAACTTAGTAGGATGGATTTCCATGTCATATTCTTGGATATTAGTAATCCAACCAGCTCTTTTGTCTCCTAGTTCACCTTGTAAAATGAAACTTCTAACATCTGGGTGAACTACATATACCAGGGTTTTACTCTGAACCAAGTATTGCCTAAATTTCTTCAATGACTTCATCACTACAAATACTTGTTTCTCAATAAAATTGTACTTGACCTGATACTCATGGAGATTTTGACTCCAAAATAATATGGGGTGTTCTTCCCCCTCATCATTTTTCTGAGTGAGGACAGATGCATAGCTCTCTTCAGCTCCATAAGCATACAAAATGAAATCTTTGCTGAAGTCAGGGTTCACTAGAACTGGAGCAGTGGCAATGGACTATTTGATGATCTCAAAAGCTTGTTTTCTCACTTTAGTCCATTTGAAATCTATATTCTTCTTCAAAAATTCTGAGATAGGTTTCACCTTTTGAGAAAAATTAGAGATGAATTTTCTGATAAAATTGATCTAGTCGAAGAAATACTGCAAAGCTTTCTTATTCATAGGCAATGGGAGAGCAAGAATTGACTTGAATCTATCTGGATTGATAGCCATACCTTCTTTAGAGACCACATGGCCTAACAACTTTCCCTCATGGACTGCAAAAAATGACTTCTTTGGGTTGAGAGAGATACCAAATTCCCTGCATTTTTTAAACACTTGCTCTAAATGTGCCAGGTGATCTTGCTTCTTATGCGAGAATACAGTCATGTCATCCAAGTAGATTAGAATGACTTTGTTGATCAACTCTCCAAAGGCATAATCCATTGCTCTTTGGAATGTGGCTCCTGCATTGGATAGACCAAAAGGTATTCTCTGATAGGTAAAAGTACCCCATTTGGTGGTAAATATTATTTTGAACTGATCCTCATATTTCACCCAAATCTGGTTGTAACCAGAGAAGCCATCTAATAGTGAGAACCTCTCTTCTCCTACAATAATCTACAAGATCTGATCGATCTGAGGGAGTGGATAGTGGTCTTTTAATGATGCTTGGTTGAGATTCCTAAAATCCACACACAAGAGGATGTCTCCATTCTTCTTTCTTACTAGAACCAAGTTAGCTACCCAGGTGGAGTGTTTGATTGGATATATAATCTTAGCTTTCAGTAGCTTTAATAATTCTTCTCTCATTATGGATTCAATTCTGGGGTTCACAGGCCTCTGCTTCTACCTGAAAGGTTTTGCATTTGGTTCTAGCTCAATTGTATGTTGGATCACCTTTTTATCATATACCTTAAGATCTTCATATGACCAAGCCACAATGTCTTGGTATTTCAGGCACAGGACTTTGATATCCTCCTCTTCTTCTGGAGAACATCTGACTCCAACTTTGAGCTTCTTTTCCTTTTTGATCTCAATTTCCTTGTAGATATTTTCATTGATCTCCATGGATTTGATCTTCTTCCTATCTTCGTTATCAAACAAGCTTTCCAAAGTGACCAACCCCCTAGGGATATGATTGTTTTTTAGTTGGATGACATCTTGTTGGTCTATCTCATCTAGAATTTCCTCTTGAATAGTTGATAGATAGGCTTCCCTTACTAGGAAATCAATGATCTATTCATCACTTTCAAAAACCTGCCAGAAGATATGCTTGTCTAGTACTGTAGGCCTAAAAATCATTTTGATCCCTTTGTCTTTTGTAACTCCTATATCTGCAGAAGGGTTGAAATTAGCTCCCCTCACTACCAAGGAATCAACCAAGGTGTTCTATCTTTTAGGAATAAAATTAATATTTAGGGCATCAAAGGATTCCATCAAATCCCATACCCTATTCCTGTATACCTTCAGGTAATGGTGCTTACTACTGCACCTCTCTCTTACCTGATTAACAATTAGTTTAGAATCACCATATATATTTAGTATCTTGATGCCCATGCTCTCAGCCTACATTAGCCCGAGGTACAAAGCCTCATACTCTATAGCATTGTTGGTACAGGACCATGTCAATCTATATGCAAAACTCTTTGCACCTTCTAATTGAGACTACAACAATACACCAACACCAACCCTATTTTTGCATCTTGCACCATCAAAGTGCATGGTCCAAGTCTCTGTCTCCCTTAAATACTGATTGGATATGGTAGGGACCCTTTTCTCTATTTCTAAGGAAATTCTATATGTACCCATGCATATTCCAAACTGATTGTAATCTTCTTTGAATGATAATTCATCCTCAACCTCTAGTTCTTCAAAACTTTCCACCAGTTCGAACTCATCCAGAGGAGTGAGGTTACACATGTCTTCTTCAATTTTTTCAATATGATAGGTCACGAGCTTCTCAGGTGTAATCCTTATTCTCTTTCCCTTAAAGGGAATCACCATACTAGAGTAATCCATGTACATACATCCTCCCAATTTGGTAGTGAATTCTCTTGAAAGACATAGGTCGAAATAAGGCTCTAGGTCTACTACCACTATTTCTTGCACAATGGTTACCTCTGGAGCTCTATGCAACCTCATTAGAACATCCTTTATTACCCCTACTATCTTTACTAGGGTCCCATCCAACTACAAAACTCTAGGATAGGACCTGGTATATTCCATTCCCATCTCCTCGTAGATTGCCTTGGGCATAACTATGGTGGAAGCCCCTGAATCAATCATGCAGTTGTAGATAATCCAACCCTCCATCCTCAGAGAAATGTAAAAGGGAGGGGGTTTGTTCTTTAGGGTAGTAGGGGACATCTTGTCTTTCCTAGAGGGCATGCTGAGGATTGTAGTAGCCTACTTTTCCTAGGGATATTTTCTTAGAGAAGCCTTCAACAGGTCTATTTGGCTAGGGATAAAGAGAGTATCATAAAGGCTAGCCTTTGAGGGTATTCTTTTCATCTCCTCTACAATGTTATACTCTGATTTCACTGAAGAGGAATTCTCAGACTTTCTCTCTAGTTCACCATACTTCCTTTTGTATTGTTGTGTGGCCTCAATCCTTTACCTCTTGGTTATGGAGGGAAATCTAAGTTTTTCTTGTGCTTCACTCTTGGATCTCATCCCATATTTATCATTTTCTTTGTCATATCTTCTAGGGAAGTTGACCTCCTTTTCTTGGCCTTTTGGGACCATATCCCTCTTTTCCTTTGCTTGGGGAATAGGGAAAATATCATTACCTTGAGGGAGAGCATCTTTCTTCTTTTGGGAAGGGACTTGAAACTGACCCATATTTTGTGGATCAACCTGCAAGGTCTTCTTCCCTGATCTTGTCATAACTAAAATTGACCCTTCTTCATCTGGGTCCTATCCAACCATGATCTGGTCTGGTTGCCAAAGCATATTGACCCTACCCTTATGATTTCTCTCTACCATTTCCATGGCCTACTGCACATGATGTTGGTACATGACACATGATTCTGAATCATGGGGATCATTGCATACAAGACACCACACATTTACCAGGCTTGTTTCAGAGGAACATCCTAGATCTTCTTGCATTGTATTTACTCTGATTCTTGTGCTATTGTTGGTACCAAGTTTTTGGTCCCTATTGACATAGGGAAATCTTCTTTGTTGAGATCTCTCTATCTCTCTTTTTTCCATTGAGCTCATCTTGTTACTGAGCGTTTTAAGGGTATTATGTATATCAAGAAGCATAGTGGATTCTTGGGATGTTTGAGTAGGAAGTGGTGGGAAAGGAACTATAGCAGATGACACTTTGGGGGGAGGTAATGGGGTCATATGAGGAAGCGAGGATGATAAAGAAGGAGGATCCATATAAGAAGATGTAGCTGCCTAGTTTTGAACATTGGAAATTTTTGAACAATAGGGCATGACAACTTTAGGGGGTAATCTTCCCACATTGATAAGAGTATTTTCAGCTTGGACAGTTGCATTATAGACTTGGGGGAAGGTACATATTCTTGACTATTGGGTTTGTAGACCCAATTCAGATCCAAGGGCTCTGATGTAGTACATGAAAGCAAGGGTTGCAATTGGCCTGGCTTCAAGTGGAATTCTTTTCCAGGACCTACTAAATCTCAGGTTAAAGTCTAAAATGGACTCCTACTGATGCTTTTGCATGGATGTAAATTGGTTGAGGAGGGAAAAGGGATCATCAGACTCATTGAACTCTTCTACAAAGGGTTCTTCTAATGTTGCCCATGATGTAATGGTATTATCCTCTAAAGTCCTGAACTAGTGCAAAATTTTCCCTCTAAAGGACAGGGCCAGGATTCTAATGATGACATCTTCATTCTTTATGTTATGGATGGCTGCTAAATTTAGAATATCTTGACAATGTTCATATGTGGTCTTTCCTAATCCATCATATGTAGGAATGGCTTTAGATACAACCTGAGGAATATCATGCATATGAGCTAGTCTTAGGGGACCAATTGTATTCCAGCTAGGGTATTTCTACAAGGGCTGATTAAGGGGTACATTTTGAGCCATATTTACTAGTGTAGTTCTTGTTGGAGGTGGCCTTGGGGGCCCTACAGGAGGTGGCTTAGGAGGAGTTTCATCTGAATGGAAATCTTGGTTCAAATCTCTTATGATGGTAGATCCTCTAAAAGGGAGCTCATAGTAGATGAAATAACCTGGGTTATTCTTTGCAGATGACCTAGTATTCATGAAAAACTACAAGCTATAGGGATGGCTTTCTAGTTTCTTGCATTCAGGGAGTCACCAGGTGAATTTACTACTCACCACTTAACAAGGTCAAGATAATTCACCAAATCTTGATTCCTTCGAGAAAAGATACAAAATAAAGAAAGGGTGGGTTAACTAATGTTTCTTGTAAACAGGTCCCATCAAGCGTGCCAAAACTATTGGGATCCAAATTGACATCGAGAAAAACTCAAAACTATGACTATCTATCTTCTAGTTTTCTGATTAGGCGTGCACCCACTAATCATAGTTCAGACCTCAACATTGGATGGATTAAATATTACTCTAATCCAACCTCCAGAGTAGGTTGGTTCCTTGTCAACTGATAAGGTGTTGACTCATATAAGCTCAGTTAAAAGTTTAAGAGATAGGGATAGAAAGAGGTTTAGGGTTAAGAAATTATAATCAAAATAGTGGTCAGATAGAGCTAACAACATAGGCATCCACAGGGAAAACCTTTCTAACAAACAATTTCTAGTGTCCCACACTTGAGATTAACAACATTCAAGAAATAGATAATCTTCATCAAGATACATAGAACAGAGACATACTCCAAGAAGCTATTTCAACATCTATAATACTAATAATCCAATTTAGTAGAATAATATCAGTATCAAGATTTAACATAAAAGAACTTCTTGCAAGCATAGATTCAATTATGAAAAGATTTCAATTGCTCTAAGCTAGTAATCCAATATCAGCAGAATAGACTAACCATAACAACATTAGCAGAAAAGCAATTCACAGCTTGAATCTCTCAATAGAATTATTGAAGACACCAGTTCTGAGGTAAACATCCAAGTAATGTTCCTTCTATTGTCTTGCAGAAAAATATTACATAGCAGGGCAAGCAAACACTCTAGAGTCGACCCTAAAAATTGAGGGTTTGACCTCTATTAATAGTTTTTCATTGAAGGAAGAAAATGGAACATTACAAGGAGAAAGAAATGCCATATCGGTAGAATGTTGAGGTGGCATCATTTCATTCATCTTTGAGACCTGAAAAAATATGTGATCTTGCGCTCCTTCATAGCTCGACTCTACAACTTGCTGATCTTTCATGATGGTTCGGCTCCAGGCTATCGAAATCGAGATCTAGGTCATTTATCATTCTTGCAGACTTTAACTAGTCGTAGATCTATAACTAACTATGTTCTTGATTCTTGGCCTTATGGATGCTTCACCTTCTAGCTTGCTTCAATCAACTGGTTCATATTCACAAAGACTCTGCTTTTGTATGCCTGGGATATCATCAGCATAAACCAACCATTGATCTGCTCTTGAATGACCAAGATCAATACTTTAAAAATGCTTGGGAGTGCATGGTGTAGAACATGTTGTAGTCCACTCTTTAGAAAAGCTTATGGCTTAAGTTGACCACTTTGACCATGGGCTAGAGCATATTGGAAAATACACTTCAATCTGCGTAGGATGGAACATCTCGCTAGACCGCTGCCCTTGCTCTTAAATTTGTTTAAGTCCTTTTTGCATCCATGGTGTAGAAAAAAGTGTCCGTAGCCCACTCCTTGAAATTCATTCCATCGAACTTTGACCATCGTTGACCACGGGATAGAACATCTTGCTCTATGTCGCTCGGAATGCAGTGTAAAAAATGTGCTTTATGAAACTTGGCACTAGCCCACTGCATTGTTACTTCATTTGATGCATGTTGACTACTTTGACCATGATGTGGAACATGTGTTCTGATCCACTCTAAAATACACTTGAACCTCAGTGGGATAGAACAACGCTTAAAGTTAGTCTTTTCCTCATGTGGGCTAGAACAAAATGTGCTGTGTCGCTATTCGAAAAGTAATGACATCATCTTTGACCAAGGTTGATAGTGGGGTAGAACATCTTGTGCTGCACCACTGATAAATGCACTAAGTCTCACGCGGGCTGGGACATCTCCCCTTTGCCTTAGAAAATATGTTGTATCTCGCTCTTCGAAAGTAACCAAAATACCATTTTGACCACTCTGACCATGGTGTAGGACATCTTGCACTGTGTCGTGGATAAATACACTGAAGCATGAGTGGACTAGGACATCTCTCTACCTTAGAAAATATTTTCAAAATTTTTCTAAGGATGTGGCCATTTTGGGCCTACAATAGGTATTAGGGGAGGTAGTATATATAGGTTTTAGGGTGAACCTTTTCTAGCCCTAATTCATAGTAGTAATAACTTGTGTGAGTTGTGGCACAAGAGGACGAGGCACTTGCATCATAGAGTGTTTCCTATTTTGAGAGATATAGTCACAGTTCTTCCAGAGTTCAACATTGAGAAATAGGGAGCATGTAGAAGGTGCATGCTTGGAAAGCATGCCAAGGCTACTTTCCCAAATAGTGAGCATAGGTCTAAGAAGATACTATATCTAGTACATTTGAATGTATGTGGAACAATGTCAGTAGCATCAATTTTAGGTAGCATGTACTATGTTTCCTTTATTGATGATTTATCTCATAATATATGGATCTACTTCTTAAAGACCAATGATGAAGTCTTTAGTAGGTTTTAGTAGTTCAAAGGTCTAGTTGAGAATCATATAGGAAAGAAGATCAAGATCTTGAGATCAGATACTGAGGGCGAGTGTCATGACCCTTCCTGATGGATCCTGTGACATGGAAATCAATGTATTAATTGATGATGCTTTAATACTCGATTTTGTGCACTTAAAAAGTTATGCAATGTTAATAGATATTTAAGAACATGATACTACTAAAAACTTGCCAATGTGTAGGATCAGGTATTCTCATGGGTGGAAGAAGTTGAGTTATCCATCAAAGGTGAGGATACTTGAGATTGGGGAAATGATGATAATGCAACTTGAATATAACATTGATGGATACCTTCATATAGGTATGCATTCGTTTAGGGATAATCATCAATAACTAGCCACCTTGAGCCCCATATTGATGGCCTAGTAGCTATCATAAATTCTAGAGGCTAAGACAAGTGATCAAATTGATGGAAAGATTTCCATTTTTGTCTGTTGTACATGTTTGATTGTCTTTTACTTCATCACTATTTGCCTCAATAATTTGGGAAGTATAAATGGATAGGTTGTCTTCATAACTCCTTGTGTGTTTAGAAAAATAGTGTAATAAAGTAAATACTTTATTTTAAATGATAGTAAGTTTCATTTAAATTATAGTAAGTTTCATTTAAAATTTCTAGATGTTTTATTTTAAAATGATAGTAAGTTTCATTTAAAATTTATAAATGCTTAATTTTAAATGATAGAAGGGTTCATTTAAAAATTAATGAAGTTTGTATTTTAAATACTAATAGATTTCATTTGATAGAGTAGATGCTCTAATGTAAATGATAATATAACTTCAAAAAAAAATAGTGGACTATTTAAATAATGAATGAATTTCATTATAAATAGAAACTAGCCATTATTTTTAGATGATAAAGTAAATTTTATTATTAGTTGTTTTATTTATTTAATAAAATAATAATAAAATATTTGTTTACTTTAAACAACAATGACTGATTTCATTTCATGGGAGACTACCCAAAAGATCTCATTTTTAATATTGTTAAAAATAAAGAAAGAGTTCTTTAGTCGGTTGAGTTGAGCGAAATATTAGAAAATTTGCACCGACATTAGGGAGTTTTGTGCCTACCAAAATGAGGATGAATTACTTAAAGGAAAGGATAAAATATCTTCCTATGGCTGGTGGATATTACAAGAGTTAATTATAGTAGATGAGAACATTGATGATGCTGGTGGGAGCATTGAAGGGAATGTGGTCCCTTATGGAAGAGTAAAGAAAAAATAAAAAACTATGAATATTTGGGGGATCGCTCTCACTGGGAAAAAGAAAAGAGGATCTTTGTGCAAAATTAAAGAAGAAACTATAATTTAGTCATGTTAAACAAATGTCGTTCCTAATAAGGGAAGAACCTTGTCGACTTCAAAGGATTTCAGGTTGGTTGGTTACCTTAACCTCATTTTTAATGGTTTAAATGAATAAGCCTAGTCGTTGGCTGGGAATAACCTCTTCCTTGTAAGCCACATGGGTTGGACATTTGTCCATGCTAGGTCGAGAGAACTTCTTGTCCATGTGTACCTCTTGTTGATTTATTTCCTTTGGACAAGTAAGACAGGTTGCTTTGAGTTGGTTTGCCCAATCCTTCCTCCATGTCAAAAGTGGTTCGTCTTCCCTAACCACATGCTAGGGTGTAGTGTTTGACTATGTTTTTATGGTAGAGTAGAACTAATTGTGTTATCATTGTTGGTGATGACATCGGATGAGATGGTAATCATTGGTTGACATCAACCATGGCTAGTACCCTTGTAAGGCACATTGGTCATTGTGATATGTGGGGTAAAACCCCCCTGCATCTTGGGAAGCACTCTCTCCCTTTGTAGCTGTTTGACATCGAGTCAGGCCATGATTGAGAACTGGGTCCTTCATCTCCAACTTGTGTTGAGGATGGGTGTCATCCACAATGTACTCTCATTTTGTACCCCATACTGAGTAGCCTTCTGTGTTCCTTACAAGGTCTAGATTTGGTTGTTTGGGGATATCACCCTCTAGTTGTAGAGATGGGTGTTCTTTTAAGTTGTTAGGTGGATAGTTAATTAAGTGTTGTTTTAATTTGGAAACAACAAGATTAATTGATTATTGTAAAGAAAATTTATAATTAATTAGATTTGGATTCATTTTATTTCTTTTTTATTGGTAGAAAGGGTTTTGAAAGGTCCCTGAACCTTGTACAAGAGAGATTACAATAAATCCAAATCGACCGAGGTGGTCCAAGAAGAGAGGAATAGAAAGTTGGCAAACCTCCACCCTAGGGAAGGTGTCGCGAAATCGCGACCAAAATGGTGATGTCGCGAAATCACGACAAGAAGCGCCGTAGAAGCCGAAGGAAGAAAAGAAGTCATGAAAATGCGACAAGAATCGCCATCGGAGCCGAAGAAGGAAAGAAGTCACGATATCGTGACATGTTGCAAAGTGTCGCGATATCGCGACAAGTTGTAGGGTTGGAGCCGGTCGAGAAGAAGAGTCGCAAAATCGCGACAAGAAAAAGAAGTCACGAAATCGCTACAAGAATTGAAAATGCTGCCAAAGAGAAAAGGTGTCACGAAATCACGACAAGAATGCAGACCGCAGCCGAAATAGAAAATGAGCCCCGAAATCACGATGAAAGTGGAAGCCTGCTGCCAAGAATAAAAGGTGTCACGAAATCGCGACAAAAAGGAAGACCTCCGTTGGAGAGAAAAACAGTTGCGATATCGCGACAAGGATGAGAGTCCACTGTTGGAGAGAAAAAAGGTCGCGATATCGCGACAACCTAGAAGCCCGAAAACCTCATTTTATTATTGTAAAGAAACTTTATGATTAATTAGATATGGAATTATTTGATTAATGTAAAGAGACTTTATGATTAATTAATATGGAATTATCTCGATTAATGTAAAGAGACTTTATGATTAATTAATATGGAATTATTTGATTAATGTAAAGAGAAGAACATATGACTTTATGATTAATTAGATATGGAATTATTTTATTAATGTAAAGAGAAGAACATATGACCTTATGATTAATTGATATGAAAATATGAAATTGGTTTGTTTTGTAAATTAAGGGTATGGGACTTTATATATGGAATTATTTGATTAATGTAAAGAGAAGAACATATGACCTTATGATTAATTGATATGGAAATATGAAATTGGTTTGTTTTGTAAATTAAGGGTATGGGACTTTAATTTATGAAATGAAAGGAAAGGGTTTATTTATGGATTGAAGTAGTTGACTTTAATTTAATAAATAAATATAAAATTGGTTTGTTTTGTAAATTAAGGGTATGGGACTTTAATTTATGAAATAAAAGGAAAGGGTTTATTTATGGATTAAAGTAGTTGAATTCAATTTAATAAATAAATATGAAATCGGTTTGTTTGTAAATTAAGGGTATGGGACTTTAATTTATGAAATGAAAGGAAAGGGTTTATTTATGGATTAAAGTAGTTGACTTTAATTTAATAAATAAATAGGAAGTTTGATTGTTTAGCAATTAAGGGTATGGGACTTTAATTGTTAAACAAGGATTGAGTCATTTATTGCAAGTAAAGCCTGTAATCTAGATGCATTGTTGAAAGACTCTCATAGGGTGATGAGAGGGGAAATAGAGAGAGTAGTTTCTATGATATCAACTATGAATTATATAGTTAGATTGCTCGATTTGATTGTATAGTTGTAATTTGGAAATGAAATGAGTAAATGCATTTAGAGGCATGCCCATCTTGAACTATGAGTGTCCTGATCCCCTATTATCCTCACTTGATCGATGGAAGAGTGGAAGGACCAAAGTTACAGATGGACCAATGTACAAGTTTGCTCTCTACCTTACATTTGTTTACTTATTCAAATAGACTATATTTGTGGGGATATTTCCCTAAAGAAATGGATGTAATGTATTGTTAAAAGGTATGGAGGATTTACCATATATGCTTATGTAATAAATGATCAATATGGCAGATGCACCTTTGTATTCTATTTGATTTATTATGAATGTATCTGAATATTTTTGTTTCATGTCTATCCTTTAAATATTACTCTATGTTTCTAGTTATCTTTTGCATGTTTGTTAAGTTATGTTTTGTTAGATTTAGTATCTATATTTATATTTTATTTGTATGCTTGAAGAACCTTTTTGGAAACTAGTGGAAATTTCTAGGGTGAACTTAGAGGATAACCTAAGGGCTTGAGATCCCCTTAGGGTGAATATAGTGGACCTAAGGGATTAATACCCATTAGGGAGAATGGTAACTAGGTTTATGGAAGATTTTACATGAGTTAAGATAGCTTTTTGAAAGATGAGATTGATAGCTTAACTCATAGTACACATAGCATACCTACGCATAATGGCTTGCGTAGAATATGGGATGCATGTACACATTCTAACGATTGAAGGTGATAAGTCTAGATCATCGAGGACTGATGATATGGATTGACTTACGTGTATAACATGAGATATGTCTACATAGATGGACTTGCATGAGGGAAATCTTGTGAGGTATAGTTATTGAGAAACTTAGGGATTTATTAAACATTAAGTTAATCTAATGTTGGTTAGGGATTTATGAATCCCTCTCCTTAGTTAAAAAAAATATTTCTCTGTTTGTGTATTTTTCTTGTTTATTTATTTTAGGGTCATTACAATGAGTATACCTTCAAGGAGTTTGATGGTGTTTGCAAGTAGGAAACAATCAAGAGGCAACTAACTATTCCATACCACCCATAGTAGAATGGGATTCTAGAGTGAAGGAATCAATCCATCATAGGAGCTACTAGGGTCATGATTCATGACCAAGGCTTATCGATGTTTCTTTGGGTAGAAGCATGTAACACAACAGTCTACATCTAGAATAGGTATCCACACAGGATCTTCCAAGACAAGACACCATAGGAGGCATTCATTGGTGTGAACCCATAGGTGAGTCATTTACACATCTTTGGATGTCCATTGTATATCCATATTTTTATAATAAGAGGACCAAGTTGGAGCTCTTTAGTAGGAAGGGTTTATTTGTAGGTTAAAATGAGGTTTCAAAAGCTTATAGGATCTATATTCTAGAGTAGAGGAAGACAATAGTGAGCAAGGATATAAATTTTAAGGAGTACATTGCATCCAAGAAGTCCCACGAGACTATTCTAGTGATAGCGAAATAGAAGGAGGAATATTTGAAGGTTGAGATAGTATCACCAAAGACACCAATAATTTTTCAGTTCAAGGAAATAGCCTTCAAGTGAGGATATTTCCCTAAAGAAATCGAAGGAAGAGTGGGAGGACAAAATTTACTGATGGACCAATGTATAAGTTTACTCTCTACCTTACATCTATTTACTTATGCAAATAGAGTAGATTTGTGGAGAGATTTCCCTGAAGAAATGGATGTAATTTATTGTTAAAAGGTATGGAGGATTTACCATATATGCTTATGTAATAAATGATCAATATGGCAGCTACGCCTTTGTATTCTATTTGATTTATTGTGAATGAATCTAAATATTTTTGTTTCATGTATATCCTTTAAATATTACTCTATGTTTCTAGCATATTTTGCATGTTTGTTAAGTTATGTTTTGTTAGATTTAGTATCTATATTTATATTTTATTTTTATGCTTGAAGAACCTTTTTCGAAACTAGTGGAAATTTTTAGGGTGAACTTAGAGGATAACCTAAGGGCTTGAGACCCCCTTAGGGTGAATATAGTAGACCTAAGGGATTAATACCCCTTAGGGAGAATGGTAACTAGGTTTATGGAATATTGTACTTGAGTTAAGATAGCTTGTCGAAAGATGAGATTGATAGCTTAACTCATAGTACACGTAGCATACCTATGTATAATGGCTTGTGTAGAATATGGGATGCGTGTGATAAGTGTAGCTCATCGAGGATTGATTCTATGGATGGACTTATGTGTATAACATAAGATATGTCTACACATATGGACTTGCATGAGGGAAATATTGTGAGGTATAGTTATTGAGAAACTTAGGGATTTATTAAATATTAAGTTAATCTAAGGTTTGTTAGGGATTTATGAATCCCTCTCCTTAGTTAAAAAAAATATATTTCTTTTTGTGTGTTTTTATTTATTATTTATTTTAGGGTCATTACAATGAGTATCCCTTCAAGGAGTTCGACGGTGTCTACAAGCAGGAAACAATCAAGAGGGAGCTAACTATTCCATACCACCCATAGTAGAATGGGATTGTAGAGTAAAGGAATCAATCCATCATAGGAGCTACTAGGGTCATGATTAATGACCGAGGCTTATTGATGTTTCTTTGGGTAGAAGCATGCAATACAATAGTCTACATCTAGAATAGGTATCCTCACATGATCTTGCAAGACAAGACACCAGAGGAGGCATTCATTTGTGTGAAGCCATAGGTGAGTCATTTACACATATTTGGATGTTCATTTTATTTCCATGTTTTTATAATAAGAGTACCAAGTTGGAGCTATTTAGTAGGAAGGATTTATTTGTAGGTTACAATGAGGCTTCAAAAGCTTATAGGATCTATATTCTAGAGTAGAGGAAGACAGTAGTGAGCAAGAATGTAAATTTTAAGGAGGACGTTGCATCCAAGAAGTCCCATGAGCCTATTCTAGTGATAGATAAATAGAAGTAGGAAGCTTCGAAGGTTGAGATAGTATCACCAAAGATACCAATGGTTTTCAGTTCAAAAAAATAGCCTTCAAGTGAGGAGGCATTAGCTCCTTCTAGTTCTATTAGGACATATCATTGATTCACATAGAAATTAAGGGATGCTCAAGAGTATGTTGAGGCTCTTAGAAACATGATTAGGGAGATTAAACCTTTGAGGAAGTTTCCAAACTACATGGCATTTATGAGCAACATTATAAATTTAGAGCCTTCTAGTTTTTAGGAGGTAGTAGACCAGTAGGTTCGGTGGGATGCCATGGTGGAGGAGTACATCTCCATAAAGAATAATGATTTTTGGGACATAGTACCAAGACTATGGAGGAAGTCAGTTATGATTTCAATGTGGCTCTACAAAATTAAGCATGTTGTAGATGGTAGCATCGAGAAGTTCAAGGTAAGGTTTGTGGTGAGAGGGTTCTCCTAGAAAGAGGGAGTAGACTATGATGATACTTTTGCTCTAGTCATGAGGTACACTTCCATTATAGAAGTTATATCTTTAGCTTCATTTATGGGATGGTAAATTCATCAAATATATGTCAAGACAAATTTTCTTAATGGGGTCATTAAGGAAGAAGTGTACATAGAGCAACCTCAATACTTTGAAGTAAATGGGAAGGAATCCCATGTTTGTAGCATTAATAAATCCTTATATAGACTCAAAAAGGCATCACATGGTATTCTAGGATAGATGGATATTTGCAGAGTGTAGGCTTTGCAAAAAGTGATGCAGATACTAATTTGTATTAAATATTTGTTGGGACTGATATGCTCATTTTTGTTAGCATATATTATATTGCAATGCATATGATATTACATTATTTGTCAAGCGTTGTTTAATCAAGCGCTTCTTAGAGATTGGGGTAGTTATTAAAATAGTTTTTTGGTTCTTCAAAAACCCTTGGAACCACCTTAATGTATTTAATTCAATCTCAATGCAAAGTGGGTAGTTGATTTGTGTGTTTCGACATGCTACCAGAGCAAGGGATGCAGGTTATGCAAGCAGTGGACTGAGGATAGGTGAGAGAAGAGTGGGTATGCTTCCCAATGAGGACGTACCCAATAATGCATGCTTCCTAAGTTAGAACATTATTTATTTGTAGGTGATAGACTAGGCATACACGCAGATCGAGAACCCTGATAGATTGGACAAAAATGTAGACCTAAGCAGACATGCACATCGAGGACCCTGATAGACTGGACAAACATGTAGACCGAGAATCCTGACCAGGTGGAGGAATTTTTGATGTGGCATACATTGATTGGTTGAAAGTATTGCTCATGTGTAGTGGTGGGAAGTCGACAAAAGGTTCATTCACAGGCTCGATTACTCGAAGGCAATCAAAAGTTATTCTAAGCTTCTTTGTTAAAATATGTTGTATGTCACCACAACATATTACATGTGGGACTAAATAGTCCCACATATTTTTTTTTTCGTAAGATGGCAGGGAAGCTTTAAAAAGGACATTATATCCTTTTTTTTCATCCACTCCACAAAAGGATTAGTCGATAGACATTTTCTAAGGCATTGTCTCTTGTGCGGTCGTGGGTTTGATTCTCCTACAGTGCGCCCAATCCATTTTTTTTCTTGCTATTGCTGAGGAGGAAGATGATAAATAGTTTCACCACACTTGTTCTCATCTGAGGACATCGTTGTGTTGGTCAGGCAGAACGTCATTAGGCACTTGGGTGCCCAAGGTCGGGGGTTCCAACCCCATCGACTTCGTTTACAATTTTTTTTTGCTATTTTTTATATATAGCAAATTGTTTTTGTCAACAAGAAGATTGACAATATTTTTTTTTGTTGTTGACAACTTTTCTTGACAAGTTTTATTTTAACAACATTTCCCCACACAGGATCATTTTTTTGACCAAAGAGGGCCACCAAGGGCATTTTTTTTCTGTCAAAGCACGCAGGGAGATTTTTTTCCGAGGTATTTTTTGAAAATAATTTGTTTTTTCCTTTCAAATAATTTTGGAGGGATAAGTTTTATTTTTAGAATTTTGAAAGGGTCAGAACATAATTTTTTCATCCTTATTTATTTTGCAACAAAAATGGGGGATCCAAAGCATTATTTTTGCAAAATTCTAAGACAAAGGGGGGAAGAAAAATTGTTGATTTGAAAAGCATTTGTGGAAGTGAATATCTTCATTGTAAAACTGGCATTGTAATAGGTGCATTTTCGGTAGAAACCGACACCTAGAGTGTTTAAAATTTTATGGGCACTTGTGATTGTTTTTGCATTTAAATTTTCTATTTTCTTGCATTTTCAATCATAAAGTAAAATATACAAAGAAAAAAAAGACCCCAAATTTTTATACCTATTTGTGCAATTTCTTGCACAACAACGTTCGGTATCTATGATACCTTTGGTCCAAACTTACAAGTGATACTATTGTATTTGGAATCATGTATCTAACGCCTAATATAGCTACAAAAATGACATCTGAGCTATTGTTCTCTATCAATCGTCGGGAAGAAATAAGGTAAACCAGTTTTGATATTCACTCCATTTTATACCCTAATTCTTTTTTATTGTTTGGCTTAAACTCCTCCAACTCATTATCCTTTTCTTGAGGGTTTTGAGGTAGGTGCCATCAATCTAATTGAATTCTCTTTCAGTATCACCTAAGTTCCATGTATTGTTCTGCTTGTATATACTTATAGTCTCCCTCACGTAAGGGCAGGTATATATAGAGAAGTTCAATATAAAGACTTGGAAGGTATTAAGAAAGGGGGACCATTTGGTGTTATAAGGAGCCTTCATAGTGGCCACTATTCACAAATATCTCTTAGATTCACATTTGTTGAAAGGTTCTAAATTCAAACCATGGAAGAATAAGATGCGTGCTATTCTTCAAGTGGAATATTTGTGGGATGTAGTGACTGGCACTACAAAATTCCCTGGAACAGTAGGATCATATCAATATGCTTTTGATAAGAATGACAAAATATGTCTCATATTTATTTTACTTGCTACTACAGATGAGGTCCAACCTCATATCTATGATGCCAAAACTAGTAAGGAATATTGGGATGCTTTAATTACTATTTATGAAGGTAAGAATCAATCTACTAGTCTACACCTTCAAACTCAAATACATACACTCAGTATGAAATCTGGTGAGATAGTTGACCTATTCCTATGTAGAGTGGCATAATTGAAAGCCAAACTAAATGCTATGGGAAATTCAATGGATGATGCTATTTTGACCTCTGTCATCTTGAGAGCATTACCAAAGTCCTATAAGATGTTGATCACCTCACTTCATGTATCTATTAGACAAGTGTATTTTGTGGAATTAGTGAATTTGCTACAAACTGAAGAGGTAAATCAGTTTTAGAAGGATGAAGTGCCAAATAATACCCTCTATAACAAACAAGGGGGTAAAAACCATGGTCAGTTTCAAAAATGAGGATCATCATAAAAATAAAAAGGAAAACATCATCATAAGAAAGAAAAAAAATATTGCTAGATTTGTGATATAAATAACCATGACACCAACATGTGTTGATTTAATAATAAACAACAGAATGACCAAGATCATAAGAAGAAGGGCAAAGGCAAATGCAAACCATAGAAGAAGAATAAGTTATCCAAGGGGAATGTTGCTTATGTCAAATAAAAATCAGACTCAAATACTATCGAATTAGCCTCGAACTCATATTCTGAGCGAGCACACAAGGTGATCATGACTCATACTTCATCTCAAAAAAAATATGCAGTGTGGTATATTGATTTAGGTATCGGTAAACACATGACTGGTGATAGATCGTGGTTTAAGAAATTTGAGGAAAATGAAGGTAAGCCAATAACGATTGTTAACAATCAGACATACCAAGTGAAGGGTGAAGGCAATGTTTTTGTCACTCTTCCAGATGGCAAATGTTAGATTGAGAAGGTACTCTATGTCCTAGATTGACTAACAATTTGTTGTCAGTACCTCAGATCTTGTATCAAGACATGTATGTTATGTTCAGTGTTGAGAAAGGCAAGAAGAGATGTTTTATAAATAGAAAAGGAAAAAATGTGGCCATAGAATCACACAAGCATGGCTTGTTCATTTTAGATGTCATTTCCACACCTCATGTTTCCTTGGTAGCAACTACCAAGGAGGCTAATTATCTATGGTACAAGATATATGGGCATCTAAGTTCAGGTTATATGCTTGATTTGAGAAAATATTAGATGGTGAGAGGACTTACCATCCTTTCATCCACATTTCCAATTTTCTTGGATTGCTTAGCAAGGAAGCAACACCGGGTACCATTTGAAGTTAGCTCTTCTTGAGCTAAGAAGAACTAATTGGTAAACATCGATCTGTGCAGTCCTATGCCAACCAGCTATGGTGGAAATAGGTATTTTCAATTATTTTTAGATGATCACTCATGAAAGATGTGTGTTTTCTTTCTTCAATTGAATTCATAGGTATTTTTGTACTTCCACCAATTCAATAAACTTGTTGAGAAGGATTCAAGATGTTCCATAAAAACCCTCCACTCATATCGAGGGGGAATATACCTCTAAGGAATTTTTATCATTTCTAAATGAACATGGGATTAAGAGATAACTGACTACAGCCTATACACCATAGCAAAATGGAGTTGCTAAAATGAGGAATCGTTCCATTATGGAAATGGTTTGATGTATGCTTGCAGGGGCACACCTTGAGCATGAGTATTGGGTAGAAGTAGTAAACACAACATCATACCTCCTGAATAAAGCACCCACAAGAGCTCTATAGGGTAAAACTCCACAAGAAGCATGGAGTGGTAAGAAACCCTTCATTTCTCATCTAAGAGTTTTTGGATGTAATACGTTCATGCACATACCAAAATAGAAAAGGAATAAGTTATATGAGAAGACCCTTAAATGTATCTTTCTTGTTTATGATGAGCACTCAATGGGATATTTATTGATAGATATTATGACCAAGAAGACACACATAAGTTGAGATGTGGTATTTTATGAAACTTTCACATCAAACAACACTTCTACAGATGTATATCTTGAGGAAGATGATCCTAAGAAAGAGACTCAACCCACATAAAACAATATTTCCAAATGGTATACCAGTACATTGAGAGATTCAAAGTTGAAATCACTTCTAGATATAATTCTAGATCGACCTTGTACTCACAGTATGACATAGAATATGAGAGCAGAGGCATAAACTTCAGAGGTTGACGACCTTTGCCAATAATTTTATGAACTATCTGTAGATGTAGAGGAAGATAAGGAAACATATATGGAGGATGAGACGGTTTATATGATAGCATTGGATGAAAATAAACCCGTAAAAGTTCAGGATACACTTAGTGATCCTTAGTGGAAGGTTGCTATGGAAGTAGAACATATAAATCTCATGAAAAATTATACATGAAAGCTAGTAAATCTTCCTTCAGGAAAGAAGCCCATTGGCTGCAAATGGGTGTTCAAAATAAAGTATAAGGCAGATGGTACTATTGATAAGCATAAAGCCCATATTTTTTCAAAGGGATATGCTCAAAAAGAAGGCATATATTATGAAGAGACTTTTGCCCCTACTGTAAAAATGACTACCATTTGTGTACTTTGTGCAATGGCAATACAATTTAGGTGGAAGTTACATCAGATGGATGTAAGAAGTGCTTTCTTGAATGGTGACCTACAAGAAGAAGTGTACATGACCCGACCAAAAGGATTTGTTGTTGAAGGGCAAGAACCAAAAGTTTATAAGTTGATCAAATCCTTGTATGGGCTGAAACAAGCTCCATGAGCTTGGTACATAAAAATAGATAGTCACCTAGTGCAACATGGTTTTCAAATAAGTCCTTCAGATGCAAATCTCTATATCAAGAACAATGGTTCTGACATAGTGATTTTGGTACTAGATGTAGATGATCTAATCATAATAGGGAGCTCCGAGAGTATGATTGATGCAGTAAAATATTATTTGAAATAATATTTTGAAATTATAGATATAGGACTTATTCACTATTTTCTTGGTTTGGAAGTGACTCAAAACAAGCAGCATATCCAAGTAACACAAAATAAGTATGCCAAGACATTGATTGATAAATATCGCATAACTGATTGTAAGTCTAAGGCAACTCCAATGGAGCCTGGACTCAAGCTATTGTGATATGATCAATCACCATAGGTAGATGGTACTCTCTATCACCAATTTATTGGGAGTCTCATATATCTAATGAAGACCTGGTCAGATCTCAATTTTTCTATGGGTTATATTTCAAGGTTCATGCAGGAACCGAAGGTGAGTCATTGGAAAGCAACAAAGAGAGTTCTTCATTATGTCTATGGTACTATATATTTTGGCTTGGAGTACAATAAGAATAGTGAGTTATATTTATATGGATACATAGACTCATAGTATTTCGGATCCATTGATGATCGCAAGTCAACTTTTGGATATATTTTTAATCTTGGATCTGGTCCTGTCTCATAGCATAGTAAGAAGCAGCAGGTGGTTGTTATATCATCTACTGAGGCAGAATATTGTGCAAAAAGTGGATCAATCTGTGAGATAATATGGTTAAGTCACATTCTAGCAAACATGGGTCTTCCAAAGAATCTTCTACTCCATTTGTTTTGCGATAATCAAGGTGTTTTGAATCTCATCAATAATCCAATATTTCCTAATCAAACCAAATACATTGATACTCGATGTCATTTAATTCGTGATGAAGTTCCAAAACATCACATACAGCTCTAGTACATTCCCACTAATGAGCAAGTTGCAAATATTTTCACCAAGGTACTTGCATGTGTCAAATTTGAATTATTTTGCAATGCTCTTTGTATTTTCCAATAATGTAATAAGGGAGGATGTTAGCATATATTATATTGTAATGCATATGATATTACATTATTTTTCAAGCATTGTTTAATCAAGTGCTTCTTATATATTGGGGTAGTTATTAAAACAATTTGTTGCTTCTTCAACAAACCTTAAAACCACCTTGATGTATTTAATTCAATATAAATGCAAAGTGGGTAATTGATTCGCATGTTTCTATAATTTTGGTGTTATATGTAGATAACTTATTTCTTATAGGTGTAGATAAGCTCATTACAATGTGTAAATAGGATATGAAAGCTGATATTAATATGAATAATATTGGCATGATGCATTACTTATTAGGTTTGGAGGTTTTGCAGAGACCAAGGGAGATATTCCTTGGGTAGGGTAAGTATGCAGTTGAGATATTAAAGAGGTTTTGGATGGAGGATTGCAAAACTATGACCACATCCATGATCACTAATATTAATAAGGTGATTACTTTAGATTCAAAGTTGGTGGACCCTATGTTGTATGGGCAACTGATAGGATCCTTGATGTATTTGGTCAACACTAGACCATATATATTTTGTAGTGAAAACCTTGAGTTAGTTCACGATGGAGCCAAGGTAGGAGAATTGGGTAGTAGAAAAACATGTTCTTAGATACTTGATGGGCACAATGGAGTATAGTCTAAGATATCTTGTAGATGGTAAAATGAAGTTGCAAGGGTATACAAACTCATATTGGGTAGGTAGTGCAATGGATAGGAAGAGCACCTTAGGGTGTTGCATTAGCTTGGGATTAGGCATGATATGATGGTTTAATAGGAAGTAGACTTTCATGGTACCTAGCTTAGTAGAGGTTGAATACATGGTAGTAAATACTGCTAGTTGTGAGGTCATCTAGCTTCACAAGTTACTTACAATATTGATTGATCAAGAGTTGGATCCCATAGTGATATACTGTGATAATCAAAGTTGTATCAAACTCTTTGAAAATATAGTATTTCATGACAAGTCCAAACACATAGAGATCAAATATCACTTCATACATGAAATAATTTAGAAGGGGGTAGTAAATATGTAGTATAGTTCCATAGATCAATAGGTATCTGATAGATCAACAATAAATCTACTTTGGATGTTGACGTAAGCAAAGTAAAAAAAAAGCCTAGTACTATGTGATAAGGCACAAATTTTACCAAAATTGAAAAGCGAGTGAGTAAAATCAAAAGTGCTCAAATGCACATTGATTAAGCTAATGATATCATCACTAAAAACCTTGATCCCAAAACTATGTAAAATAAAGAAAATAACACAAAAGAGAAGTCCTTATGGTCATGATGGACGAAAACTATGACTTAACCTCATAAGAGCTTTGTAAGAAAATGAAGAGCCCAATTATGAGCAACTTTCAGTAAAGTGTCATTTTTAGACCTACAAATGCCATGGTGCTCGCCAACTAGTTCCAATTCATAACAGCCAAGCATGAATCCACTTGTAGAAGATGTTTGCATATCAATAGGCTAAATTCAAATTCATGCCCAAGATGAAACTCAAGGTTGATACATCAACATTTATGGTTTGTTGCCAAACTAATTTTCTCAATTGTTATACAACTATATTCCCATTGTAAAATTTGAAATTGTAATCTATAATTATGAAGAGAGACCTCATAACAAAGGTCGGCTTTGTAATCCTTGTTTGGTATTACTTTATAATTTTGTTGTTGATCAATAAATTGATAGTTGTTTGACCTCCATTACTATGTAATTTGCAGGTTTTTATGTGAATTTTGCTTTAAGTCATTTTTGTTACATTCAAAACTTAGTTTATTATATTACAACAAGGAATCACCTATTGGATTGCTAATTATTTAAATATTTAGAATGATTAGAGTAAATATCATGAGCTAAATGAATCTATAATTGTAGGTGATAATGGTTGGTTTGTTAAGTTTCATGTAATTGTTTTGATAACATATTACTCAATGAGATCCAATGTTGTTACATTATATCTTGTCCACTTTTCCCTATATTTATTTAACCCTTACTCTTTCCTATCCCTTTTCCCAAATTTAATCAAAATGAGTCAGTCTTCTTTGAAGGTTGAAATAGAGAGCAATCTTTTATTTCATCCAATTCTATACTTTGGCTACAATCACCGAGTGCAATAGCTTTCCACAATAGTGGTAAATTTTAGTCCAATAGTATAGAAGTTTATAAAATTCCCAATGGGACAAAGTAATCAAAATTATCTCACCTTCCTAGAGGAATCAAGATTTTATGAATAGTATTGACCTCATTTGTAGAGAGTGTATGTTCATCTGATGACTTCCATTTAAAAGAGAAAGTGAGAGAGAGAGAGAAAGAAGAACCCAAAATTATATTGAGGTTAAGTTACTGGTTCTAGTTACTAGATTTCCATAATCAGTGTGTATTTCCCCTATTTTCATATGATTATAAGGTCTATAACCAAGAAGTCACAGTATACACCGTCGCTACCATCCATTTCTAGAAATTTCCCTTAAGATCAAAATTAGAATTGTTTATAAATAATTTATGTTGCTCTCATGGTTGAACAATGTTGTCCCCCCTAGTATGATACTGATCCCATTCATATCTCATTTTTTCATTAAATACTAAAAACTACCCTAAATTATCTACCTAGTTATGATGGCAATGAGAAAACAGATTATGAGCACTATCAAGATGTAGCATCTTTGGCTACCACCTATGATATTGTCTTTGAAGATGTAATGATTAGGTTACTTGCTTAGTCATTCAAGGTCAAAGTGTTATTATGTATAATTATTTAGAATACAAGAGTGTCAATACCTAGGTTGAATTAGATGAAGCTCTTATCAATGATTTTGATGATCCCGGAGACCCATTCCTATTATTTACTTAATTTTATTCAATCTAGAGATCCCCCCATGAAAGCATTTTAAACTTTAATGTTCAATTAAAAATAACTTGGAAAATGATCCCTAAAGAGTTTCAACCTTCCCCTACTCAATCATATTTGTGTTATATACATGCTTTCCATATAGAATTAAGAATTTTAATTCAACATTCCAAGGAAAGAAAATTCCCAAAAGTTTTTCAAGAAGTCATTCTAGCCCAAAATATGCTCATCACAACAAGAAAAGTTCCACCTATGAAGGTTATATCTCCACCCAACCCTTTTCCAAGTATACCTTATGCACTTTATCATGAAGAGTCTAACTCGTACTCATCCTAAGTTCCCAAAGTCATTGATATATCTAACATACAAGAGAATCAGCTCCAAAAAAAACAAGAATTGAAATCAATGATTTAAAACATAACTGAAGATGTTACAAGAATAGAGAAATTACTCTCTCGAACTAAAATGGATGACTCTAACAACTCTGGGATCATATCTCATTAGTCACATTATTACACCTCCACTAACGTAAAGAGTATCACAAAAAAGGGAATAGAACAATGTCTTGATGGTAAAATACAAGAAGTAATTAATATTGTACACACCAAATAAAGAGACTCATATCTTATGTGCTTGCAAAAATACCCAAGGATAGAATATGTGGTGGCTTTCACTATGGCACCTGAGCAAATTCTCTAGGAAAGGACTACTCCTATTGATAATTAACAAAATTTGGAGCATAATGTCGATTGTAGTATGTTTTCAGCTGCACAAAGTGAAGGAAAGGAAGATCAATCAGATGTTCAAACATCAATTCCAAAGGTGAAATCATTAGGTCAAAAAAGAACTAAATCATACAAGAATTTGTATTTTCCAACCATGACTTTGGAACAGAGGATATAAAAAGACAAAAAGGAGCGAACATCACAATTACCTTGGACTGTCATAGATCCGCCTCTTTGATATTTGTCATTGGTATTCTTTCTAAGCTTAGTTTTCTCTGTAAGAACTAGTTTGGTGTCAACCATTGCTTCTACCTTATCAATATAGTCACCTAGCTCTTCATTTGTTGATAGTACTACTTCTTGGGCTACTTTGGGAGCCATATTCTATGGAAATTCTCAAAATGTTCTTTTCCTTTATGATTCATGAGCTTCATCTCTATACTCCTTTGGCGCTTTATTCTACGTGTGTTTTGCTTCATGAAATTAATGGGCTTTACATTTTGAGTTTTTAAATGTTCCCATATACATACCTTTCGTCATTAATGTGATCGGTAAAAAAATTGTTTATTGCATGCTTTTCAATTCAAATATATGAGTCTGGTGGCAGGAACCATCATGTCCATTGTTGATTGGTTGTGGCATGAAGCACTCACTAAACTCACAGTGCTTTCATCACTTTCTTTTTCTTAGGGTAGCAGAGGCTAAATATTGTAGTCCACAACTCTTTTTATTCATTGGAGAGTGGCATAGAACTCATGGTGCATCTCGTTGCTATCTTCACTCATTGGAGAGTGGCATGGAACACATGTATTCCACTACCATATTCACTCATTGGAGAGCAGTGTGGAACACATGTTGTATCACGTTGCCATATTCAATTTATTTTACAGCCTTACCTTTTAGCCAAAAGTTTATTTTCAATCACTGAACTACTTTGAAGCAATATTTTCTCTCTTTTTCTGTTTACTTTATAAAACAAAACTTTTAGCAAAGGAAAAATAATATAATATAATATATGTACATATGTTACAATAAATATATATCTTAATCAAAGTAGAGTTTCATATGAAAACCATTGATCAGAATCGGTTGCATGTTTCCTTCTAGATCTTTGAGCTGGAAAAAATTACCTTATTTAATCTCAACTAATTTGAAAGGACCATCCCAGAAAGAATAAAACTTTTTATGGTGCCTTGGCTTTGCCCTTTTCAAATTCCACCTTAAAACAAAATATCCCACTTTGAAATTTTTAAATTTGGCTTTCTTGTCAAACCATCCATTTATATCAAATGAGTGCTCCTGGAAGTCTTCATATGCTTTAGCCCTTTCTTCTAGCTGAAGTAAATGTGTTAACCTATTTTCAACTGGATTCTACTCATACTCTTCCTCTGTGTCTATCAACTTGAGAGATGGTATTTCCAAGTGAATAGGTAATATTGCTTCTTTTCCATACACCAGGGCATAAGAAGAGGTTTTAATATATTTTTTGATAGTGATCCTATCTACCCACAGAGCTTATTATAACAGTAGGTGCCAACTTCTTTTGTTATCCTCTAATGATCTCCTCAAGATTCTAAGTAGATTTTTGTTATTTGAATCTTCTAATCCATTCCCCTAGGGATATTAGTTGGAGCCATATAGTAATGCCATACTTTCTAGCAAACTCAATGTACCTAGCCCTTATAAAGGTTGGGCCATTGTCACTAACTATAGCTGTTGGGACACCAAAACTTGTGATTAAACTCTCCATGAAGTCATTTACCACCTCTTGATTTGATTTCTTCATGGGAATTACCTCTACCCATATGGTAAGGTAATCTATGGTAGTAAAAATGTATTTGTGTCCTACTAAAGAATTTGGATTAATTATCCCAATGAATTCTAGCTCCCATTTTTGAAAAGGCTCTTCAACCTGAATTGGCTTGATGGAAAATGATTCATTTTTGGTTCTCCACACATATCGTTGGAATTCATCATAGGCTCTTGTAACCTTGAAGGTATTAAAAAAAATAGTAGGCCAATAATAACCTACCCAAGAAATATTAAAAGCTATGACCCTTCCTGAAAAGTGTCCACCAGATAATCCTCCATGGAACTCTTCGATGATCTTTTGCTTCTGATCTTCTTTCAAACATCTCAAGAGGATTCCATCAAGATTTTTCTTGTATAGTCCTTCTGGTAGTAAGACATATTTCAAGGCTTGAAGCCTATATATTATCCTTTGTGATGGGTTAATATTATGGGGACAAGCTCCTATCTAAAAGTATTTTGTCATCTGTTCAACCCAGTCTGATTCTGCTGACTGTAACTCTTTAGTTTGATATTCTACTGATGACTGATAAGCTGTCACTTTTGCTATAACTGCTCTTTTGTTAAACCTTGGTATAATTTCCTACCTCTAACTAGTTTGGTAGGTTGTATCTCCAAGTCATACTCTTGGATATTGGTAATCTAGCCAACTCTTTTATCTCCTAGTTCACCTTGTAAAATGAAACTTCTAACATCTGGATGAACTATGTATACTAGGGTTTTACTCTGAACCAAGTATTGCCTAAATTTCTTTAATGACTTCATTACTACAAACACTTGCTTCTCAATAAAATTTTACTTGACCTGATAGTCGTAGAAATTTTGACTCTAAAATAATATGGGGTGTTCTTACCCCTCATCATCTTTCTAAGTGAGAACAAATGCATAGCTCTCTTCAGCTTCGTAAGCATACAAAATGAAATCCTTGTTGAAGTCAGGGTTCACTAGAACTGGAGTAGTGGCAATGGACTGTTTAATGATTTTGAAAGCTTGTTTTATCACTTTAGTCCATTTAAAATCTGCATTCTTCTTTAGCAATTCTGAGATAGGTTTCACCTTTTGAGCAAAATCAGAGATAAAGTTTTTGATAAAATTGAGCTAGCCAAAGAAATATTGCTAAGCTTTCTTATTCATAGGTAAAGGGAGAGCAAGAATTGACTTGAATCTATCTGGATTGATAGCCATACCTTCTTTAGAGACCACATGGCCTAATAACTTTCCCTCATGGATGACAAAAAATGACTTCTTTGGGTTGAGAGAGATACCAAATTCCCTGCACTTTTTAAACACTTGCTCTAAATGTGCCAGGTGATCTTGCTTCTTATGCAAGAATACAGTTATGTCATCCAAGTAGATTAGAATAACTTTGTTGATCAACTCTCCAAAGGCATAATCCATTTCCCTTTGGAATGTCGCTCCTGCATTGGACATACCAAAAGGTATTATCTGCTATATAAAAGTACCCCATTTGGTGGAAATAGTTGTTTTGAACTAATCCTCATCTTTCACCCAAATTTGGTTGTCACCAGAGAAACCATATAATAGTGAGAACCTCTCTGCTACTGTAATAATATGCAAGATATGATCGATCTGTGAGAGTGGATAGTGGTCTTTTAATGATGCTTGGTTGAGATTCCTAAAATCCACACACAAGAGGATGTCTCCATTCTTCTTTCTTACTGGAACCAAGTTAGCAACCCATGTGGGGCATTTGATTTGATATATGATCTTAGCTTTCAGTAGTTTTAATAGTTCTTCTCTCATTATGGATTCAACTCTAGGGTTCATAGCCCTTTTCTTTTTCTTGAATGGTTTTGCATTTGGTTCTAGAACAATTGTATGTTGGATCACCTTTTTATCATATACCTTAAGATATTCATATGACCAAGACACAATGTCTTGGTATTTTAGGCACAAAAATTTCATATCCTCCTCTTATTCTAGAGAACATCTGACTCCAAGTTTTAGCTTCTTTTTCTTTTCGATCTCAATTTCCTTGTAGATATTTTCATTGATCTCCATAGATTTGATCTTCTTTCTATCTTCGTTATCAAACAAGCTTTCCAAAATGACCAATCCCCTAGGGATATGATTTTTTTTTACCTGGATGACACCTTGTTGGTCTATCTCATATGGAATTTCCTCTTGAATAGTTGATAAAAAAATCTTCTCTTACTAGAAAATATATGGTTTTTCATCACTTTCAAAAACATTCTAGAAAATATGCTTGTCTGGTACTGTAGGCCTGAAAATCATTTTGATCCTTTTTTCTTTTGTGACTCCTATATATGCAAAAGGGTTGAAATTAGATCTCCTCATTGCCAAGGAATCATCCAAGGTTTTATATCTATTGGGAATAAAATTAATATTTAGGACATCAAATGATTCCATAAAATCGCATATCCTATTCCTGTATGCCTTTAGGTAATGGTGCTTACTACTGCACCTCTCTCTTACCTGATTAACAATTAGTTTAGAATCACCATATATATTTAGTATCTTGATGCCCATGATCTCAAATTGCATTATCCTGAGACACAGTCTCATACTCTACAATATTTTTGGTACAAGACCATGTCAGTCTATATGCAAAACTCTTTACACCTTGTAACTGAGACTACAATAGTACACCAGTACCAACCCTGTTTCTACAACTTGCACCATCAAAGTGCATGGTCCAAGTATATTTCTTCCTTAAAGACTGATTGGATATGGTAGGAACCCTTTTCTCTATTTTTAAGGAAATTCTATATGTACCCATGTCTGTTCCAAACTGACTATAATATTCTTTGAATGACAATTCATCCTCAACCTCTAGTTCTTCAAAGCTTTCCAGTAGTTTGAACTCATCTAAAGGAGTGAGGTTGTACATGTCTTCTTCAATTTTTTGTCAATATGATAGGTCATGGGATTCTCGGGTGTAATCCTTATTCTCTTTCCTTTAAATAGAATTCCCATACTATATTAATTCATGCACACACATCCTCCCAATTTGGTAGTGAATTCTATTGAAAGACACAAGTCGAAATAAGTCTCTAGGTCTACCACCACTATTTCTTGCACAATGGTTACCTCTGGAGCTCTATGCAACCTCATTAGAACATTCTTTATTACCCCTACTATCTTTACTGGGGTTCCATCCAACTGCAAAAATATAGGACAAGACCTGGTATATTCCATTCCCATCTCCTTGTAGACTACCTTGGGCATAACTATGGTGGAAGCTCCTAAATCAATCATGCAGTTGTAGACAATCCAACCCAAATAAATGTAATAGGGAGGGGTTTGTTCTTTAGGGTAGCTGGGGACATCTTTTATTTTCTAGAGGACATGATGAGGATTGTAGTAGTCTGCTTTTCCTAGGGATATTTTCTTAGAGAAGCCTTCAGCAGGTCTATTTGACTAGCGATAAAGAGAGTATCATAAAGGCTAGCCTTTAAGGGTATTTTTTCATCTCCTTAACAATTTATACTTTAATTTCATTGAAGAGGAATTTTTAGACTTTCTATCCATCTCACCATACTTCCTTTTGTATTTTTGTGTGGACTCAATTCTTTACCTCTTGGTTATGGAGGGAAATCTAAGTCTTTCTTGTGCTTTGCTCTTGGATTTCATCCCATATTTATCATTTTATTTGTCATATCTTCTAGGGAATCTAACCTCCTTTTCTTGACATTTTGGAACCATATCCTTATTTTACTTTTCTAGGGAAATAGGAAAAAGATCATTACCTTGAGGGAGAGCATATTTCTTCTTTTGGGAAGGGACTTGAAATTGACCCATCTTTTGTGGATCAACCTGCAAGGTCTTCTTTCTTGATCTTGTCATAACTAAAATTGGCCCTTCCTCATCTGGGTCCTATCCAACCATGATCTGGTCTAGTTTCCAAAGCATATTGACCCTACCCTTAGTATTTCTCTTTGCGATTTCCATAGCATATTGCACTTGATGTTGGTACATGACACATGATTCTGAATCATGGATATCATTACATACAATAAACCACACATTTACCAAGCTTGTTTTAAAGGAACAATCTTGGATCTTCTTGCATTATATGTACTTTGATTCCAGTGTTATTGCTGATACCAAGATTTTGGTCCCTATTGATATAGAGAAATATTATTTGTTGATATCTCTCTATATCTCTTTTTTCGATTGAGCTCATCTTGTTTATGAGTGTTTTAAGGGTATTTTGTATATCAAGAAGTATAGTGGATTCTTGAGATATTTGAGTAGGAAGTGGTTGGAAAGGAACTATAGTAGATGACACTTTAGGGGGAGGTAATGGGGTCATATGAGGAAGTAAGGATGATAAAGAAGGAGGATCCATATAAGAATATGTAGCTGCCTAGTTTTGAACATTGGAAATTTTTGAACAATAAGGTATGGCAGCTTTAGCGGGTAATCTCCCTATATTGATAAGCATATTTTCAGCTTGGACGGTTGCATTGTAGACTTGGGGGAAGGTACATATTTCTAACTATAGGGTTTGTAGACCCAATTCATATCCAAGGGCTCTGATGTAGTACATGAAAGCAAGGGTTGCAATTGACCTGGATTCAAGTGGAATTCTTTTCCAAGACCTACTAAATCTTAGGTTAAATTATGAAATGGACTCCTATTGATGCTATTGCATGGACGTAAATTGATTGAGGAAAAGGGATCAACAGACTCATTAAAATCTTCTACAAAGGGTTATACTAATTCTGCCCATGATGTAATGGTATTATCCTCTAAAGTCTTGAACTAGTGCAAAATTTTCCCTCTGAAGGACAGGGCCAGGATTTTAATGATGACATATTTATTCTTTATGTTATGGATACTAAGTTTAGAATATCTTGGTAATGTTCATATGCAGTATTTCCTGATCCATCGTATGTAGGAATGGATTTAGATACAACCTAAGAAATATCATGCATATGAGCTAATATTAGGGAACATGTATTCCAGCTGGGGTATTTCTACAAGGGCTAGTTAAAGGGTGCATTTTGAGCCATATTTACTGGTGTGGTTCTTTTTGGAGGTGACCTTGTGGGCCCTATAGGAGGTGGATCAAGAGGATTTTCATCTGAATGGAAATATTTGTTCAAATCTCTTATAATGGTAGATCCTCTAAAAGGGAGCTCGTAGTAGATGAAAGAAGCAGGGATGATAAATAAGGAGGATCCATATAAGAAGATGTAGCTTCTTTGTTTGGAACATCAAAAATTTTTGAACAATAAGGCATGACAGCTTTAGGGGGTAATCTCCCCACATTAATAAGAGTATTTTCAGCTTGGATAGTTGCATTGTAGACTTGGAGGAAGGTACATATTCCTAATTATTAGATTTTTAGACCCAATTTAGATCCAAGGGCTCTGATGTAGTACATGAAAGCAAGGGTTGCAATTGGCCTGGCTTCAAGTGGAATTATTTTCCAGGACCTACTAAATCTTAGGTTAAATACTGAAACAGACTCCTGTTGATGCTATTGCATGGACGTAAATTGGTTGAGGAGGTAAAAGGAATCAGCAAACTCATTAAACTCTTCTACAAATGGTTCTACTAATTTTTCCCATGATGTAATGGTTTTATCCTCTAAAGTCTTGAACCAGTGCAAAATTTTCCCTCTAAAGGACAAGGCTAGGATTTTGACGATGACATATTCATTATTTATGTTATGGATGCCTGCTAAGTTTATAATATATTGGTAATGTTCATATGTGATATTCTCTGATCCATCATATGTAGGAATGGCTTTAGATACAGCCTAAGAAATATCATGCATATGAGTTAATATTAGGGAACATGTTGTATTCCAGCTAGGGTATTTCTACAGGGGCTATTTAAGGGGTGCATTTTGAGCCATATTTACTGGTGTGGTTCTTGCTGAAGGTGACCTTGTAGGACCTGCAGGAGGTGGCTCAGGAGGATTTTAGTCTAAATGGAAATATTGGTTCAAATATCTTATGATGGTAGATCCTCCAAAAGGGAGCTTGTAGTAGATGAAAGAACCCGGGTTATTCTTTCTATATGACCTAGTATTCATGAAAAACTAATAGCTAAAGGGATTGATTTATGGTTTCTTGCATTCAGGGAGTCGCCCGGTGAATTTATTGCTCATCTCTTAATAAGGTCAAGATAATTCACCAAATCTTTATTTCTTCAAGAAAATATACAAAATAAAGAAAGAGTGGGTTAACTAATATTTCTTGTAAATAGGTTCCATCGAGCATGCCAAAACTTTTCAGATCCAAATTGACATCGAGCAAAACTCAAAACTATTATTGTCTATCTTCTAGCTTTTTGATTAGGTGTGCACCCGCTAATCATAGTTCATACCTCAACATTGGATGAATTAAATAATACTCTAATCCAACCTCCATAGTAGGTTGGTTCCTTGTCAACTGATAAGGTGTTGAATCTTGTAAGATCAGTTAAAAGTTTTAAGAAATATGGATAGAAAAAGGTTTAGGGTTAAGAAATTATAATAGAAACAATGATCGGATAGAGCTAATAGCATAGGTATCCATAGGGAAAACCTTTCTAATAAAAATTTCTAGTGTCCCACACTTAATATTAACAACATTCAAGAAACAGATGATCTTCATCAAGAAAACACAGAACAAAGACATACTCCAAAAATATTTTTCAACATCTATAATACTAATAATCCAATTTAGTAGAATAATTTTAGTATCAAGATTTAACATAAAATAACTCCTTGAAAGCATAGATTCAATTATGAAAGGATTTCAATTACCCTAATATAGTAATCTAATATCTGTAGAATAGACTAACCATAACAGTATTAGTAGAAAAACAATTCATAGATTGAAGACACCAGTTTTGAGGTAAACATCCAAGTAATGTTCCTTCTATTGTCTTGTAGAAAAATTACATAGCAGGGCAAGCAAGCACTCTAAATTCGATCCTAAACATTGAGGGTTTGACCTCTATTAATAGTTTTTTTTATTAAAGGAATAAAATGGAAAATAACAAGAAGAAAGAAATACCATATCAGTAGAATGCTGAGGTGGCATTGTTTCATTCATCTTTGAGACCTAAAAAAACTATGTAATCTTGCACTCTTTCATAGCTCAACTCTATAACTTGCTTATATTTTATCACGATTCAGCTCCAGGCTATCGAAACTGAGATATAGGTTTTTTATCATTCTTGTGGAATTTCACTAGCCATAGATCTATAACTAAATATGTTCTTGATTCTTGGCCTTATGGACGCTTTACCTTTAGCTTAATTTGATACAACTGGTTCATATTCACAAAGTCTCTACTTTTGTATGCCTGGGATAACATCAACATAATCCCACCATCGATCTTCTTGTGAATGACCAAGATCAAGACTTTAAAAATGCTTAGGAGTGCATAGTGTAGAACATGTTGTAGACCACTCTTTAGAAAATATTATCTTAAGTTAGCCACTTTGACCACGTGCTAGAGCATATTGGAAAATACACTTCACTATACATGAGATGGAACATCTTCGCTAGATCACTGCCATTGCTCTTCATTTTATTTAATTTTTTTTTGCATCTGCAGTATAGAACAAAGTGTCCGTAGGCCACTCTTTGGAATTCATTCCATTGAAATTTGACCATCATTGACCACAGGATAGAACATATTGCTCTATGTTGCTTGGAATGCAGTGTAAAAAATGTGCTTTATGAAACTTGGCACTATCCTACTGCATTGTTACCTCATTTGATGCATGTTGACTACTTTGACCACAACATGGAACATGTGTTCTAATCTGCTCTAAAATACACTTGAATCTTAGTGCGATAGAACATTGCTCAAAATTAGTCTTTTTCTCATGCGGGTTAGAAAAAAATGTGCTATGCTACTTTATGGAAAGTAATGACATCATATTTGACCAAGGTTGACAGTGGGATAGAACACCTTATGCTGCACTACTGATAAATGCACTAAATTTCGAGCGGGTTGGAACATATCCCATTTTCCTTTGAAAATATGTTGTATCTCGCTCTTCGAAAGTAACCAAAATACCATTTTGACCATTCTGATTGTGTGTGGAACATCTTACACTGTGTCATGGATAAATACACTGAAGCATGAGTGGACTAGGATATCCTTATGCATTATAATATTTCCAAAAAAATTCTAAGGATGTGGTCATTTTGGGACTACAATAGGTATTATGGGAGGTAGTCTATATAGGTTTTAGGGTGAACCTTTTCTAGCCCTAATTCATAGTAGTAATAGCTTGTGTGAGTTGTGGCACAAGAGGACGAGGCACCTGCATCATAGAGTGTTTCCTATTCTGAGAGATATAGTCACAGTTCTTCCAGAGTTCAACATTGAGCAATAGGGAGCATGTAGAGGGTGCATGCTTGGAAAGCATGCCAAGGCTACTTTCCCAAATAGTGAGCATAGGTCTAAGAAGATATTATATCTAGTACATTTGGATGTATGTGGAACAATGTCAGTAGCATCAATTTTAGGTAGCATGTACTATGTTTCCTTTATTGATGATTTATCTCATAATATATGGATCTACTTCTTAAAGACCAATGATGAAGTCTTTAGTAGGTTTTAGTAGTTCAAAGGTCTAGTTGAAAATTAGACAGGGAAGAAGATCAATATCTTGAGATCATATACTGAGGGTGAGAGTCATGACCCTCCCTGATGGACCCTGTGACATGGAAATCAATGTATTAATTGATGATGCTTTAATACTAAATTTTGTGCAATTAAATAGTTATGTAATGCTAATAGATATTTAAGAACATGATACTACTAAAAAATGCCAATGTGTAGGATCGGGTATTCTCATGGGTGGAAGAAGGTGAGTCATCCACCAAAGGTGAGGGTACTTGAGATTGGGGAAATGGTGATAATGCAACTCGAAGATAACATTGACGGATACCTTCATATAGGTATGCATTCGTTTAGGGTTAATCATCAATAAATAGCCACATTGAGCCCCATATTGATGGACTAGTAGCTATCATAAATTCTAGAGGCTAAGACAAGTGATCAAATTGATGGAAATATTTCCATTTTTGTCTGTTGTACATGTTTGATTGTCTTTTACTTCATTGCTATTTGCCTCAATAATTTAGGAATTATAAATGGATAGTTTGTCTTCATAACTCCTTGTGTGTTTAGAAAAATAGAGTAATAAAGTAAATACTTTATTTTAAATGATAGTAAGTTTCATTTAAATTATAGTAAGTTTCATTTAAAATTTCTAGATGTTTTATTTTAAAATGATAGTAAGTTTCATTTAAATTTTATAAATGCTTAAATTTAAATGATAGAAGGGTTCATTTAAAAATTAATGAATGTTGTAATTTAAATACTAATAGATTTCATTTTATATAGTAGATGCTCTAATTTAAATGATAATATAACTTCAAAAAAAATAGTGGACTATTTAAATAATGAATGAATTTCATTATAAATAGAAACTAGCCATTATTTTTAGATGATAAAGTAAATTTTATTATTAGTTGTTTTATTTATTTAATAAAATAATAATAAAATATTTGTTTACTTTAAACAACAATGACTGATTTCATTTCATGGGAGACTACCCAAAATATCTCAATTTTAATATTGTTAAAAATAAATAAAGAGTTCTTTAGTCGGTTGAGTTGAGCGAAGGACTAGAAAATTTGCACCGACATCAAGGAGTTTTGTGCCTACCAAAATGAGGATGAATTACTTTAAGGAAAGGATAAAATATCTCCCTATGGCTGGTGGATATTACAGGAGTTAATTTTAGCATATGAGCACATTGATGAGGCTGGTGGGAGCATTGAAGGGAATGTGGTCCCTTATGGAAGAGGAAAGGAAAAATAAAAAAACTATGAATATTTGGGGGATCGCTCTCACTGGGGAAAATAAAAGAGGAGCTTTGTGCAAACTTAAAGAAGAAACTATAATTTAGTCATGTTAAACAAAGGTCGTTCCTAATAAGGGAAGAACCTTGTCGACTTCAAAGGATTTTAGGTTGGTTGGTTACCTTAACCTCATTTTTAATGGTTTAAATGAATAAGCCTAGTCGTTGGCTGGGAATAACCTCTTCCTTGTAAGCCACATGGGTTGGATATTTGTCCATGCCAGGTCGAGAGAACTTCTTGTCCATGTCCACCTCTTGTTGATTTATTTCCTTTGGAGGAGTAAGACAGGTTGTTTTGAGTTGGTTTGCCCAATCCTTCCTCCATGTCAAAAGTGGTTCGTCTTCCCTAACCACTTGCTAGGGCATAGTGTTTGACTATGTTTTTATGGTAGAGTAGAACCAATTGTGTTATCATTTTTGGTGATGACATCACATGAGATGGTAATCATTAGTTGACATCAACCATGGCTAGTACCCTTGTAAGGCACATTGGTCATTGTGCTATGATAGGGTAAAACCCCCCTACATCTTGGGAAGCACTCTCTCCCTTTGTAGCTGTTTTACATCGAGTCAGGCCA
The DNA here is from genome assembly GCA_028583015.1 of Wollemia nobilis. Lineage (NCBI taxonomy): Eukaryota > Viridiplantae > Streptophyta > Pinopsida > Araucariales > Araucariaceae > Wollemia > Wollemia nobilis. The sequence continues at coordinate 2,755,411 of JAQPPZ010002027.1, forward strand.
TGATTGAGAACTGGATCCTCCATCTCCAACCTGTGTTGAGGATGGGTGTCATCCACCATGTACTCTCCTTTTGCACCCCATAGCCTTCTGTGTTCCTTACAAGGTCTAGCTTTGGTTGTTTGGGGATACCACCCTCTTGTTGTAGAGATGGGTGTTGTTTTAAGTTGTTGGGTGGATAGTTAATTAAGTGATGTTTTAATTTGGAAGCAACAAGATTCATTTGATTATTGTAAAGAAACTTTATAATTAATTAGATTTGGATTCATTTGATTATTGTAAAGAAACTTTATAATTAATTAGATTTGGATTCATTTGATTATTGTAAAGAAACTTTATAATTAATTAGATTTGGATTCATTTGATTATTGTAAAGAAACTTTATAATTAATTAGATATGGAATTATTTGATTAATGTAAAGAGACTTTATGATTAATTAGATATGGAATTATTTGATTAATGTAAAGAGACTTTATGATTAATTAATATGGAATTATTTGATTAATGGAAAGAGTAGAACATATGACTTTGTGATTAATTGGATATGGAATTATTTGATTAATGTAAAGAGAAGAACATATGACCTTATGATTAATTGATATGAAAATATGAAATTGGTTTGTTTTGTAAATTAAGGGTATGGGACTTTATATATGGAATTATTTGATTATTTCAAAGAGAAGAATATATTACCTTATGATTAATTGATATGGAAATATGAAATTGGTTTGTTTTGTAAATTAAGGGTATGGGACTTTAATTTATTAAAGGAAAGGAAAGGGTTTATTTATGGATTGAAGTAGTTGACTTTAATTTAATAAATAAATATAAAATTGGTTTGTTTTGTAAATTAAAGGTATGGGACTTTAATTTATGAAATAACAGGAAAGGGTTTATTTATGGATTAAAGTAGTTGACTTCAATTTAATAAATAAATATGAAATCATGGGACTTTAATTTATGAAATGAAAGGAAAGGGTTTATTTATGGATTAAAGTACTTTACTTTAATTTAATAAATAAATAGGAAGTTTAATTGTTTAGCAATTAAGGGTATGGGACTTTAATTATTAAATAGAGATTGAGTCATTTATTGCAAGTAAGGCATATAATCTATATGCATTGTTGAAATAATCTCATAGGGTGATGAGAGGGGAAATAGAAAGAGTAGTTTCTATGATATCAACTATGCATTAGATAGTTAGATTGCTTGATTTGATTGTATAGTTGCAATTTGTCAATGAAATGAGTAAATGCATTTAGAGGCATGTCCATATTTAACTATGAGTGTCCTGATCCCGTATTATCCTCACTTGATCGATGGAAGAGCAGGAGGACCAAAGTTATAGATGGACCAATGTACAAGTTTGCTCTCCACCTTACATTTGTTTACTTATGCAAATAGACTAGATTTGTGGGGAGATTTCCCTAAAGAAATGGATGTAATGTATTTTTAAAAGGTATGGAGAATTTAGCATATATACTTATGTAATAAATGATCAATATGGCAGATGCACCTTTGTATTATATTTGATTTATTGTGAATGAATCTAAATATTTCTGTTTCATGTCTATCCTTTAAATATTAATCTATGTTTCTAGTTATCTTTTGCATGTTTATTAAGTTATGTTTTGTTAGATTTAGTATCTATATTTATATTTTATTTTTATGCTTGAAGAACCTTTTTGGAAACTAGTGGAAATTTCTAGAGTGAACTTAGAGGATAACCTAAGGGCTTGAGACCCCCTTAGGATGAATATAGTAGACCTAAGGTATTAATACCCCTTAGGGAGAATGGTAACTAGGTTTATGTAATATTATACCTGAGTTAAGATAGCTTGTTGAAATATGATATTGATAGCTTACCTCATAGTACACATAGCATCCCTACACATAATGGCTTGCGTAGATAATGGGATGCGTGTACACCTTCTAACGATTGAAGGTGATAAGTCTAGCTCATCGAGGATTGATGAGATGGATGGACTTATGTGTATAACATGAGTACACATATGGACTTGCATGAGGGAAATCTTGTGAGGTATAGTTATTGAGAAACTTAGGGAGTTATTAAACATTAAGTTAATCTAAGGTTGGTTAGGGATTTATGAACCCCTTTCCTTAGTTTAAAAAAAAATATTTCTCTTTTTGTGTGTTTTTCTTGTTTATTTATTTAGGGTCGTTACAATGAGTATACCTTCAAGGTATTTGATGGTGTCTGCAAGCAGGAAAGAATCAAGAGAGAGCTAACTATTCCATACCACCCATAGTAGAATGGGATTGTAGAGTGAAGGAATCAATCCATCATAGGAGCTACTAGGGTCATGATTCATTACCAAGGCTTATTGATGTTTCTTTGGGTAGAAGCATGCAACAAAACAGTCTACATCTAGAATAGGTATCCTCACAGTATCTTGCAATACAAGACACCAAAGGAGGCATTCATTGGTGTGAAGCAATAGGTGAGTCATTTACACATATTTGGATGTCAATTGTATATCCATATTTTTATAATAAGAGGACCAAGTTGGAGCTCTTTAGTAGGAAGGGTTTATTTATAGGTTACAATGAGGCTTTAAAAGCTTATAGGATCTATATTCTAGAGTAGAGGAAGACAATAGTGAGCAAGGATATAAATTTGAAGGAGTACATTGCATCCAAGAAGTTCCATGAGCCCATTTTAGTGATAGAGAAATAGAAGCAGGAATATTTGAAGGTTGAGATAGTATCACCAAAGACACCAATGGTTTTCAGTTCAATAAAATAGCCTTCAAGTGAGGAGATTTCCCTGAATAAATTGAAGGAAGAGTGGGAGGACCAAATTTATAGATGGACCAATGTACAAGTTTGCTCTCTACCTTACATCTATTTACTTATGCAAATAGACTAGATTTGTGGGGAGATTTCCCTGAAGAAATGGATGTAATGTATTGTTAAAAGGTATGGAGGATTTACCATATCTGCTTATGTAATAAATGATCAATATGGCAGCTACACCTTTGTATTCTATTTTATTTGTTGTGAATGAATCTAAATATTTATATTTCATGTCTATGCTTTAAATATTACTCTATGTTTCTAGTTATATTTTTTCATGTTTGTTAAGTTATGTTTTTTTAGATTTAGTATCTATATTTATATTTTATTTTAATTCTTGAAGAACATTTTTGGAAACTAGCAGAAATTTCTAGGTTGAACTTAGAGGATAACCTAAGGGCTTGAGACCCCTTAGGGTGAATATAGTAGACCTAAGGGATTAATACCCCTTAGGGAGAATGGTAGCTATGTTTATGGAAGATTGTATCTGAGTTAAGATAGCTTGTTGAAAGACGAGATTGATAGTTGAAATCATAGTACATGTAGCATATCTACGCATAATATCTTACATAGAATATGGGATGCGTGTACACCTTATAACAATTGAAGGTGATAAGTCTAGCTCATCGGGGACTGATGATATGGATGGACTTATGTGTATAACATGAGATATGTCTACGCAGATGGACTTGCTTGAGGGAAATATTGTGAGGTATAATTCTTGATAAACTTAGGTATTTGTTAAACATTAAGTTAATCTAAGGTTGGTTAAGGATTTATGAATCCCTCTCCTTTGTCAAAAATATATATTTCTATTTTTTTGTGTTTTTATTGTTTCTTGATTTTAGGGTCATTACAGTGAGTATACCTTCAAGGAGTTTGGTGTCTGCAAGCAAGCAAAAATCAATATGGAGCTAACTATTCCATACAACCCATAGTAGAATAGGATTGTAGAGTGAAGGAATCAATCCATAATAAGGGTTACTAGGGCCATGATTCATGACCAAGTCTTATCGATGTTTCTTTGGGCAGAAGCATGCAATACAATAGTCTACATCTAGAATAGGTATCCTCATAGGATCTTGCAAGACAAGACACCAGATGAGGTATTCTTTAGTGTGAAGCCATAGGTGATTCGTTTACACATCTTTGGATGTCCATTTTATATCCATGTTTTTATAATAAGAGTACCAAGTTGGAGCTCTTTAGTAGGAAGGGTTTATTTTTAGGTTACAATGAGGCTTCAAAAGCTTATAGGATCTATATTCTAGAGTAGAGTAAGACAGTAGTGAGAAAGGATGTAAATTTTAAGGAGTATGTTGCATCCAAGAAGTCCCATGAGCCTATTCTAGTGATACATAAATAGAAGCAGGAAGCTTCAAAGGTTGAGATAGTATCACCAAAGATACCAATGGTTTTTAGTTCAACAAAATAGCCTTCAAGTGAGGAGGCATTTGCTCCTTCTAGTTCTATTAGGAGATCTCATTGATTCACATAGAAATTAAGGGATTCTCAGGAGTACGTTGAGGCTCTTATAAATATGATTAGGGAGATCAAACCTTCGAGGAAGTTTCCAAACTACATGGCATTGATGAGCAACATTATAAATTTAGAGCCTTCTAGTTTTTAGGAGGTAGTAGACTAGTATGTTTGGTGGGATACCATGGTGGAGGAGTACATCTCCAAAATGAAGAAAGATGTTTGGGACATAGTTCCAAGACTAGGGAGGAATTAAGTTATGAGTTCAATGTGGCTCTACAAAATTAAGCATGTTGTAGATGGTAGCATTGATAAGTTCAAGGTAAGGTTTGTGGTGAGAGGGTTATCCTAGAAAGAGGGAGTAGACTATGAGGATATTTTTGCTCTAGTCATGAGGTACACTTACATTATAGAAGTTATATCTTTAGCTTCATTTATGGGATGGCAGATTCATCAAATAGATGTCAAGACAACTTTTCTTAATGGGGTTGTTGAGGAAGAAGTGTACATAGAGAAACCTCAATACTTTAAAGTAAATGGGAAGGAGTCCCATGTTTGTAGGCTTAATAAATCCTTATATAGACTCAAAAAGGCATCACATGGTATTCTAGGATAGATGGATATTTGCAGAGTGTAGGCTTTGTGAAAAGTGATGCGGATCCTAATCTGTATTAAATATTTGTTGGGACTAATATGCTCATTTTTGTTAGCATATGTTATATTGCAATGCATATGATATTACATTATTTGTCAAGCATTGTTTAATCAAGCACTTCTTAGAGATTGGGGTAGTTATTAAAATATTTTTTGGTTCTTCAACCAACATTGGAACCACCTTAATGTATTTAATTCAATCTCAATGAAAAGTGAGTAGTTGATTTGTGTGTTTCTACATGGTACCAAAGCAAGGGATGCAGGTTACACAAGTAGTGGACTAAGGATAGCCAAGAGAAGAGTGGGTATGCTTCCCAAGGAGTATGTCCCCAATCGAGCATGCTTCCCAAGGTAGCACATTTTTTATTTGTAGGTGATAGACTAGGCATACACGTAGATCGAGTACCCTAACAGACTAGATAGGAATGCAGACCTGAGCAGACATGCACATCGAGGACCCTGATAGACTGGATCGCCATGTAAACTGAGAATCCTGGCCAGGTGGAGGAATTACTGATGTGGTATACCGTTATTGGTTGAAAGTGTTGCTCGTGTGTAGTGGTGGGCAGTTGGAAAAAGGTTCGTTCATAGGCTCGATTACCCGAAGGCAATAGAAATTTCTTCTACGCTTCTTTGTTAAAATATGTTGTATGTCACCATAGCATATTACATGTGGGACTAAATAGTAGTCCCACACATTTTTTTTCTTCATCATATGGTGGGGAATATTTAAAAATGACATTCTATCCTTTTGTTTTCATCCACCACATAGAATGATTTTTCGGGAGACATTTTTTAAGGCATTGTCTCTTGTGCGGTCGTGGGTTCGATTCTCCTACAATGCGTCCAATCCATTTTTTTCTTGCTATTACCAAGGAGGAATATGATAAATAGTTTCACCACACTTGTTCTCATCCGAGGGCATCACTGTGTTGGTCAGGCAGAATATCATTAGGTTCTTGGGCACCCAAGGTCGAGGGTTCCAACCCCATCAACTTCATTTACAATTTTTATTTTGCTATTTTTTATATATAGCAAATTTTTTTTGTCAACAAGAAGATTGACGATATTTTTTTTTTTTGTTGACAATTTTTCTTGACAAGTTTTTTTTCAACAACATTTGCCCACACAGGATCATTTTTTTGACCAAGGAGGGCCACCAAGGGCATTTTTTTTCTGTCAAAGCACGCAGGGAGATTTTTTTTCGAGGTATTTTTTGAAAATACTTTATTTTTTCCTTTCAAATACTTTTGGAGGGATAAGTTTTATTTTTGGAATTTTGAAAGGGTCAAAACACAATTTTTCATCCTTGTTTATTTTGCAACAAAAAGGGGGGATCCAAAGCATTATTTTTGCAAAATTCTAAAACAAAGGGGGGAAGAAAAATTGTTGATTTGAAAAGCATTTGTGGAAGTGAATATCTTCATTGTAAAACTAGCATTGTAATAGGTGCATTTTAGGTAGAAACTGACACCTAGAGTGTTTAAAATTTTGTGGGCACTTGTGATTGTTTTTGCATTTAAATTTTATATTTTCTTGAATTTTCAATCATAAAGTAAAATAAACAAAGCAAAAAAAAGACCCCAAATTTTTATACCTATTTGTGCAATTTCTTGCACAGTAGTGTTCGATATCTACGATACCTCTAGTACACACTTACAGGTGATACTACCGTATTTGGACTACTATATCTAACGCCTATATAGCTACAACAATGACATCTGAGCTATTGTTCTCTATCAATCATTGAGAAGAAATAAGGTAAACCAGTTTTGATATTCACTCCATTTTATACCCTAATTCTTTCTAATTGTTTGGCTTAAAATCCTCCAACTCATTATTATTTTCTTGAGGTTTTTAAGGTAGGTGTCATCTGTCTAATTGAATTCTCTTTCAGCATCACCTAAGTTCCATGTATCGTTCTGCTTGTATATACTTATAGTCTCCCTCACGTAAGAGCAGGTATATATAGAGAAGTTCAATATAAATACATAGAAGATATAAAGAAATAGGGACCATTTGGTGTTATAAGGAACCTTCACAGTGGTCACTGTTCACAAATATCTCTTATATTCACATTTGTTGAAAGGTTTTAAATTCAAACCATAGAAGAATAAGATGCATGCTATTCTTCAAGTGGAATATTTGTGGGATGTAGTGACTGGCACTACAAAATGCCCTGGAATAGTAGGAGCAGATCAATATGCTTTTGATAAGAAGGACAAAATATGTCTCATGTTTATTTTGCTTGCTACTACAGATGAGGTCCAACCTCATATCTATGATGCCAAAACTAGTAAGGAAGCTTGGGATGCTTTAATTACTATTTATGAAGGTAAGAATCAATCTACTATTCTACACCTTCAAACTCAAATACATACACTCAATATGAAATTTGGTGAGACAATTGACCTCTTCCTATGTAGAGTAGTTGAATAGAAAGCCAAACTGAATGCTGTGGGACATCCAGTAGATGATGCTCTTTTGACCTCTGTAATATTGAGAGCATTACCAAAGTCCTATAAGATGTTTATCACCTCACTCCATGTATCTAGTAGACAAGTGTCTTTTGTGGAACTAGTGAATTTGCTACAAACTGAAGAGGTAAATCAGTTTTAGAAGGATGAAATACTAGATAATGCCCTCTATACCAAACAAGGGGGTAAAAACCATGGTCAGTTTCAAAAAGGAGGATCATCATAAAAATAAAAAGGAAAACATCATCATAAGAAAGACAAACAATATTACCATATTTGTGATATGAATAACCATGACACTAACAAGTGTTGATTTAAGAATAAAAAATAGAATGACCAAGATCATAAGAAGAACAGCAAAGGCAAATACAAACCACAGAAGAAGAATAAGCCATCCAAGGGGAATGTTGCTTATTTCAAATCAAACTCAGACTCAGATACTACCGAATTAGCCTTGGACTCAGATTTTGATCAAGCACACAAGGTGCTCATGACTCATACTTCATCTTAGTAGAAATATGCAGTGTGGTATATTGATTCAGGTACCAATAAAAATATGACTGTCGATAGATTGTGGTTCAAGACATTTGAGTAAAAGGAAGGTAAGCCAGTAACTATTGTTGATAATCAAACCTACCAAGTGAAGGGTGAAGACAATGTTTCTGTCACTCTTCCAAATGACAAATGTTAGATTGAGAAGGTACTCTATGTTCCTATATTGAATAACAATTTTTTTCCAGTCCCTCAGATCTTGTATCAAGACATGGATGTTATGATCAGTGTTGAGAAAGGCAAGAAGATATGTTTTATAACTAGAAAAGGAAAACATGTGGCCATAGGATCACACAAGCATGGCTTATTTATTTTAGATATCGTTTCCACACATCATGTTTCCTTGGAAGAAACTACCAAGGAGGCTAATTCTCTATGGCATAAGATATATGGACATCTAAGTTCAGACTATTTTCTTGAGTCGAGCAAATATGAGATGGTGATAGGACTTCCCATCCTTTCATCCATATTTCCAGTTTTCTCAGATTGCTTAGCAAGGAAGCAACACCGGGTACCATTTGAAGTTAGCTCTTCTCGAGCTAAGAAACCTTTGGAGTTGGTACTCACTCATCTGTGTGGTCCCATGCCAACGAACTATGGTGGAAAGAGGTATTTTCAATTATTTATGGATGATCACTCATGAAAGATGTGGGTTTTCTTTCTTCAATTGAAGTCAGAGGTATTTTTGTACTTCCACCAATTCAAGAAGCTTGTTGAGGAGTCAAGATGTTCCATCAAAACCCTCCACTCAGATCGAGGGGGAATATACCTCCAAGGAATTTTCATCATTTTTGAATGAACATGGGATTAAGAGACAACTAACTATAGCCTATACTCCATAGCAAAATGGAGTTGTTGAAAGGAGGAATTGTTCCATTATGGAAATGGTTCGATGTATGCTTACAAGGGCACACCTTGAGCATGAGTATTGGGCAAAAGTAGTAAACACAACATCATACCTCCTGAATAGAGCACCCATAAGAGCTCTATAGGGTAAAACTCCACAAGAAGCATGGAGTGGTAAGAAACCCTTCATTTCTCATCTAAGATTTTTTGGATGTAAGGTGTTCATGCACATACCAAAATAGAAAAGGAAAAAGTTAGATGAGAAGACCCTTAAATGTATCTTTCTTGGTTATGATGAGCACTCAAAGGGATATTGATTGATAGATCTTATGACCAAGAAGACACACATAAGTTGAGATGTGGTATTTTATGAAGCTTTCACATCAAATACCACTTCTACAAATGTATATCTTGAGGAAGATGAGCCTAAGAAAGATACTCCACCCCCATAGAACAAGATTTCAAAATGGTATACCAGTACATTGAGAGATTCAAAGTTAACATCACTTCCAGATCTAACTCTATATTGACCTTGTACTCGTAGTATGATATAGAATATGAGAGCAGAGGCATCAACTTCAGAGGTTGATGAGCTTTACCAATAATTTGATGAACTATATATAGATGTAGATGAAGATAGGGAAATAGATATGGAGGATTAGAGGGTTTATATGATAGTATTGGATGAAAATGAACCTGCAACAGTTTAGGATGCACTTAGTGAGCCTTAGTGGAAGGCTGCTATGGAAGTAGAACATATAACTCTCATGAAAAATCATACATGGAAGCTAGTAAATCTGCCTTCAGGAAAGAAGCCCATTGGCTACAAATGGGTGTTCAAAGTAAAGTATAAGGCATATGGTACTATTGATAAGCATAAATCCCATATTGTTGCAAAGGGATATGCTAAAAAAGAAGGCATAGATTGTGAAGAGACTTTTGCCCCTACTATAAAAATGACTACCATTCATGTACTTTGTGCAATGGCAATACAATTTGGGTGGAAGTTACATCAGATGGATGTAAAAAGTGCTTTCTTGAATGGTGACCTACAAGAAGAAGTGTATATGACCCAACCAGAAGCATTTTTTTATGAAGGGCAAGAACCAAAAGTTTGTAAGTTGATAAAATCCTTGTATGGGTTGAAACAAGCTCCACGAGCTTGGTACATAAAAATAGATAGTCACCTAGTGCAGCATGGTTTTCAAAGAAGTCCTTCAGATGCAAATATCTATATCAAAAACAATGGTTCTGACATAGTGATTTTGGTACTATATGTAGATGATCTTATCATAACAGGAAGCTCTGAGAGTATGATTGATGTAGTAAAATATGATTTGAAATAATATTTTGAATGATAGATAAAGGACTTATTCACTATTTTCTTGGTTTGGAAGTGACTCAAAACGAGCATCATATCCGAGTAACACAAAATAAGTATGCCAAGACATTGATTGATAAATATCGTATGATTGGTTGTAAGTCTAAGGCAACTCCAATGGAGCCTGGAATCAAGCTATCATGATATGATCAATCACCATAGGTAGATGGTACTCTCTATCACCAATTTATTGGGAGTCTCATATATCTGATGAATACCAGGTCAAATCTCAATTTTGCTATGGGTTATATAAGGTTCATGCAGGAACTGAGGGTGAGTCATTGGAAAGCAGCAAATAAAGTGGATCAATCTGCAAGATAATATGGTTAAGTCACATTCTAGCAAACATGGGTCTTCCAAAGAATCTTCTACTCCATTTGTTTTGCAATAATCAAGGTGTTTTGAATCTCATCAATAATCCAATATTTCTTGATCGAACCAAACACATCGACACTCGATGTCATTTCATTCGTGATGAAGTTCCAAAATGTCACATACAACTCTAGTACATTCCCACTAATGAAGAAGTTGCAGATATTTTCACCAAGGCACTTGCACGTGTCAAATTTGAATTCTTTTGCAATGCTCTTTGTATTTGCCAATAATGTAATAAGGGGGGATGTTAGCATATGTTATATTGCAATGCATATGATATTACATTATTTTTCAAGCATTGTTTAATCAAGTGCTTCTTAGAGATTGGGGTAGTTATTAAAATAGTTTGGTGGTTCTTCAACCAACCTTGGAACCACCTTGATGTATTTAATTCAATCTCAATGCAAAGTGGGTAGTTGATTCACGTGTTTCTATAATTTTGGTGTTATATGTAGATAACTTATTTATTATAGGTGCATATAAGCTCATTACAAGGTGTAAAGTAGATATGAAAGTTGAGATTAAGATGAATAACATAGGAATGATGCATTACTTATTGGGTTTGGAGGTTTGGCAGAGACCAAGGGAGATATTCCTTGGGTAGGGTAAGTATGCAATTGAGATCTTTAAGAGGTTTTGGATGGAGGACTACAAACCTATGACCACATCCATGATCACTAATATGAAGAAGGTGATTACTTTATATTCAAATTTGGTGGACCCTATGTTGTATGAGAAACTGATAGGATCCTTGATGTACATGGTCAACACTAGACCATATATATATTTTGTAGTGAAAACCTTGAGTTAGTTCATGGTGGAGCCAAGGTAGGAGCATTGGGTAGTAGCAAAACATGTGCTTAGATACTTGAGGGGCACAATGGAGTATGGTCTAAGATATCTTGGAGATGGTAAAGTGAGGTTGCAAGAGTATACAAACTCATATTGGGTAGGTAGTGCAATAGATAGGAAGAGCACCTCAGGGTGTTGCATTAGCTTGGGATTAGGCATGATATGTTGGTTCAATAAGAAGTAGAATTTCATGGCACTTAGCTTAGAGGTTGAATACATGGTAGTAAATACTGCTAGTTGTGAGGTCATATAGCTTCACAAGTTTCTTGCAATATTGATTGATCAAGAGTTGGATCCCACAGTGATATTCTGTGATAATCAAAGTTGTATCAAACTCTTTGAAAATCTAGTATTTCATGACAATTCCAAACACATAGAGATCAAATATCACTTCATACATGACATAATTCAGAAGGGGGCAGTAAATATGTAGTATAGTTCCATATATTAATAGGTAGCTGATAGATCAACAGTAAAGCTACTTTGGATGTTGACGTAAGCAAAGTCAAAAGCAAGCCTGGTACTATATGATAAAGCACAAATTTTACCAAAATTGAAAAGTGAGTGAGTAAAAGCAAAAGTGCTCAAATGCACATTGATTAAGCTAATGATATCATCACTAAAAACCTTGATCCCAAAACTATGTAAAATAAATAAAATAACACAAAAGAGAGTCCCTATGGCCAGGATGGACCAAAACTATGACTTCATCTCATAAGAGCTTTGCAAGCAAATGAAGAGCCCAATTACGAGCAACTTTCAGTAAAGTGTCATTTTTAGACCCACAAATGCCATGGTGCTCACCAACTGGTTCCAATTCATAACAGCCAAGCATGAATCCACTTGTAGAATATGTTTGCAGATCAACAGGCTAAATTCAAATTCATGCCCAAGATGAAACTCAAGGTTGATACATCAACATTTATGGTTTCTTTCCAGACTAATTTTCTCAATTGTTATATAGTTATATTCCCATTGTAAATTTTAAAATTGTAATCTATAATTATGAAGAGAGACCTCATAACAAAGGTCGTATCTATAATCCTTGTCTAGTATTACTTTATAATTTTGTTGTTGATCAATATATTGATAGTTGTTTGGCATCCATTACTATGTAATTTGTAGGTTTTTATGTGAATTTTGCTTTAAGTCATTTTTGTTACATTCAAAACTTAGTTTATTCTATTAAAATAAGGAATCACCTATTGGATTGCTAATTATTTGAATCCTTAGAATGATTAGAGTAAATATCATGAGCTAAATGAATCTATAATTGTAGGTGATAATGGTTGGTTTGTTAAGTGTCATGTAATTGGTTTGATAACATATTACTCAATGAGATCCAATGTTGTTACACTATATCTTGTCCACTTTTCCCTATATTTCTCTAACCCTTACTCTTTCCTATCCCTTTTCCCAAATTTAATCAAAAGGAGTCAGTCTTATTTGAAGGTTGAAATAGAGAGCAATATTTTATTTCATCCAATTCTATACTTAGGCTATAATCACCGAGTGCAATAGCTTTCCACAATAATGGTAAATTTTAGTCCAATAGTATAGAAGTTTCTAGAATTCCCAATAGGACAATGTAATCAAAATTATCTCACCTTCCTAGAGGAACCAATATTTGATGAATAGATTTCCACAATCAGTGTGTATTTCCCCTATTTTCATATGATTATAAGGTCTATAACCAAGAAGTCACAGTATACACCGTCGCTACCATCCATTTCTATAAATTTCCCTTAAGATAAAACTTAGAATTGTTTCTAAGCAATTTATGTTGTTCTCATGGTTGAACAATGTTGTCCCCCCTAGTATGATACCGATCCCCTTAATATCTCAATTTTTCATGAAATACTAAAAACTGCCCTAAAGTATTTACCTAGTTATGATGGCAATGAGAAAACAACTTATGAGCACTACCAAGATGTAGCATCTTTGGCTACCACCTATGATATTGTATTTGAATATGTAATGATTAGGTTACTTGTTTAGTCATTCAAGGTTAAAGTGTTATTATGTATAAGTATTTAGAATACAAGAGCATCAATACCTAGGTTGAATTAGCTAAAGCTCTTATCAATGAGTTTGATGATCTTGGAGACCCGTTCCTATTATTTACTTAATTTTATTCAATCTAGAGAACCCCCTGTGAAAGCATTTTCAACTTTAATGTTCAATTCAAAAGAACTTGGAAAATGATCCCTAAATATTTTCAACCTTCCCCTACTCAGTCATATTTGTGTTATATACATGCTTTCCATCTAGAATTAAGCATTTTAATTCAACAGTCCAAGGAAAGAAAATTCCCAAAAGTTTTTCAAGAAGTCATTCTAGCCCAAAATATGCTCATCACAGCAAGAAATTTTCCACCTAGGAAGGTTATATCTCCACCCAACCCTTTCCCAAGTATACCGTATGAACTGTATCATGAAGAGTTTAACTTGTACTCATCCCAAGTTCCCGAAGTCATTGATATCTCTAACATACAAGAGAATCAACTCCAAACAAAACAAGAATTGAAAGAAATGATTTATAAAATAATTGAAGATGTTAGAAGAATGGAGAAATTACTCCCTCAAACTAAAATGGATGACTCTAACAACTCTGGGATTATATATCATTAGTCACACTACTACACCTCCATTGACGTAAAGAGTATCACAGAAAAGGGAATAGAACAATGTCTTGATGGTAAAATACAAGAAGTAATTGATATTGTACACACCAAATGAAGAGACCCATATCTTATATGCTTGCAGAAATCCCCAAGGATAGAATATGTGGTGGCTTTCACTGACACCTGAGCAAATGCTCTATGAAAGGACTACTCCTGTTGATAATTAAAAAAATTTGAAGCATAATGCCGATTGTAGTCTATTTTCAGTTGTACAAAGTAAAGGAAAGGAAGATCAATCAGACGTTCAAACATCAATTCCAAAGGTGAAATAATTAGGTCAAAAAAGAACTAAATCATACAAGAATTTGTATTTTCCAACCACGACTTTATGGTAGAATCAGAATGGCCTATAGAAGTGTTTGAAGATAGTTCTAGACCCCTGAGGGCCCATCATGAAGAGAAACTCAAGTTCAAAATTATATGATTAGGACATTACAGACTTAAGGGATAAACTACAAAAAATCGTCTTGGCTAGGCATGGGCAAGCACACCATATTTTTTTGTAAATAGTTGGCAAGTAAATAAAAAAGCTTACTACAACTAACATAAGTAAAGCAATCAACCAATAAAGTGATTTTATTAGCATTTTTTTGTACATAGAATAAAACACTGAGAGGCAGGTGCCAAAGCTATTATAGTAAACAACCTTCAAGCTTAATCAAACTAAGGGACATATTAGAGAATGGAAGAAAAGAAGAAGTTGTGTAAGCCTGTACAAATCATACATACAGATACCATGATCATCACTCCAATATCTTCATTCATATTTCTCATAAACCTTCACATGGTGTAATCCGCCATTTTTCTCATCACCTTTTCGCAGACTCTATAATCCAATGGATAAGACAATAAAAATTGACAGGTGGTAGAAAAGGTATTTGAAGCCTTGACATGACATGAGTGGAGTTGACAAATGATGCAAGATACACATCATATATTCATTATCCTAGGCATGATGTAAACCAAACATAAGACATCAAAGCTAAAAAGACTGAGCTGGTATGAAAATATCAAATGAATCATGCGAGCAAATAGTTTGCATAAGCTCTAGATTTTTTTAAAAATTTGCTCAATCAAAAGATACAATTGTGCAATCATTATGGAAAGGCTAGTTGGAAAACCTACCACTTGGGATCTATAAAAGCTAATGTGCCCTAGAATTAAAAAAATAATGCTCCTTAGTGCAGTTATGAATCCAAAGATAAAATTGAAGATCCACATGACTGCAAATGACAAGAAAAGGAGGTTCTTGTGCAACTGTGTAAAGAAGAGAAAACACAAAAATATTGGATCTTGACTTGCAAGCACTTGGAATATTTTTGTAAGGCATATTTCCTAGCCCTAAAGCAGCTTTCGATTGTAGCGGAGTATGCTCATGGAGGTATAATTTTATGGGGGTATCCCATAATACAAGTATCCCCCTACATCATATCTTCCTTTGTTCTTCCTTTTCTTCCCTTTCTCTCTTTTCCATATGTTTTCTTCCTTTATTCGACTGTATATTGCTCCATCAATTTTGCTTTCTTGTCTTGTTCAGTTTCTAATTTTCCCAAAAAATAATAGCATATAGTGTTGTTTCCCCCTCCTTTTCTTCAGCTATTCCCCTCTGTACCACTATTTTACCTCCTTGTTATGCATATATCTCTTTATCATATCTTATATTCCATTTTTTATGATCCATAACAGTTTCTCCCCTTACAACAAATATCAAATGTATTTCCATTTTCCTCTTCTTTCCCCTCATCGGGTTGTCTTCTAGCTCTTTTAGTCTCCTTCTCTTCTTCATAAGTGCATGGTTTGGAAGGAAGGCTATCTAAGTTCTCAATTCCCATGTGTGAAAATGCCCTGGGAGGTTCCAAACATGTGGGTCAAAATTTTGACCACAATTTGAAATGTGAAAATCCCTAAGCTCACCTTGGAGGTCTTAAACCCTAACCCTATCATTTTCATCCTCGCTCCCCATCACCATCGTTCGCATCTTCTGTATCCGCTATTGCCCACCTCACGTGAACCAGGTCTAGTTCTACAACCTGTACCTCAACCATAGAACACCCTCTAGAGCTTCCTGAGTGCCCACTAGAGTCTATAGAGCACCCACCAGAGCTCGTCGAGCACCCACTAGAGCCCGTTGAACGCATTTGGGTATTTTTGGTCAACATTGAGCACCCATGAACGTTTCATATCCCATATCTATAGCCAGCCAGCCCTTGGGTGTTATTAGGGCATCTTCGCAACTCTCACTAAGTATTTACGTAAGCAAAAAATAGAGACAACAAGTTTGTTAACAAGGTAAAATTTCATTACACATTTATTGAAGACTGTTGAAACTTGGGTGGCCCTACATAGGATACACAAGCCTATCCACAACCTGTTGAGATCGAATCAAGTGCGAAGACACCACCAATATTTTTAACAAGGGTTTCAAAGAACCCTAGTAAATGTAACAATTATATCAAAAGAAATAAGCAGTGTAAAAACCCATATTTGGGGCATGTTGTGGCTACTCCACAACTCGCCCCAAAATTAGGGACCCACCTTTTGTTTGTTTGTTTTGGTTTTTTGGGTGTGTGCATTTTCATTGGAGCAATAATTTTGATAGGTCACATCTTTGATGCTTATATCGTAGTTTCCAAGATTCCTCATAGAATAGAATCTTTGTCTACTTTGTCTTCTTTCGGAGTGTGATTGGCTTGCGTGTGTTTGTATTGCCTTCTTGGTTTCCTTTCAATATTAGTCATTAAGGTTGACTCATTATGTGTTGTAAAGGAGTCCAAGTTTAGTGCTTTTCTATTATGTTTTTTTTTTTTTTTGATAGTTATAAGTGTTTGTATTTATAGCGGGTTTTAACAAGGATCCAAAAACCTGATTACATAAGCAATGGGCCTAGGGCACCAATCCCTTGAAACTGAAAACCAAAACAGAAATCCTGCCCAGCGGTAACAGTAAGCATGAAACAATCCCTCTTAGCGGGAAACAAACAAATAAGAAAGAAAGTAGTTTTGGAGATCCCGCCCAGCGGGGAGTAGCCAAAAACCACCATCGAGAAGATCCCACCTAGCAGGAAGCACAGAAAAACCGTTACAATAAAATCCCGCCTCGCGAGAAGCAGTCAAAACCACCACAAACAGTCCCGCCTAGCGAGAAGCAACAGGGAAATCCCGCCATCCGGGAAACCAGCAGAAAAGAAAGGATCCCGCCTCGCAGGAAAACCGGCGGATTTGGCGGATCCCGCCTTGTGGAGAAACCATCCCGCCCACCGGTAAAACATTCAGTTCAGCGAGAGCCATCCTGTAGGAAGCCGACAACCAAGACAAGAGAGGATCTAGCCCATCAAGAAGTGACCAGAGAGTTGCACCACAAGGAACCCGCCTCGGGAAAACAAAAGAGGATCCTAGCAGCAGGGACCAAGAATCTCGTCCAAGCACAGAGCCCATCGAGGGACCAAGAATCCCATCCAAGCACAGAGCCCGCCGAGGATTCACAAGAAAAAGGGGGAAGCTGTCCAAACCCTAAATCGTCACCTCCACCGCACCGAGAAACGCAGGGGACCAGATCCATGCGAATAACCTGCAAAAAAACCCCAGGGGGAAGCCTGAGGGAAAAAGGGAAGGGATCCCCTGGGAAGCACCAGTCTGAAAAAAAAACCAAGGAAACCCTAGCCAGCCGGGAGGGGCGCAGATAGTGGAGAAGGATCTCCCCCAGGAGATCATCTGCAAACAACCACTCCCCGGGAGGGATGACCTGGGTTAAGCCAGGGACTGGGCAGGAACCAGGAGCCATGGGAGGGGGAGCAGGGGAGGGACCAGAGCCCTCCCCTCTCTACTTTCTTCCCTCTCGTTTATTTTTATTTTTAATTTGTATAAGTTTTTAAAGTTAATCATTGGTAATAAATAAAAGTATATATATTTATATATCTATCTATATTGTTATATATAACAATATATAAGAAATGACAAAATAAAATAATAATAATAATATATAATAAAAATAAAAAAATATTTTATTTTTATTGAATATAATTGTTGGTTCCAACAAACAAATAAAAACAAATAAAAATAAAATAAAAAAAATAAAAAATAAAAACAAAGAAAAAATATAGTAATAAAAGCAAATTAAGGAGGTGTATACCTTTATGTGTTTAATTGGTATTCCTTTGTGTTGGCTGTTCATTTTAATTAGTGTTCCTAATGTAGTTGCTTTATTTCAATTTTAATTTTTGGTTTTTATTATTAAAGTTTTGCTTTGATTTTAATGCGCCTTATTGTGCAAGTGAAGAGCAGAATGCTCTGCGAAGAGATCACGGCGGAGCATTGATCATACGGCGAGGGTTTCTGGATTAGATGAGCAACGTTACGAGATGGCTGCGGATGGGCATTTTCAACATCGGTTACATGGACAACGTCAGCATGAAGGAACGGTGATGTGGATGCCCGGAGCGAATAGGAGGAAGGAATCGGACGCCCTATGCTGTACTGACGTGACTTGCATAGACTACGATATTGAAATTACAGAGGCCTCACAGTTTGCAAGCATATCACCAGCAAGCCCTATCTGCATGAAAAACAGCACAGTGACGCTTGGCAAATGGCGTGAATCAACATGTTTAGTTCGCGCTGGAATGGGGGTCGTCTACGGCAGTAGCAATTGGGTGAAGTCGACAAGGCAACGGGCAACGTGGAGACCAAGGCAGACATGGGCGTGGTCCATCGCCGGGAGGACTCCGAGCTGGCGGGTGATGTGGGCCATACTGACGTCGGCAAGGGACGTCTGGTAGGGTGATGACCAAGGCAACGAACATCGACCAGCAACAGAGAATGTCAGTGAACGATGACGTTGTCTGCAATGTCAGTGGAGAAAGTTGTAGGTTTTGGTTACTACGCTTCCATGGGAATCATAAGCCACCTCATCATTAAATAAATTCAAATAAAGTTTAATGTAAGTGATAGCATTTACATAAGATGTGGCCTTCGTTTGTATGGAGACTATGACCCAAGGCCACGGTGTGGAGCAAATCATTATACACATGAAATAAAAGACAAAAGAGGTTTTATCATTAGTTCAATAAGTGAACTAATACATTTGAACAACATAGAATAAAGATGCAGCAGAGATGTTATGGGAAGGTTGGTCAAACTCCAGCATAACCTTTGAGGTCTATGGAAAATGTTTAATAAGATGTGAGGGGGAACATGTACATATGCCCATTTACTTATAAATAAACAATACCTCCAAGGTGTAAAAAAGGTGCTACTATTATTAGGAGGTGGTTAAGACAAAAGCGTTATAACGTCTCTCATATGGGGAAACGTTTCAGTTCAGAAAAGGGAAAGGAAACCAAACGTAAAGTGTAAGAGGTAGATGAAACAACAAAGAACCCGTCGAAGGAAAGAAAATGAAACGAAGAGCCTCAAGGGAAAATGAGGGGCGTTGAAAAAAGAGATTGAATGGTAGAATACGGAGCTGGATTTCTTTTGGGTAAGGCCAAATGCTGCAGAAATGACATTGTAAAAAATGAAAACATTACATTAATGCAAGACTTTTCAGATTACATTAATGTCTTATTTTTTTCGTTTTCAGATTTCGGATCTATGAAGGATGTTTAATGCCTTTCAGTGTTACATTGCTGAAATTTATTTTCTGTTCCTTTGGAGCTAGCACTTAGTTTGTTTTAATTGTGCAAATGCAGGTTAAAACGGATTAGGTTGCATGTCAAATTTTCTCACATCTTCGGTTTTGCAGGATGGGATACCATCAAACTGAAAGGGCTTTGCATATTTAAGTTTTCAGCATTTCATTTCCATTTCCAGTTTTACCTTTATTTTTCTAAATTTTTTTCTTTTTATTTAGTAGATTTTGTTTTTTTTTTTAATTTTCAGACATTAAAATAAAAATCGTAAAAAAATAAAATGATAAAAATAAATGCATGGTTGCATAGAATGAACTTCAATCTTCCATACGCAACAAATTCGAATTCATTCCAAGGTCATTTTGATTTTATAATTATTTTTGAAAACTGCTATTTTTAAGGGTTTTTATAATTTCGGAAATTTTATTTATTTTTTAGTTTTGGAGGCAAATCAGATTTTTTAAAATCTGCATTTCATTCATAAGCATAAGATGAACTTTCCTTCATGAAAATTTTAATTTCATTGAAAGGGGGTTAATTTTATGGCATTTTACAAGTTATCATTTTTGGAGTAATAAATGCACTTTTCTTCATGAAAATTCTGATTTCATTGAAGAGGGGTAATTTTATATGTTACATTAAAAGGCTGTTATTTTAAAGCATTAAATTATTTTTCTTTATGAAATTTATTTCATTAAAGAGGGATAATTGAATGACATTTTAAAGCCTTTATTTTAAGGCTATAAATTATTGTCTCTTTGTGAAAATTAATTTCACCAAAGAGGAATAATTTATTATTCATATCAAAGGCTATCTTTATCTTCATGATAAGAAGCTACATTTAAGGAGCCTATTCATCATTTCAGATTTACATTCATACATAGATTTTTCATCTTCATTTTCATGCTTAAAATAGGATTTAATGCAAGATAAAACTTGTTTAAAACCTACCTAAGAAAGGAAGATAAAATCTACCTTAAAATCCTCAAGATAAAAGGAATTAAGGCACTACATCGTGGTCATATGAGGGCCAATTAACATTTTCTTTTATTTGGTTCCACAAACAATCATTAAAGTAGCATGGTAAAATAAACCAACACATGCTCCTTGTTTACAGTTACTTGCAATCACTAAGGTGTTCCTAGTATTGAATTGATATATTTTTATTGAGACTACTAATACATATGTAAATGCTAATATAGCGGAGACCTTGGAGAAGTTGTTTTATTTTTTCTTTGCAAGAGAGGGTTTTAGGATCAAAATCCTAAGGGAGAGTGTAATTTCAAAATTGGGTAAAATTACCACTTAACAAGACACATTGATTGTAACACTTGAGATCTACCGGCAATAATAAAAGAGTTCATTTGTATTGTGCAATCATTGTGTTACTTTGCTTATTTATTATTTCATAGTTTATATTTGGTGTTATATGCTTGTGCGATCATGGTGGGACCCATAATGGGTTCTCTATGCTAACTTACTTTGTTACTGATTTTTTGTTTTTGTTTTGCAAGTTTTCAAAAGTTTGTTCGTGTGATTTTCATAGAACTAGGGTTTCTAGAAAGTTATAGAAGTCAATCAGAAGTTGCATAGACACCTTGCAGTGCTTAGTGAACGCCTTGTTGTGTTCTAAAGGCTTAGGAGTGTATTTTACAAAGTGGGAAATGGATGCGTAGGCTTTTCTATAAGTCTGCTTTAAAATCCTAACCCCTCTACTTCATTTGTTTACATTTTTACAAATAAAGTGATAAAAAGAACATTATTCAATTTCTATTAAAAAAATCATATTAAATTTGAATCTTAGGAATTTAGAGTATCTTTGC
Organism: Wollemia nobilis; assembly: GCA_028583015.1. Classification (NCBI taxonomy): domain Eukaryota; kingdom Viridiplantae; phylum Streptophyta; class Pinopsida; order Araucariales; family Araucariaceae; genus Wollemia; species Wollemia nobilis. The sequence continues at coordinate 2,776,974 of JAQPPZ010002027.1, forward strand.
ATCCATATTCACTTTAGTTCACATTTCAAATTTAAATTTACTATTTTCTGGTGTGTTGTACTTAAAATTCTACATATTATTTTCATGTGAAGTGACAACTGCATAAATAGTTTGCATGATAGAGTTAAGAATTCCTCTTTCACTTGTCTAAGTAGGAACAAAATCAGGACACTCAAGTATACTCCCGTTTTTGGAATCACATGCTAATTCAAAGTGGAATATTAGGTGAACCCTCCACTGTTTAGAGTGGGTCTTAATCGATGTACCCTACATTATTTTGAGAAACTTAGTATTTCCATTTTTGGCTTTTGATTTAGGCCTATAAAATTGGTTATTTTTTAAATTGTATGTACACATTAGAAAACATGAAATTGTAAAATGAATCACACACAAAAAATTCAATAATAAACAGTAATGAGTTGGATATCATCACCAACCATTGCTTGAGATTTCATGATAGTGGTATTCATCTTCATCCATCAATCTCTGCCCTTAGCCACATTAGGATACCAATGAGAACTTTCTAGACTTCATCACCAGAAAGAATCTCATTTCCTAGCCAAGCCTTAGATTTCACCCTTCATAATTTAGATTAGCACATCCAAAACACACAAAAAAATAAGATTAAAAAAATGATTTAAGACACATATGTTGCAAAAATATAGGATTGAGTTTCTTTACTTGATTTTATGAAGTCTCATTTGCATTACTTTCTTGCACATTGCACATATTTGATTCATTATCTTATGGTGTTAACTAGAAATCAAACAAAGTATTGAATTAAATTTCCATCCACCAAAACACTTCATCCATGGATTGTTCATCATCCTTCCCCACCACTTCTATGGTAAAAACCACTAGTGTGATACAGACAAGTTGTTCAGATTTATATGTGGGTCCCTCACACATTGTGCAAACTACTGATGTTTTACACAAAGACATCCACACAACCATTCCACAAATAAAATCATCTTCACCTACCATTGACCACCACATAACCCATATAGACATGGCCAAAGTGGAAGCTCTTTATAGATCCACTAACTATATCTTAGAACCAATCCATAATTCACCTAGGCATGATCCTTATTTTCAGCAGGAACCTACTTCTTCCCAACCTTCTAGCCTTACCCAGGTGTATAACAATTCTCTTTATGAGGTGTTAGTTGCACCTTCTCATATTTTGTCCATCCCTCAATAGTCATCCTCCAAGAACTTCCATCTCATCATCATACATTACCACCTATGGCAATCCTTTGTATAGAAATAATGAGATGCAATGTTTGTAATGCAAATGTATGAGATGCAATGTGTGAAATGCAAGATGTAAAATGCAATGTTGTAAAATGGAAAAAATAAAATGTATATAATCTAAACGTGTGAAATGAAATTTTATTTTTGTGTATTATCCATATATATACATATATAAATCATAGTAAGCATGGAACACTTTCAAGTGTATGATGTTTAGTGGCTCAGGTTCTTCTACTCCCCCTAGCCTGGTAAGCTTATGTGCTCCTTGAATCTTGTGAACAGTAGAAAGTGACATGTATAGATGCAAATGACATTGAGTTGACGTATGATCAAAGGTGTTAAGTTCCTTTGGAGCCTTTTGAAATTGAAATGTGACCAAAGGTATTAAGTGCCTTTGGAAATTTTTTCGAAATTGAGATGTGACCAAAGGGATTTGATACCTTTAGAGCTTTTTGAGTTTAATATATGACCAAAGTCATTTTTTTATTCCTTTGGAGCCTTTTGAAATTGAGATGTGACCAAAGGGATTAAGTACATTTGGAGTTTTCTTTTTCGAAATGAAATGTGACCAAAGGTGTTAGGTGCCTTTAGAGATTTTTGGAAATGAAATGTGACCAAAGGGATTAGGTACTTTTGGAGCTTCTTTTTTTATGAGGAAGGTGCTATACCTTAAGCATCCTAGATTTTCTTTATGATTGGGAGGATGTGATATCCTAAGAATACCTAGTATGCTTGATGACTGATGATGTGAGTGATTGAGAGGATGTGATATCCTAAAAATTCCTAGTATTATTGATGATTGAGTTGGTACCAATATCCTAGTCAGATGTGTTGAACAGACAATTTTTGGAAAAGACTTTTCTATCAACAAGATTTTGGACAATATCTTTAAATGCATGGTAGTTGTTTATGATATGGACCACTTGTTGATGATAAGGATATTACAAGTGCTTCTTATAACATTTTCCATGTGGTTTGTTAGGACTTGTTGATTTTATTTTTGGAATTGAAATCTCTTGTGCTTCATAAAGCATTCAAAAAATGGTTGCATAAGATTCTAAAAGCACCGTGTAGTTGCAAAGGGGCTTTACAGGATGTTTGGTGCATATTTTAGATTGTGTTGGATGTTGAATTTGTGGTACATGTATCATAACCTAAGATGTAGATTGTGGAACTAGATTTTGCAAATGTTATGGTTGTTGATATAGATGATGATAAAATTGATGATGACTCAATTGTAACTCAATGTTAATGAGTCGAGTTAAAATTTATTGTAATATTAAAGTGTGTTGACAAACTGATTGTAATTTTTGATTTATTTGTTGTGTGTTGTGGTAGGGTGGATGGATTTGTGGATGGATGAGATTGAGTAAGTTGTTAGTGGTGTGATGAATTGGGGGGATTGGGATGGAAACCATAGAAGATTGTGTTACCCATAATGGACTTTGGGTGACAAAGGTGGGTTGAGTGGAAACAGGTTGGGGCTTAGGATTGACCACCTAAACTTGTTGAGGACAATACTAAGTGTTATGTCACTTTTTAAGCAATTTGTCAGGGTGTTCTTATGCTTCATTTATTTCCATATCTGAAGTAGATGGCATGGATGTGTATGGGATGGATGAAGTAGGTGGATGATAAGTTACAACCAAAATTACAACTAGATGAGTGGCATTAGATAAGGTGGAAGTTGGCATTTGTGAAGCAGCATTGACATGTGCTTCATACAAAGGATTTCCATAGGTGGTAGCATATGAGGATGGAATTGTAGTGCTTGGAGCACTTGACTATTGAGAGATGGAAAACTGATGAGAAGGTGTAGTTCATGCCTCATAAAGAGAGTTGTTATACACCTAGGTAAGACTAGAAGGTTGGGAAGAGGTAATTTCTTTCTGAAAATAAGGATCATGCCTAGGTGAATAACAACTCTCTTTATGAGGCATGAACTACACCTTCTAAATCTAAATAATGTAGCCCATAGTAATGTTCAAATCTAAATGACAACAAATAGGCTATATAGCTCAATGTGACTAAAGATGATATGTAGAGGTCCAAAATTCAAATCCCACTCATTATGAAGGAATCAAGACCCCTCATAAAAACATGTATGTAAACTCATTGAAAAAATAAAAATAGTGGTGATCACGACTTTATATATATATATATATATATATATATATGTATATATATATATATATATATATGTATATATATATATATATAGATATAATATATATATATATATATGTATATATATATATATATAGATATAATATATATATATATATATATATGTATATATATATGTATGTATATACATATATACATATATATATGTATGTATATACATATATACATATATATATATATGTATATACATACATATATAAACAATATCAAATTCAATATTTTGACCTAGGTTCAAACCAAGGTAGTAGTTTGACCTAACTCGATTGAGTGCCCACCATCCCAATAACATTGGTACCAATATGAAACCACCAATGGCCTCTCTTATTCCTCGTTGTTACAAGGAGGTGGGGTATCGGTTATAGTAGAAGCATAGTAGAATAATGGGTAGTTACCAATTTCTTTATGTAATAAAAAAAATGTACTTTACAAAGCAAGGCATGTGGAGGCTACGAAGACAAAATTCATGGCATCCCAATTAGGATTACAGGCCCAACCATGAAGGTTATAGGCTTGATGGTGATGGTAAATATTATAAGCCTAGTTGATGCCATAGAATTAGTGGCATCCATGATTAGGGTTATAAGCCCTATGGAGGTCATATCGTGAGAATCACCTTGATAAAGGTTATAGGTCCAAAGGTGGTAATTAGGGTTGCCTAGCAAACATAGTGAAGGGAAATTAGTACAATTAATTGATAATAATATTAATATAATTATTGTAATTTTTTTGAAATAAAATTACATTTTTAATAGTGGTTATATTTTGAATCATTTTCAAGATTAAATCATATTTTCCCTCTCAAATGTCAATGAAAATTCTAATGAGAAAAAAACATAAATTTAGCTTGTTGGGAGGTGGGTCCTCGTTATTCCATGGTAATGGTTGCAATAGAATCATTTTTATTATTGACTATTTATGTTGGCTTCCACGACAGGTTAACTAGTGGACCCTTGAGAATTTAGTGCTACTTTATGTTAGTTGGCCCTTCAACATTAATGTTAGGTTAGTGTAATTTAATATATAAATAGGAAAAAATATGTGATGATTTGCATTTAGATATAAGTAGCCTCTTTCAATAATAAGAGACTTCATCCTGTCCAAGTGACTACACTTACTCATAAGTGTATTACTTATAATTTCATTATTTGCACATTTTTTTAATTGTTATTGTTAATAGTTAAATGGTAGTTGTTGTTTTGTTTTATAACAAGTGGTATTAGAGCAATGTTTTTAGCAAAGTCACTTCGCTAAAAAAATGGCTCTAATACCACTTGTTATAAAACTTCAAGAAATAACAATTTTAGGAATTTGCAAATAATAAAACTTCAAGAAATACACTTACCTAGTTACTTTGTGAGGGCGAAGTTTCTTATTCTTGAAAGAGGTGACTTATATCCAAATACACACCATCACATCAATATTCCTATTTATATATTAAATTACATTTACCCTAACCAACAAATTAACCTAAGGTGACACTAATGTTAACCCTAATGCTCAAGGGCCGACTATTTAAATTAATGTGGGAGCCAATATAGATAATCAAAATCACTCTATTAGAACCATTACCATGGCATAATGAGGATCCACCTCCAAATGAACTAAATTTGTGTCTTTTATTATTGGAATTTTCATTTACTTTTGAGAGGAAAAGTATGATTTAATTTGAAAATGATTCAAAATATAACCACTTTAAAAAATATAAATTTTATTAACAAAATTACAATAATTATATTAACATTATTATCAATTAAATTGTACAAATTTTACCTTCATAGTGTTTACTAGGCAACCCTAACTACCACCATTGGGCTTGGGGTGCTCTTGCCTTTATGACCTCCACTGTACCTATAACCCTAATCGGGGATGCCACAAATTCTATGTTCATGGCATCGGCTAGGCTTGTAACCCTAACCACCATCGTCAAGCCTGTAACCCTAAATAGGGGTACTTCAATTTTTACCTCCATGGTTGGGTCTATAACCCTAATTGGGGTGTCATGAATTTTTCCTTAGTAGCCTCCTAACCACCATCATCAAGCCTATAACCCTAAATAGGGGTACTTCCATTTCTACCTGCATGGTTGGGTCTATAACCCTAATTGGGGTGCCATGAAGTTTTTCTTGGTAGCCTTCACATGCCTTGATTTGTAAAGTATTTACTACTATTTACTTCACAAAATAAAGTAAATAAACTCAATCCTATGTTTTTGCAATAGATGTGTCTTACCTCCCTTTTTATCTTATTTTTAATAAAAAAATTTGTGTTTTGGATGTGCTAATCTAAATTTTGAAGGGTAAAATATAAGGCTTGGATAGGAAATGAGAATCTTTTTGGTGATGAAGTCCAAAAATATTTCTCATGGTTATCCTAAGGTGGCTAAGGGTATATATTTATAGATGGATATGAATCCCATCGTCTTCAAATATCAAGCAATGGTTGGTGATGAAATCCAACTAATTACTCTTTAATATGAAACGTGTTGTGTGTGATTCATTTTAAAGTTTCATGTTTTCTAATGTATACATACAATATAAAAAATAACCAATTTTATTGGCCTAAATAAGAAATCAAAAATAGAAATACTAAGTTCTGCAAAAGAATAGAGGGTACACCACTTAAGACGCTTAAGACCCACTCTAAACAGTGGAGGGTTCACCTAATCTTTTGCCCTAAATTATCAAGTGATTCCAATAGCAGAAGGATACTTGAGTATTCTAAATTTGTTCCTACTTAGAAATTCAAAGAGGAATTCTTAACCCTATCATAAAAAACTATTTATGTAGTTGTCACTTCACATGAAAATAGTATGCAGAATTTTGAGTACAACACACCATAAAACAGTAAAAATTTAAATTTAAAATGTGAACTAAAGTGAATATTGATGCAAAGATACTCTAAATACCTAAGATGCAAATGTAATATAATTTTTTTAATAGAAACTAAATAATTTTTTTTATCATTTATTGGTGTGAAGCAATAGGTTGATTTGATCCCAATGAGGTTGTAAGAGTTTTATATGCAATAGGTTGGTGTGAAGCAATTGGTCTGAAACCTTAGTTAAAAATAATGGTGGTGTCTTTGCGCTTGATTCGATCCCAATGAAGTTGTAAGAGTTTTATATGCCTAAAGTACCCCTAGTTAGAGTTATAGGTTTTATGGTGATGGTAATGGTTATAATCCTAGCTGATGCCATAGAATTAGTGGCATCCATGATTAGGGTTATAGGCCCTATGGATGTCATATCTTGATAAGCACCTTGATAAAGGTTATAGGTGCAAAGGTGGTAGTTAGGATTGCCTAGAAAACATTGCAAACATTATGAAGGAAAAATTAGTACAATTAATTGATAATAATATTATTATCATTGTTGTAATTTTTTAAAAATAAAAATACATTTTTAATAGCGGTTATATTTTGAATCATTTTCAAGATTAAATCAATTTTGAAAAAAACATAAATTTTATTCGTTGGGAGGTGGGTCCTCGTTATGCCATGGTAATGGTTCCAATAGAATCATTTCTATTATTGACTATTTATATTGGCTTCCATGGTAGGTTAACTAGTGGACCCTTGAGCATTTAGTGCTACTTTATGTTAACATTAATGTTAGGTTAGTGTAATTTAATATATAAATAGGAAAAAATATGTGATGATTTGCATTTAGATATAAGTAGCCTCTTTCAAGAATAAGAGACTTCGTCCTATCCAAGTGACTGGACTTACTCATAAGTGTATTACTTATAATTTCATTGTTTACACATTTTTAATTGTTATTGATAATAGTTAAATGGTAGTTGTTGTTTTGTTTTATAAAAAGTGGTATTAGAGCGATGTTTTAGCAAATTCATTTTGCTAAAAACATGGCTCTAATACTACTTGTTATAAAACAAAACAACTACTATTTAACTATTAACAATAACAATTTTAGGAATTTGCAAATAATGAAACTATAAGAAATACACTTACCTAGTTACTTGGAGAGGGTGAAGTTTCTTATTTTTTAAAGAGGCAACTTATATCCAAATGCACACCATCACATCATTCTTCCTACTTATATATTAAATTACACTTACCCTAACCAACAAATTAACCTAAGGTGGCACTAATGTTAAGCCTGATGCTCAAGGGACGACTAATTAAATCAAGGTGGGAGCCAATATAGATAATCAAAATCACTCTATTGGAACCATTACCATGACATAATGAGGACCCACCTCCCAATGAACTAAAATTATATCTTTTATTATTGGAATTTTTATTTGCTTTTGAGGGGAAAAGTATAATTTATTCTTGAAAATGATTCAAAATATAACCACTTTAAAAAATATAAATTTTATTAAAAAATTTCAATAATTATATTAACCTTATTATCAATTAAATTGTACAAATTTTACCTTCATAGTGTGTACTAGGCAACCCTAACTACCACCATTGGGCTTGGGGTGCTCCTACCTTTACGACCTCCACTATGCCTATAACCCTAATTAGGGATGCCACAAAATCTACGTTCATGGCATCGGCTAGGCTTGTAACCCTAACCACCACCGTCAACCCTGTAACCCTAACTAGGTGTATTTCAATTTTTACCTCCATGGTTGGTCCTATAACCTTAATTGGGGTGCCAAGAATTTTGTCTTGGTAGCCTTCACATGCCTTGCTTTGTAAAGTACATATTTTTTTTTACATAGAGGAATTGGTAACTATCCATCATATTGTTACCTTTATAAAAAAGTGATCAAAACAATATTAAAAAATAGACTTTGTTAAATTAAGTCTTGAGACTATGATCTTTGTAATGATTAATGCTAGATGAACTTACTCTTAGGTTGATAGATGTAAGTATTTGCTCCATTTATGCCTTGACTACTCTTCGATTTAAAAATGTATTATGACCTACTAAAAATTGAATGGGTCTTATAAGAAGATTTTAGGATCATTGAGTGGGATAGACGATGTTGGAGGATGTGGAACATCTCATAAACATAAAAAGGAAGGTTGCAAATGAATCCTAGGGATTTCAAACATATCTCAATGGTATGATTGACCTAGTTTTAAATCAAGTTTGCATAAGTCCATGCATTTTTTAGACAATTCATATTTACTTTATTATTGTTACTTTTATAAAAAGTGATCTGTATTGGTGGATATGTCAATTGTTAGCTAGGGCCGTTATCCCATTCTACATATTAATTATTGGAGTTGAAGGTAAAGCCACTACTCACTTCTCATTCAAAATAAATGTTTTAAACATACCTTAATGGTATGTTTGACCTAATTAGAAATAAGGTTTGCATAGGGTCCATGCATTGTTTTATACATTTTATGGCTTCTTTACTATTGCTACTTTTATGGAAAGTGATATGTGTTTGTGGATATATCAATTACCCTATTATACATATTTATTATTCAATTTGAAGACCAAAACACTACTCATTCCCCATTTAAAATTAATGTTTTACATTTCAACTTGAAATATTGTCTAATTAACATTGAAAATAACCAGCAACTAGTATCCATACTTTATGTGATGTGGGTTGTTTTGTATAAGGAGGCCATTAAAGTTTGTCATATCATTCCTCTTCTATTCCCAAAGGAAGATGAGCATAAGAATAAGAATATTTTTTCACTTTTGATCTTGGTAGGAAAGATAGAAATGAATATTTTTAATGAAGAAAACAAGGAAATGTTTAAGCCCTAAAAACACAACTTAAATTTTTTTAAGAATTTAAAGCCAAAGATACTAGAATATCGATGATACTAAATTCATTAGATTACAAATGACAATGTTCTTTTCAAAAAAAGTCCAATTACCAAAAATAAAACATAAGTCAAAACAAACATTAGTTCTTAAGTGAATCATAACCAGATTTTGAAAAAGGAATTCAATGATAATAATAGTTTTTATTAACATTTTAAAACTATGTTATTTTCAATTGGTGTTGAACATTTGTGATATACAACCATGGATATATTACACATAGTTTCTCAAAAAATCAAAGGCTATGAAAAGTTTCATGTAATTACAAAATATCAAATAATTTATTATCTATAAATAACTAAAGTAACCACTCATTAAAAAATGTATTACTATTATAATGCATTTCATGTAAAGAAACTAAACTAACATAAACGAGGGTTTGGATCTAAAATGAGTAATTTCTAACATGCTAAAACTAGAGAGAGTATGAATAAATTAATATGTTCAAAATATAGAGAGAACAACTACACTAATTTGTAAAGAATGTCTAACTTAAATTGAGTTTATAATTCAAGGGCTTATAATTATCTAAAAAAATATTTTTAAGAAACTTGTGACAAAATCGGGTGAGACTTCATTTTGAATATAACGGACCAAGTGGGATTGGATACTTTATTCAAAGTTGCTATCACCATAGCTACTATGCAATGACAAGAAATTAATATAATTGAGGTTGCATATGTAATTTTTTATTGTTATTATCACTATTATATATAAAAAAAACTATATATGCCCTGTGAGTGCTTCTCTGGTTTTAATGTTACAGAAAAAACCATTTTTTAAATAAAGTTTGACAACTACAATATTAAGCTTTACAATTGATACTACTACTGATGGACATGGGACTAGTACTATATATACACAATTGTCTGGCTCGTTATTGGCTTCAGACCGTTTAATGTTCATAGTAGATTCAAGGTTTGAAACTATAATAGAAGAACCGTTTAATGTTCATAGTAGATTCAAGGTTTGAAACTATAATAGAAGAATAATTCACATCACTAGTTTTTCTTACAGGTATTATTTATTCCCCTAAAAAGGTGACTGTTCTGATCTCATCATTTTCAGTGTATCCAAGACTGCAAAGAAATACTATGTAATCTTCATAGCAGTCCTTGCGCCATTGCTTGTACAGGACTCATGTGACCTGGACTAAAATTGAAAGGGTTTGTGGTTTTCACAAACGGGGAGAAACTGCTGCAAATTTACAGATGGCATTGCACAGCGAAAAGGCAACAGGCATTTCCTTTGCAAATACATGGCGAGTGCAAAAAAAACAGAAAAGGACTTCTTCAATCATAGGCCCATCCATGAAGGCTAAGCATCACCATATGGCACTGAAATGAGAAAAAAATCGTATACAAATCCTACATATTAATCTTTTTTTTCTCCAATACACTTGGAATTTGTAATATCAAATTTGTAAGAAAGAAAATAAATTTCTCACCGAAAACTGATAGCAGGCTAGGCTCGTCTCTGTTGAGTTTTAACATAATAAACTCTGACTGGTTTGCTAGAGAAATAAAATAAAATGGATGCACCGAGTGTAAGAATGTTGCATAATGTAATTGGATGGAGATAAGGTTTATATAGAGGTTATATTAAATATTATTTTAAAATAAAAATTTTAATTAATATATTAAGAGTTGGGACGGTTAATTTAACAACAATAATGCAATAAATATGTATTCATAATTGAGGATGGTTGGTGAAGCGTTAATATTAAATTTTGGTCTAATAAAAATTAAATAATATTTAATATTATTTAAAATATTAAAAATTTAATTAATATAGATTACAGATTTTATTACGTTGATAGCGTCTTGCAATGGCAACCAGGAAGGTCAGCCACGCCGTAATCAATATTAATATTTTGTATATTTTATTAAAAAAGCCACGTTAAAAAAATTATCGGCTGACATTAAAGGTTGCTGTGGATTTAAAATATTTAAATAAAATTATCCGCCAACATTAAGGGTTAATGCAGATTTAAAATATTTAAAAATATTTAAACTATTTAAACTAAAATGGTGTGATAGATAGATGCCTCGAGTGTTTATAATATATATATTTTATATATCTAAGCTAGTTTCGCGGATAGTGTCCTACGGTTATGTGTTCTACACTGGCAGGAAGGTAAACAATATTAATATTTTATTAAAAAAACCAACATTAAGAAAATCGACTTAAAGGTTACGGTGGATTTAAAATATAAAGCTTTATATAAAGCTTATATTAAATATTATTTAAAACTAAAAATTTAATTAATATATTAAGAGTTGGGATATATTAAATATTATTTAAAACTAAAAATTTAATTAATATATTAAGACTTGAGATGATTAATCTAACAACAATAATGCAATAAATATGTATCCATAGTTGAGGATGGTTGGGTCTAAGAAGCCTTAGTAATAAATTTTGGTCTAATAAATATTAAATTATATTTAATATTATTTAAATTATTAAATATAAAATTAATATAGATTACAAATTTTATTTATTTATTTAGAGAAATTGCCACTATCTAAAGTTTAGGGTTGGCCACCCTATCCCACCATGACCTAAGATAAGGTTTATATAAAACTTATATTAAATCTTATGTTAATTAAAAATTTAATTAATATATTAAGAGTTGGGATGGTTAATCTAACAACAATAATGCAATAAATATGTATCCATAGTTGAGTATGGTTGGGTCTAAGAATCCTCAATAATAAATTTTAGTCTAATGAAAATTAAATTATATTTAATATTATTTAAAATATTTAAAATAAAATTAATATAAATTACAAATTTTATTTATTTAGAGAAATTCCCACTAGGTAACGTTTAGGGTTGGCCATCCCATCCCATGACTTCTCATAAAAAAGACATAAGGTTTATATAAAGCTTATATTAAATATTATTTAAAATTAAAAATTTAATTAATATTAGGTAACGTTTAGGGTTGGCCATCCCATCCTATGACTTCTCATAAAAAGGAGATAAGGTTTATATAAAGCTTATATTAAATATTATTTAAAATTAAAAATTTAATTAATATATTAAGAGTTGGGACGGATAATCTAACAATAATAATGCAATAAATATGTATCCATAGTTGAGGATGGTTGGGTCCAAGAAACCTTAATAATAAATTTTGGTTTAATAAAAATTAAATTATATTTAATATTATTTAGAAAATAAAAAATGTAATTAATATAGATTACAAATTTTATTTATTTATTTAGAGAAATTACCACTACATGAAAGTTTAGTGTTGCCACCTCATCCCACCATGAACTCACATAAAGGGAGATAAGGTTTATATAAAACTTATATTAAATATTATGTAAATTAAAAATTTAATTAATATATTAAGAGTTGGGATGGTTAATCTAACAAAAATAATGCAATAAATATGTATCCATAGTTGTGGTTGAGGATGGTTGGGTCTAAGAAGCCTTAACAAAAAAAAATTGGTCTAATAAAAATGAAATGATCCACTTGTATTTATTGAAGAAAATTCAATTCATAAAAGATTCAATGAAAAATTATTTTATATTTGGCATAGAATTCCTAAACATGACTTCACAGGCTAATTGTTTAGGTTATATTTTAGGGGCTAATTGATAATGTTCTTACCTCTCTTACATAGCAAATGGTAAGAATGGTTTTGTGAATTTGTATGATTTAAGCAAGAGTTTAGATTTTTCCATTAATGTTTATATAATTTAAACTTTGATTTTTGTAACACAAAATAATGTAATGAAAGAACAAGCAATGTGCAGTAAAAATATTTTTTGTATTAGATTTCAATGGAACTTTGATCTCTGTTTACAGTGTATTTTTCCTAAATGTGCAAGGGTAATGGTTACAAATGCTTGATTCCAAAATACAATGGATAAGGAGAGAAAACTCCTCTTTGTCAAAATCAAAATACAATGATGTCTTCAGTCTTCTCTACTACAATCAATGTTGGAGGTGAGTTTATCGTGACCACCATGATGGATTTGAGCTTTTGAATCCTGAACTTGCACACATATAAAGAGACAAGGGTTTAGTAGCACCTGTCTAAATGCATCTAATGAAATAAATAATGTAAATTGCATAAAAGAAAATGAATATGATTTTGCTTACATGAGTCACGATGTGAGCAACATAACATTAGCATTTTTCCCTCCCCCTTTCTTGGTGAAGTTATGGTACCTTTTTAGGCCTTTAAGGTAAGGATAGGTGGTAATCTAGGACTACCATGTGATAGGGGGATTTAGAGTGAGTCACTTAGGGTGCCTCCCTTAACTGGGGTGATATGCAAGGAGCTAACTACCACTCTCCTTCATTGAATTACTGTATTTATCAATCATAGAATATGTCTAGAACTATTTACAACATAGAATCAATTAATAGAAGAATATGACAGACAAGCAAGCGAAAGAAGTATAAATAAAATTTAAACAATCAATGCCTCTCTAGAAGGGAAGATCCCTGTTGTGAAGGCAAGTGTGATATTCGTAGAAGAGAAATAATAAACGATGATGATATATATCCATCAATAAAAATTAAATAAACTATATATATTAAAATGTATTTCACTTGGACAACATAGAACCAATTAATAGAAGCATACAATAGACAAGCGAGTGAAAGAAGTATAAATCAAATTTAAACAATCAATGCCTCTTTGGGAGGGCAGATCCTTGTCGTGAAGGCAAGTGCGATATTCATAGAAGAGAAATAATAAACGATGATGATAGATATCCATCAATAAAAATTAAATCAACTATATATATTAAATTTTATTTCACTTGGAAAACATAGTCGACGCTATGTTTGGAATGTAGAATGACTCCCCTCCTCAGAAAGATTTGTCCTCAAAGCTGGAAATGTCTGAAAAATACTATCAGGTTCCCATATAACATCTTCTTCAAGTAATTCCTACCATTTGATGAGAAATTCTTGGATGTGACGAGATCTTGGTGTGCATGTTATGGTTTGTAAAATCGCTTTTGGCTGGAGATGTATACGCCCTTCTTCATCCAATACTGGTAATTCTTATTGAGAGTGTACTTTCTAACCGATCACCTTCTTGAGACAAGAGACATGAAATATTGGATGTATTCGTGATGAAGGAGGCAACTCTAATTGATATGCCACTTCTCCAATGCGACGTATAATTTTGTAAGGACCGTAAAATTGAGGAGCCAACTTCTGACTAGACTTGATATTCAATGACAACTATTTGTAGGGCTAAAGATGCAGGAACACCATATCACCAATTTTGAATGCCCTTTCCGAACGATGCATGTTTTTCTGCTGCTTCATGCAATTTTGTGCTTGGAACAAATTATCTTTTAGAATAGTGATGTAACTAGCGATTTTGTGCCACATCACCCTAGTTACACACACCCGAGTGCAAGTGGAGTGCAATGTGGAGGATGAGTGAGTGCAACTAGGGTGATGTGGCTTGATGAGTGAGAGAACTTGAGGTGATATGACAAATGAATGAGTACAACTGAGGTGATGTGACCAATGAGTGAGGGCAACTGAGGTGATATGACCAATGAGTGAGTGCAACTAAGGTGATGTGACCAATGAGTGAGTGCAAATGTAATGCAATGTGGAAAAGGTGTGTATGCAACTGAGGTAAATTTTTCCAGATTAAATAAAAATCTAGAAAAAGTAATTATGTGCATGATTTTATTAATATTTTATTATGCAAATATGTGTAGTGGATTTTTCTAAATTTAATAAAAATCTAGAAAAAGTGTATGATTTTATTAATATTTTATTATGCAAATATGTGCGATGGATTTCTCTAAATTTAATAAAAATCTAGAAAAAAGCATATGATTTTATTAATATTTTATTATGCAAATCTATGTGGTGGATTTTTCCAAATTTAATAAAAATCTAGAAAAACTAATTATGTGTATGATTTTACATGCCTAAGTTGGAACTTAGGCATATATTTGATTATGTAAATTTATGTGGTGGAAAGCAAATGGTGCTTTTGTGAGTACCTAGGTTTTGGTGTCTACAAATACCCCTTTTTGTACCATGTTACGTGAAATGCAATGCAGTGCAAAAACCAATGACACCTATCTTTATTGGATGAATGGACTCAAATCTACTCAATGCACAAGAATGAATGATTTTAAAAAATAATATGAGTTATTTGCTTACCTCCTCAATTGGTGAATGGGTAAATAATGAATCCTATGAGCCAATTGACCAAATATGGATTATGAAAAGGGGTGGATGTGATGGATGCAAATGTTTGAAAATCAAGATCAAGTTGGTTGTCTCAAGTTTGGGTTGGGCTTGTGTTGTCGTAAATTTACCTTTTGGTATGATTGACATGCAATATGATGAAGTAAAGGAACCAATCACCCTAGGAGCCCATTGTCCTATAAAATTTCTTAATGCAAAATGATGAAGTAATATTTTTCTGTGTTTTGTAACCCCACGAAGTAGGCATCAATGACAACCTTGGGCAAGTTTGTTTGAACATAGGCCACTCAAAAATTGAGGAACCAAACTGATTTTATTTCAAACATGATGATATGAAATGATTTTGAATAAGTTTGCTTATGGTAATTTATCTATCCTACCGATTTGCATGGACAACCACTCACTGTAACCGCCAAGTGTCTAGATAAAATCACTAGATACAAGGTTCACTTGAGATGATGTTGACACGATATGATGATATAATTCATTTGTGTTGATTTGAGGGAGGTTTTTTTAAGCCATTTATTTGAATGGAAGTTGTGTAAGATTGTCACAAATAAAAACCAATGTGAGTTGCCCCAATCATGCAAAAGACGCTCATTGTTGAATCATTACTTTTAACGGATTGATGATCTTAATTTTGGTAAATTTTTCATTCGTGGGTAGACAAGCTTTAGGCTTTAGGTGTACCAAGTGTTTGTGTGATTTAGATTTGTGCTTGTGATCTACCTTAGCAAAAAGGGCGTATGATAGTATTTGGTAATGATTCTTGAATTAACATGTTTTGCATGATTGAGTATTTTGAGTATTGACTTTGACTATGAATTATGTGATGTATGACTACCCCCTCAAGTGATGAGTTGACAAAGAAGAGCAAAAAATCAGATGACAAAGGTGAAAATAATTAAAATGAAATAGATGTTTTTTTTTTCATAATTGTGATTTTGACCATTATAGGTAATTGTACATCTCTATCCCTTGGAGCAGTCCAACCATATGGCTTTCTTAGGGAATTAAAATGATAATAATTTGATTATTTCTTGAGGTGAATCACTATGCAAGGACCTTATGGTAACCTACCCATTCGATCGAATGGTATGGATAATTAGTTGCTACAACCTCTAGGTGTATAGGATAATTTATTTTATATGAGGATCACTTGAGGCTAAGTGGAAGAAGAAGAATGTACCTCTATCCCTTGGAGCAGTCCAGCCGCATGGCCTTATTAGGGAGTTGAAATGAAAGTACTTATATTCTTTTAGGAGCCTATTGAATTTGTTTTTTGACCAAGAAATTGAGGTACCTTTGGAGTTTTTTTGCTTCTGATTTTTTTTTTGAATTTTATATTGTTTTTGTGGTTTATGTTTTTTGATTGATTTTTTTTTACCAAAGGAATTTGGGTATATTTTGAGCATTTTGGATTGATTTGACGTAGGTGCCTTTGGGTATTTTTGAATTATGTTGATATTTTTTCCTTATGGTAATACTCCTCCTACCATATTGTATGGATAGCCAATCGCTACAACCGCTAGGGGACTAGAGTAAATCACTAGATACAAGGATCACTTAAGGCTGAGTGGAAGAAGGAAATGCACATCTCTATACCATGGAGCAATCCAGCCGCATGGCTTTCTTAGAGAGTTGAGATTATAGCACTTTGATTCTTTTGAAATCCTTTTGAAATTTAATGTGACCAAAGGAATTAGGTTACCTGTGGAGCTTTTTTTTAAATGAAATTTAACCAAAGGAATTTGGTTCCTTTGGAGCCCTTGAATTGAGATGTGACCAAAGGATTTTGATTCCTTTGGGGCCTTTTGGATTGAAATTTGACCAAAGGGTTGCTTCCTTTGGGGCCTTTTGAATTGAATGTGATTGGAAAATTTAATTTTTGACTTACTCCCCCAAGTGACAAATGGGTGAAATATAAAAAAAGAAAAAACCTACGAGCTAATTGATGTTTTTGCATGAATGATAATGTAACAAGTGTCCTTATGGTAATATACCCATCCTATCGGATTCTATGGATAACCAGTCACTACAAACGCCAGGTGTAGCTCACTCGTAGGAGTCTCAAGGTTCGCGACATGGGTAGTTGTTTGCAACCCAGTAGAGAATTCCATATAGGCACCCCCTTGCTCAACTATAGATGTAGCTAAGGCTTGGGAATTTTGAGCGTAATGCTCCATGAATGCAAGTGCTTGGATTTTATTTTTTTGTTAGCGGTTTGGCTTGACTCTGGGTCATTACCATAAGTTGGGGTGAAATGAGGTGGCAAATGTGAAGGTATGTGTGTGAAAATGTGATGGAAATACAAATGAATAACACACAAATCAAACAAACAAACAATGTTTTCTAAGTTTTTGCATTTTTTGTTTTTTGTTTTTTGAACTTTGGATTTTTTTTTTTTTTGGTTTTGAGGCTTTTGAAGTTTTTGACTTTTTTTGTTTTCTAGTTTTGGTGTGTTTTGATATTTTTAGAATTTTGATTTTTTTGGACTTAGAATGAGGGAACTCAACCAAGGTGGTGACTAGGAACACTAGTGCCAAACATGATGTTCTCAAAAGAGTCTAAGGTACACCACTTAATACCCAAGTGTTGTAGGTGAGTTGGAGAGGAGAGGGAAATCCTCCAGGAGAGGTCCCAGGTTCAAATCTCCACCCTACCAAAAATCTGAATTGGGTATCCAAAATCCAATTGATAATGTTGGTGCGGGTAGGGTCGGGTGCGACTCTTAAGTGACTTTAACGGTGTAGAACCCCCTGTTCGTGGTCTCTTAGACCAAGGTGGTCCCACAAGGGGTTTTTCGCTTAAAAAAAAAAAAAAGGTACACCACTTAAAACCCACAATGTGTGGAGGGTTTGTCTAACTCTTCCACTCTGAATTGACAAGTGTTTCCAACAGTGGGAGGCAGTTTGAACACGAATGGCCTATTCCAGCTTAAGAGAGTGTCATATTCTATCTAAGGTGTCTAGGGGGCAAGCCAGTGGAGGGAGGTGAATTCTAACGTCATCGATCTAAATTGGAGGTTGGTGATGAAGTCCAACTTTACCAACGTTATTGTGATACATGCTAGTGTGTGTGGTTTTTGTTTTTTTTCATTTTCTATGATTTTTGTAAACAAAGTGTGAAAATAAATCCTAAAATGCAATCTAGGATGCAATTTTGATTTTGATGCACACAAATACAATAAAACACAGAGTGTATACAATTTGGAATTTTGATTTTTTTTGGACTTAGAATGAGGGAACTCAACCAAGGTGGTGACTAGGAATACTAGTGCCAAATATGATGTTCTCAAAAGAGTCTAAGGTACACCACTTAAAACCCACAATGTGTGGAGGGTTTTCCTAACTCTTCCACTCTAAATCGACAAGTGTTTCCAACAGTGGGAGGTAGTTTGAACACGAGTGGCCTATTCCAGCTTAAGAGAGTGCCATATTCTATCTAAGGTGTCTAGGGGGTAAGCCAGTGGAGGGAGGTAAATCCCAACGTCATCGATCTAAATTGGAGGTTGGTGATTAAGTCCAACTTTACCAACGTTATTGTGATACATGCTAGTGTATGTGGTTTTTGTTTTTTTTTTGTTTTCTATGATTTTTGTAAACAAAGTGTGAAAATCAATCCTAAAATGCAATCTAGGATGCAATTTTGATTTTGATGCACACAAATACAATAAAACACAGAGTGTATACAATTTAGCAAAATTTTGACAATAATTTGTTTTTGGAACAAAAATTAATAAAGTAAAAGGACAATAATCAAAATTTAAAATGCAAAGTTAAAATGATTTTTTTTTTTTTTTTGCAAAAACTTAAAATGATTTTTTTTTATGTTTTTTTTTTTCAATTTAAATGTTTTTTTTTTTTCTATTTCAATGCAAAAATTAAATTGATATTTTTTTATGTTATTTTCAATGCAAAAATTTAAAATGATTTTTTTTTTGTGTGTTTTTCAATGCAAAAAATTAAATATTTATTTATTTTCTTTGTTATGTTTCAATGCAAAAGTTAAATTGATTTTTTTTTTAATGCAAAAGTTAAAATGATTTTATTTTTGTTTTTTTTTTCAATTCAAAAATTTAAAATGATTTTTTATTGTTTGTGTTTTTCAATGCAAAAATTTAAATTTTTATTTATTTATTTATTTATTTATTTGTTTTTTTTTATTGGTTGATAAAAAGGGTTTTGAAAGGTCCCGAAACCTTTTACACAAATGCAGCAAAGACAACTAGCCAGAAGTGAACTAACTGAACTGAAAACAAACAACCCCAGAGGGGAATGAAACAACCAACTTTAAACCAGAAAGAAGGTGCAAACAGAAACAAAAAGGAATAAGGGTCCAAACTATAGCAACAATGGTACCCAAAAGGAAACAAAAAACAACTATCGAAAGCCCAACCAAGATTACAGCATTTGGCTCGATGAGGTTCAATATGTGAGCTTATTGGAGCAACCACTTCCACTATGCTGGAAATTAGTAGTTTTATTTGCCATTCCTTGCCACCTGGGTTCACGAGTGATAGTTGCCTTGTGAACTTTCCACATTCCTTGCCACCTGGGTTCATGGATGACAGTTGCCTTGTGAACTCTCCACATCTCCTCAAAATTACCCCAAGATGGATTGCACAAAAGTGCATAAGGGAAAAGAGGATATGTGTTGGCATCCATGTCAGACAAACCATATCCAACCACTAGGCCCCAAATCAGCCACATCAACACCAACAACCAGTTAAAGATTAAGATTTCCATTTGCATCAGTGTGGGCCACAATACATTGAGGGAAATTGTCATACCAGACTTGGAGGTTATCCTGTTCAACTCCTTGATTGGCAAGGAGGTCAACAACTTTGTTTCCTTCTCGGTAAACATGTTGAATTGTAACATGTCTGATGCCTTCAATTATCTTCAAGCTTTCTTGGACAGCGTTGAACATGCTCCAGGCAAGAAGTTGACATTTTTGGATGCATCGAATGACATTCATAGAATCACTCTCTATGATAAGTCTTTCAAACCGAAGTCGCTTGCAAATGAGGAGGCCAAGGTATAACGCACGGGCTTCAACAAAATTATTGGTTTGACTGCCCATGGACTCAAAAAACGTGCATAGGACTTTACCTTGACTATTTTTGAAAAGACCACCTCCTCCAGCCCTACCAGGGTTTCCCTTTGAGGCTCCATCAATGTTGAGCTTGACCCATCCACAAGGCGGGGGAATCCATTTCACCATTGACCTATCAGCTTTTGGAGGACCCCGAGGGGGGTGTCAATCTAAAATTTGAGAGTATTGAAAATGGATAATTCCCATTGGTTCTTGGGATTTTTAGCTTGGATGAGATTAGCATTCTCAATGGCAAATGATAGAGCTCGAGAGAACACTGATCTGGCATATTTTGTAGCAATGCCAAAAATTTTGTTGTTCCTCTCCAACCATACCTACCACAAAAAATGAGGAAAATAATACGACCAAAAAGCATGGATTTTTGGATTCAGAAATGGATTTGGCCACTGATGGCAGGCATCAACAAGAGTTTTTGGGTATACCCAGGACATGTTGGCCAGCTTGAGAAAGGAAGACAACACTTCATTAGAGAATGGGCACTCAAGAAAGATATGGATCATAGATTCCCAACTATTTTTATAGAGGACACAACGATTAGGGAGTATTAGGCCTCTGTGGATTAGATTGTCAATGGTCAAGATTTTGTTTAAAGAAGCAAGCCAAAAAAATGGGTAACTTTAGGGATTAGACTTTTCAACCAGACAGTCTTAAATTCAGGCCAGGAGTTGACTTCTCTGGTTTGGGCATAGTAGGTAGACTTAACAGTATAAATCCCATCCTCACAAAGGTGCCAGAATGGAGAGTCTAAAGCATTTGGGTTACTAGGAATGATAGTGGTGCGTAGCAGACCAACAATAATAGAAAAAGTAGAGGACTGGGCAATGTTGATGTTGACAGAGGGAAAGGGCTTCCATATGGCTCTGTTACAGTTTCTAGAAAATAAATTACATACCTTAGAACCAAACAGGCGATCAATGATTGGCTTGATGCAGGAGAGACTAGCATCACTGATCAGAGGGTGATTGTTGAGCCATCTGTCCTCCCAAAAGTCAATAGATGTTCCATTTCCCAGCTGCCACCTGAGCCCAAATTTTAGGATGGGTCTCGTATTAATCACAGAGTTCCAAAAATGTGATCCAATCGAAAGTGGTTCATCACTTAGAAAGGCTCGCTGCTGTAGGTATTTATTCTTTATGATATTGATCTAGGTGGCTTGTTCATTTTGGATAATTCTCCAACCTTGCTTACCAATGAGAGCAGAATTCATCTTACTAGCTTTCCTGAAACCCAACCCTCCCTGATTCTTCTTCAAGAAGATCTTGTCCCAAGCAACCAAGGGAATTCTATTGGTATTTTCGCTTCCTGACCAGAGAAATATCATTTGTATCTATTCAATATTCTTGCAGATAGAAGCTGGAGCTTTAAATATGGATAAGAAATACACCGAAATGCCTTGCAAACAAGCTTGGACAAGAGTCACTTTCGCTGCCTAGCTGAGGAGATAACCTTTCCACCCGACCAACTTTTTTTGAATTTTCTCCAAGATGTTGTTCCACACATTTGCAGGAGGTTTACCATGGAAAAGGGGCATACCTAGATAGGTGGAAGGAAGGCTTGATATGTTGCAGCCCAGGATTCTGGCAATCATTTGTTGTCTATCAATGGGAGTATTCAGGAAATACAGTTTACTTTTTTGAAAATTAACCTTTTGTCCAGTAGCAAGCTCGTAGGAGACTAGGATATTCTTGATTACCCTTGCTTCAGGAACTGAAGCTTTGGTTTCCAGTAATGTATCATCAACAAATTGTTGATGCGTGATCGGTTGGGAGATGGAGGAGGCCTTTATCCTAGAGATAGTACCATTAGAGTAGGCAGAATTGAGTGCCCTCCCAAGGGATTCTACAAGAATAATGAATAAATAAGGGGAAAGAGGATCCCCCTACCTGATTCCTTGGTTGCTCTTGAAATACCTAGCAGCAACACCATTTACAATGATAGAAAACCAGGCAGACGAAAGACATTCCCAGATTAGGGTAATCCACTCTAGATGAAAGCCAAATTTTGCCAGCACAACACATAAAAAACTCCAAGAGACCCTATCAAATGCCTTGGTGATATCTAACTTGAGAAAAAGGCTTGACTTTTTGTTTTTTGAGACAGAGTGGAGCAGTTCATGAATAGTTATTATACCATCAGTTATAAGCCTTCCCTTGACCGAGTTGCCTTGACATAAATCAATAATACCAGGGAGCAGTTTCTTCATTCTGTTGGCAATGGTCTTGGTCAAAATTTTGTAGATGACATTGCACAAGCTAATCGACCTATAATCAAAAATTGTTCTGCATTGTTGAGTCTTCGGGACAAGGGTGATAAAGGTGGAGTTGAAGTCTCTCGGGATGCGCTTGGTCGCTTGAGCAAACTGAATGGCTTTGGTTACATCAGTGTTGACAATATCCCAAAAATGCTGAAAGAAGTGAGGAGAGAAACCATCAGGCCCAGGTGCTTTATCAATAGACATGGAAAACACAACATCTTTAATTTTATCTGCAAAAAATTTGGCCAGTAGTCTATCATTATTTTCATTAGAGACTAAACAGGGAATATTTTGGAGAAGGGAATCAACAGCTTGAGGGTTACTCGGTTGACCCACTCCAAGAATGTTTTGGAAATGTGCTACGGCTTCACGTCTCACCTCCTCTTCATTTTTCATGCTGGTGCCATCCGACCTGATCAAATTTTTGATTTTGTTGATGCTTCTGTGTCGGAGGGTGAGAGCATGGAAATACTTCGTATTGGAATCACCTTGTTTGAGCCAGAGAGCTCTCGAATTTTACCACCAAAAGGTTTCCTCCATGGACAAAATATTGTGATATTCAGCCAGTAGCTCTCTTTCTTGTTCCCTAAGCTGCACATCATGTTCCTCATATTGGATACGATTTTCAATGGCCCGGATCTTATCACCAATGATTCTTTTTACCTCAAATAAATTCTCAAAGGTTTCCCTATTCCATATTTTTATGTTGTTCTTGGTATGCCAGAGTTTTTGAGTTAATCTTACAATTGGGTTACCAGGAAAATCTCTGCTCCACCATTCAAGTACTTTGCTTCTGAAATCTGGGTGTTGAATCCACATAGGTTCGAACCGGAAAGGAGACTTGAAAGAGGTAGTGTTCAGCCCCTCTAAAACCAGAGGGTTGTGGTCAGACCCAATCCGAGGAAGAGAGTGGAGAGTTGCATCTCCAAAGGATTGAAGAGCTTCACGAGAAATGAGAAATCTATCCAATCACATTAAAATATGTTGTGCCCCCACTCTCCTATTGGTCCAAGTAAATTTGCTCCCTTGAAGGTGGATGTCCATAAGACCACACTCATCAACGAATTCAACAAAATCTTCAAAACTCTGAGGCGAGATAGGAGTACCTCCTTTTTTTTAGTAGGGTATAGCGGTGAGTTGAAATCGCCAACTATCATCCAAGGCTGACTCTGGAATATCTGTCACATCTGCCTCATAGAAAACCATAGTTCTCGTCGGCCAGACATAGTATTAGGAGCATACACATTAGATAAAACCCACTGAACATTTGAATCTTTGCAACAAAAAGCAATGTTGGTGATCCTATCAGAAGATGATAAAATATGACCTTCTACTTTAGTAGGGTCCCATAGGCACATAAGGCCACCAGACGCTCCCCTGGCAGGGCTGGTAGCAACTCCACAATTTTTCCATATAGCCTTAATAACTCTATCTTGGCAGTTTTCGTTGATCTTGGTTTCCTGCAACAAGATGATGGTCGACTTAATGTCTTTTCTCATGGATGAAAGGATTCTCTGCTTGGTCCATCCATTAAGACCTCTCACATTCCATGAGAGAATCTTCATTTGGAAGACTTTGAATATTTCTTACCTCCTCCACATGAAGGTGTCGGAGGGGGTTTGGTTCTGTTCCCCTCATCTATGGAAACCTTAGAATGATTCTGCTCAGCTGAAGAGGAGATAATAGTGGGTTGAGAGCCATTAGAAATACTCTCTTCAGCTTCCTTTCACCTTAAATCCTATTTTCTAGGCCTCCCTCTTTTTGCTTTTTCATAATCTATGTCAGCTAAAATTTTCTTTTGATTTTTGGAAATAGATTTTTGAGGGCTAGGGTTTTGGTTATCAAGATTCGTATCAAGAGCTTTCAGCCTAGAACTAAGGACATCTTTTCTAGGAGGGGGAGATATGGGGATAGACACATTGAGTAGAGGGTCTTACTGATTCGAGGGTTTGCCAGACTCATATTGAAGAAAGTTTAGAGATTCAATAGACAAATGAAGTCCAGAAGGTCCTGGATGTGAAGGGGATTGTGGAATCTCATAGGCATCAGAACAGGGCTGCAAAGGTTTGTCTATGAGATCACTGATAGGATCCTCTACAGAATCATGCAAAGGTCCGAAAGGGTTTGCTTTAATAAAGAGTGAGCAATTTTGTTTAGAGGGGAGATTTGGGGGGGGGGAGATCCCCTTTTAAGTGAAGTGGGGGGGGCTTTTCCTTCCTCTTCAGGACTTCTTGGCGCAGCAACAAGCTTCCCGATGTCCATGGTGGTGGCCAACTTTTGAGTCGGCTTAGCTTGGTAAACTTTCTTTTCATGAATAGGTCCATCATTAGAGTTAGCTGCTGGGAATTTTTGGGTTAGATTTTTTGTAGTCTCCTTTCTCAGCAATAGATATTGGGTCTTCAAGTGACCCTGGGTGTGGCACTCAATACAAAATATTGGTTTGTTTTCATAAACAATGGTCTGGCATCTTCTTTTGGGGCCACAGATGAGATCCACATAGGTGGGTAACTCTGAATCAAGATTTTCCATCACACAGATTCTGGCATGAGTTAGCCTTGATTGCGCTTTCATCGTAGGGTCAAGGGCAACAAAGTCCCCAACAGCTTCAACAACCAGGAGAAAAATCCTCTCATCCCAATATTGGAGGGGCAGGTTGGGAAGCCGAAACCAGATAGGCACCAAATTTATAGATTGGGTTTCAGGATCGAAGTCCTCCACCCATTTTTGTAGGAACAAGCTTCTGCGATCATAGAACCAAGGTCCACCAGTCAATATGTGGTTGGTGTCTTACACATTGTTGAGGCTTATGAGGAAAAAACCTCTAGACATGGCCTTTATTTCCATGGATCCACTGGGCCACCATTTTGTCGATGCCCATTTCTTGATTGATTCAATGTCAGGCCGACCTCCTACGAATTTCCCTATCAGGGATAAAGAGCTTCAACTGATATTCGAGTTCATAACACTAGGAGGAATGGAGATCTCCTTGCCATTACAGGTGCAAGGGTTTGGCTCAGAAGAAATAGTTGCATGTCCCTGGATTCTAACTTTATCAGCATAGGACTTGTGGGGAGAATCTCGAGACTAGCTCGAAAGGTGTCTGCTAATAGTTTGATCTTCAGAAACTACATGTGAAGCATAACCGCTAGTGGTGTGGCCTCCAGAAGGGGGTCCATCTAGGTCGCCAATACCTGTATCTTCCAAACCACCATCTTTGCCATCATCGAGAGGGTTCTCTGGATCATCGCCATCACCATTACCGGATTCAGTTTTTCCGCCTACCAAAAAATTGAAATTTCCCTCACCATCACCAAAATTTTGAAATTTCCCTCACCATTCTTAACAAAAACCCTGTGATGTCATTACTCCAATTTTTAAAACCCTTTGATGTTGCTACTTAGATTTTTCCATAAAAAACCTTCTTACACTGCTATTCAGTCAAAACCCTCTCACACCATTGCTCAGCTGATGCCGCTGCTCCAAATTTTTAAAACCCTTTGATGTTGCCGCTCAGATTTTTCCACCGGTGTTACACTGCTATTCAATCAAAACCCTCTCACACCATTGCTCAACTAATACCACTACTCCAATTTTTTAAAACCCTTTGAGTTACACTACTATTCAATCAAAACCCTCTCACACTATTGCTCAACTGATACCGCTACTCCAAATTTTCTTTTTTTTTAAACCCTTTGATGTTGCCGCTCAGATTTTTCCACCGTGTTACACTGCTATTCAATCAAAAACCTCTCACACCATTGCTTAGCTGATGTCATTGCTCCAATTTTTTAAAACCCTTTGATGTTACCGCTTAGATTTTTCCATCGGTATTACTTTCATTTTTTATTTTTTTAAGCGAAAAAACCCTTGCGGAGCCGCCTTGGTCTGAGAGACAATGAACAAGGGGTTCTACACCGTCAAAGTCACCCAGGGGTCGCACCTGACCCTGCCCGCACCAACATTATCAATTGGATTTTAGATACCCAATTCAGCTTTTTGGTAGGGTGGAGATTTGAACCTGGGTCCTCCCTTGGAGGATTGCCCTCTCCTGTTCAACTCACCTACAACACCTGGGTTCCGGTATTACTTTTATTAGATCAACTTATTCTTATTCATTTATTTGTTTGTTTCAATGTAAAAGTTAAATTGATTTTTTTTTTTGAATGCAAAAGTTTAAATGATTTTTTTTTAAATGCAAAAAGTTAAAATGATTTTTTTTGTTGAATCTAATTGCAAATTTAAGAAGAAAAAAAAATAAAACACTGAGTTTTTTTTAAAATAAATGAAAACAAAGATTTTTTTTAAGTTTAAAAAAATGGTAAAATACTTAGAAAGATTTTTTATTTTTTAGAAATTAAATTAGAACACCAACCTGGATTTTGAGTGGAGGAGGAGATTGTCAATACGAAATTCAAATCCTACAACCACACAAAGAAAGATAAAAATTAGTGTTCTAAAAATAAAAATAAAGAAATAAAAGGGAAAAGGGGTAAGAAAATCGTGATCACCAATTTGTAAGAATAAAATACAACACCAAATAATGTAATGAAGTAACAAGCAATGTACCCAGGTGTTGTAGGTGAGTTGGAGAGGAGAGGGAAATCCTCCAAGAGAGGTCCCAGGTTCAAATATCCACCCTACCAAAAATCTGAATTGGGTATCCAAAATCCAATTGATAATGTTGGTGCGGGCAGGGTCGGGTGCGACTCTCGAGTGACTTTGATGGTGTAGAACCCCCTGTTCGTGGTCTCTTAGACCAAGGAGGCCCCTCAAGGGATTTTTCGCTTAAAAAAAAAAGTAACAAGCAACATGCAATAAAAATAACTTTTGTATTATATTTCAATGGAGCCTTGATCTCCATTTACAATGTTTTTTTCCCGAATGTACAAGGGTAATGATTACAAATGTTTGATTCCAAAATACAATGTGAAAAAAAGGAGGGAAAACTCTTTTTTGCCAAACTCAAAAGACAATAGTGTCTTCAGTCTTCTCTGCTATAATCAATTATGGAGGTGGTTTTGTCGTGACCACCATGATGGATTTGAGCTTTTTAATCCTAAACCTGCACACATGTAAAGAGATAAGGTTTTAGTAGCACCTATCTAAATGCATCTAATGAATTGAACAATGTAAATTGCATAAAATAAAATAAATACGATTTTTGCTTACATGAGTAACGATGTGAGCAGCATAACATTAGCATTTTTCCCTTCCCTTTTCTTGGTGAAGTGATGGTGTCTTTATAGGCCTTTAAGGGAAGTATAGGTGGCAAGCTAGGGCTACCATGTGGCAGGGGGAGTTAGAGTGAGTCATGTAGAGTCCCTCCCTTAACTAGGGTGATGTGGCTAATGGGTGAGTACAAATGGATTACAATGTAGAGGATGAGTGAGTGTAACTAGGGTGATATGGCTTGATGAGTGAGGCCAACTAAGGTGATACGACCAATGAGTGAGTGTAACTGAGGTGATGTGACCAATGAGTGAGAGAAATTGAGTTGATATGACCAATGAGTGAGTGCAATTGAGGTAATGTGATCAATGAGTGAGTGCAAATATAATACAATGTGGAAGATGTGTGAGTGCAACTGAGGCAAAGTTTCCCAGATTAAATAAAAATCTAGAAAAGTAATTATATGCATTATTTAATTAATATTATATTATGCTAATCTGTGCGATGGATTTTTCTAAATTTAATAAAAATCTAGAAAAAGTGCATGATTTTATTAATATTTTATTATGCAAATCTGTGTAGTGGATTTTTATAAATTTAATAAAAATCTAGAAAAAGTGCATGATTTTATTAATATTTTATTATGCAAATCTGTGTGGTGGATTTTTCTAAATTTAATAAAAATCTAGAAAAAGTAATTATGTGTATGATTTTACATGCCTAAGTTTGAACTTAGGCATATATTTGACTATGCAAATTTATGTGGTGGAATGCAAATGGTGCTTTTGTGAGTGCCTAGGTTTTGGTGTCTACAATACCATAATAGGCTTAACACTAGCAAACAACTTTTGGTTTACAAAAAAAAATATTGTATTTTTTGTGAAGGGTCTTGGCATCATGTGCATTGTAGCACAACCTTTAAACACGAAAATGTATCCTTGAAGATTGAAACATTTATAGTTCTAAAATTTCTCATATTTCTAAGCTTGTAGTCTAATGTGACATCCTTCACTAATGCATCATAGTTTCCATGGCCATGATTGTATTATTTATTCCTAAAATTTTAAATGGAACTTGATGGTCTTGCATAAAATGTAATTCATATATTTTTAGGGAAATGAGAATATCAACAATTGGATATGCCCATGTACTTTGTGAATTTATTCAAATATCTATAAGCACTAAAATAAGAAAATGTGTCTCTAGTTGAATTGGTCTTAGACAACATAGAAGTGGATGTGTAGGGTCCATGTTATAAAGTGGTAGGTGGTGAGTGGAAGATAATAAACTAAGTGATTGATGTAAGTATTTAGCCTTGAGTCTATGATCCCAAGTCTATGTGAAAGATAATTTGGATAAAGTTGTGGTTTATGGAATGAAAAATGATAAGAAAGAAAGATAATACAAATTTTTAATTCATAATCCATGAGAAGATAACATAGATAGAATGGTAAGAAAGATAGGATTATAATTTACAAGTGGAAAATGCAAGATAAATAGTCAATGCAATTCTATAACCAAAAATCCACAAGAATAGTTTGAATAAAAGTTATAGAATGCGTAATGTGACCTTGCAAATAGCACGTAGAAGGCAAGGTGTCATATTAGAGCAACTCAATATCCTATAGTCCATGAATAAATAAAAATTCAAAGGAGTTGTGGATGTGAAACACAAGTTATAAATGAAACACAAAGGATAATGTGCAACATGATAGATATAATTTTGTGACTTATGGCTTATAGGAAAGCAAATTTATGAGGGATTCATCACAAAATGTGATATGCGATGATAGTATACAATTGGATGGATTTTTGTTTGGTAATGATAGCTTGTATTCTACTAGAATTATATGACTCAATAGTTTATTGAGTGGTGATGTGCAAGGTTGAGACATGTAGATTACAAGATGCAAAATTAAGGAGACCACCATGCAAACCAATGAGGGTTTGCTCATATAACTATGACTTGCAATAAAAGGAAATGAGATGGATCCATGGCCTAATAATAATAAATCAAATTAATGGGTTTGTTGTGAATAACAACCAAACTTAGTGGAGAATATATCTCGCATGAAACACTTCAAAATTTGGAAGGTGGCAAGAGTTGAGATAAGTTAAAAAGAGGTTCAATTGAAATTAATTTTAATGGATATGATATTTTAAAATATAAAATTGAAGTCAACTAGTAATACAAAAAATATTATCTCTGAAATTGTTAGGGTAAAATAGGTAGTATATTGCATTATACTACATATATTATTACATCTAATTTCTACCATAGGAGATATTTACCATTGTATAAATCACCTCCTAGATTAACTTAGGTTAATAACTAAAATATCCTGAGATATTTTAGTCAGTTATTAGGCATATTCTATTTTCAATGTTGTTAGCACATCCTACGCTAACTTTGTTAGAGTTACTATTATGTAACCTATATATTGGGTTTGATAATTCATTTCAAGCCTAATGTCTGCATCAATAATATTTAATTTATTTCAGATTTGAGTAATCTCCTACTTACATTGGTATCATTCGCTAGGTGGGTAAGGCGAGTAATGCTCATTCCATTTGAATTGGACTGTAGCATTGGTCTAGAGTTTTTTGTTGGATGTTATTCGCTATACGCTAGTTGCTGACCTATCCTTCACGAAAGGACCAACCCGCTCAACCGATCGACTGAAGTGATCAAAACTTGGCTATCGTGATCAGCTAACAAGGGTTGATGTGGTCAATCGGCTAGTGCCGACATGATTAACCAACAAGTCCGACGTGATCGATCGACCAGGACTGACGCGGTCCCACGGCCCGCACCGACACGATCAACTGACCAGGCCCACAATCGACAGTGATTAGCTATTGACCAACCCTGTGATCGACATCTTGAGGTGCAGTTGCCTCAGCTCCCACACACATGAGGGCCAACACAGCCACATGAGCCTAGGAGCCACATGGCGCACGCTCGAGAGAGCAGAGAGGGTAGGAGCGCCCTCCCCCTCCCAGCACAACACGTGGATGACCTAGAGATCCAAGAGGGTAGGAGGCCCTTTGATCTCTAAAATTGGACCTATCACCAGCTACCACCTAGTGAGATATATGATCAGCATGCACCCCGAGATGCCACCTGGACCACTCACGAGATGACACATGGCACATAGGACTTATGTAGACTCGACACATGGTAGACAACCACTAGACAACATGACTCTGACTGGACCGACTGGCCCACCCCTAGCGACATGTGGTAGCATCTAAAAATGCGGGCGACTCTCGTCGATTTCCAAAAGGCAATCTACGTTGCTAAGGCACACCGCAGCTTATAAACCGCATTGCCTCCCATTTTGGGATGCATGTGGGATTAAATACCACAATGTGATTAGTGCATCACGACCACCATAAGTAGCTGCCACATCGAGGAGTTGCCAAATTGGTCGGTATCTCAGTTGGCTCGAGCGACCGACTAGCAGTGCGCAGACCCCAGATCGATTCCCCGTGCGTCCAAACTAAAGGTTTTTTTTTCAGAATTCCAAATTTTTTGAGCATTTTAAATTTTTTCTAAAGTTTTTTTTTTGCATTAAAATAATATTTTTTTAATTTTTTTTATAATTTTCTTTAAAATTGGCATAAAATGTTCAATTTTTAGTCAAATTGGACGATTTTGTTTTCCAAATTTTTCCTAAATTATAGAAATTTCATCTTAAACATATATTTTTATGCTTTATCAAACTTAGAAAATTGGAAATCCAAACAAAATTTAGCCTTCAAAGTTCCCAAAATCAAATTATGTTTTACTCTCAATTGAAGACAAAAGCAACATAGGAACCTCTTTTTGGTAAATTTTAAAAACCTGCTTCAACAATTTTTTTTTTGCAATAAACTCCTCAGAAGTTCTATAGTTTTCTTCATTCATTTTTGGAGATATAAGACATAGAAACTCAAAATTTATATTGCAAAACACAAAGCATGCCATGATTGAGGAAGCATAAAGGTCATCTCATTTTTCTCAAAACCACAAATTTTTCTTTTGTTCTCTCCTTCAAGAAAGGAGACATAAAAACATAAAATAGCAAATTTTTTTGTTGTAAACTTGAGATCCATAAAAAAAAAAAAAAAACCTATTTTTTTTGCTCCTCATGCTAAATTGTTGAAGACAAAAACCAAAGTCGTGTGTCGACTGGTCTGTGTGTCGACTTGTCTTGAAATGAGTGCTCAAAAATTTCTCAATTTTGTAAACATTAAGGGGGGATAGAAATCATTTTTTTTAATTCTATTATTTGCAAAATTGTAAAGATAAAGGGGGGATTTCCCAAAAGCAATAAAGGTGCAATCTCGATTGTACTCAAAACCTTTCTCAAAAATTGACTATACTAGGTACATTTTTGGTTGAATCCAATGCCTAGAGTGATAATAATGTGGGTTGCTCTCATGTTTTTATTATTGAACTAACACTCATGTTTTTTGTGTGCAATTAAATAATCAGATACAACATTGGCAAAAGCATTTCTCAATACCCATATTTCACTCCAAAACATGCTACACTTTGCACAGGTTGAACAAAAGTCAATTTTTTTTACCCCTTCAAAAGGTCAAAATCCAAAAACACCTTGATTACCTCTCTTTGTTTGGCTTAATTTCCTCAAAATTATCATCCTTCTTGAAGGGTGTTAAGACAAGTGCCATTAAATATCCTAGAGAGCACAATCAGAATTCTGTCAACCTACCCCTTTAATTTGCTCTATCTTGTTTGGCTTAATTTCCTCAAAATTCTCATCCCTTGCTAAGGGTGTTAAGGTAGGTGTCATTAAATATCTTATAGAAGAAAATTAAACATATTCCATATACTCTTTTGAGGGTATAGTGCAAGATACAACCATCTTAGTCCTATCAATTTGAAACCTTCACCATGGCCATGATCCACAAGTATCTCACTAAGAGTCAACTGCTCAAAGGTTCAAATTATTTTGCATGGAAGACTAATATGAAAGCTATCTTAACTGTAGAGGATCTATGGTCTATAGTGGATGGAACTGAAACTAGACATCAATCACCTGGAGCAGATCAAACAACATTTGATAAAAAAGATAAAAAAACTATCCTTAATGATCTTGCTAGCTATTACTGATGATATCCAACCTCATATCAGTGAAGCTAATAATGGTAAGGAGGCATGGGATGCCTTAAAAACCATTTTTGATGGAAATAATCAATCAACGATTCTTAACCTCCAAACACAGCTTCATACTCTTCATATGAAATCAGGAGAAACACTAGAGCTATTCCTATGCAGAGTGGCAGAATTAAAAACAAAACTGTAATCCTTAGGAGAAAAAGTGGAAGACCAAGTCTTGACCTCTATAATTTTGAGGGCTCTTCCTGACTCCTACAATATGTTGATCACTTCACTACAAGTCTCTGGAAGAAAAGTGACTTTTGTCGAGTTGGTAAATATGCTTCAAATAGAAGAAGCAAATCAACTCCAAAGAGATGAGGCATCCAACAATGCACTTTTCTCAAACAGACAAGGTGGTAAGAAAAAGTGGAATCAATAAAAAGGTTCTTATTCTAATAAAGACAATGGTACAGACCAAGAGATTCAAAAGAAGAAGCAGTATTGTAAGATTTGCGACAAGGACACTCATGAAACCAAAATATGGTTTAAGAACAAATCACCCAATGAACAAGGAAATAAGAAGGTCCAAGACAAACCAAAGAACAAGAATAAACAGTAATAGGGACACATTGCAGTTGAAGATTCTAGTTCAGACTCTGAATGAGCATAGAAGGTGCTCATGACACATATAGATTCCCCTCACAAGGACATTGTGTGGTACATAAATCCAGGTGCTAGTAAATATGACTGGTGATAAGTCCTGGTTTGAGACATTTGAGGCTCGAGAAGGTAGACCGGTCACCATTGTTGATGATCAAACCTATCGAGTTCAGGGAGAAGGAAGTGTTTCTATCTCCCTTCCATATGGAGAATGTAAAATTCAAAAAGTTATTTATGTACCAGGATTGAAAAATAATCTCTTGTTAGTTCCACAAATCTTAGACAATCACATGAATGTCAATTTCAAGGTGGACAAAGAAAATAAATTTTGCTTTATCACTCAAAAAGGAAAACAAATAGCAATGGGTTCATACAAACATGGTTTGTTTGTATTAGATGCAATTACCTCAACACATACTACAATGGCAGTAACCACAAAAGAGGCCACAACTCTATGGCATAAGAGATTTGGGCATTTAAGTTCAGGATATTTACTAGAACTTAGTAAATATCAAATGGTGAAAGGACTGCCTACTCTTTCATCTACTTTGCCAGTGTGCTCAGATTTCTTTTTAGGAAAGCAACACAAAGTACCCTTTGAACCTAGCTCATTTTGAGCTAAGGTACCTTTGGAGTTGGTTCACACAGATTTTTGTGGTCCCATGTCTACTAGTTGTGGATGAAAAAGGTATTTTTAATTGTTTGTAGATGATCAGTCATGAAATATGTGGGTATTCTTCTTGTAGTTGAATTATGAAGTATTTACCTATTTTCAACAGTTCAAAAAGCTTGTTGAGAAATAATAAGGATGCTTCATCAAGACCCTCATTCATATTGAGGGGGGAATACACATCAAAGGAATTTTCCTCATTTTTATAGACACATGGGATAAAGATATAGTTGACCATAGCCTATTCTCCTCAGTCAAATGGAGTTGTTGAGAGAATAAATCGGTCCATTATGGAAATGGTTCGATGTATGCTTAAGGGAGCCAATATTGAGCAAATTTACTAGGTTGAAGTTGTTCAAACTGTAGTATATCTTCTAAATAGAGCACCCACAAGGGCTCTTGAAGGTATGACTCCTCAAGAAGCATGGAGTGGAAGGAAACCCTCCATATCTCATCTACGGGTATTTGGGTGTAAGGCTTTTATGCATATACCCAATAAGAAAAGAAAGAAATTAGATGAGAATTCCCTACCATGTGTTTTTCTTAGATATGATGAATTCTCAAAAGGCTATCGATTGATAGACCCACTTACCAAGAAAATACATGTCAGTAGAGATATAGTGTTTGATGAAGCTTTCACACCCAACACTACATCAGTATACCTAGATGATGAGGAGCAACAACCACTTCCTTCTCCACAATAGAAAAAGCCTCCCAAATGGTATACAAGCACAATGAAAGATTCCAAACTCACTTTCCCACCTGATCTTACTCTCAATCGTCCAAAGACATGAAGCATGACTCAACAAGAAAAGACTGAAGCATCCACTTCAGTTGATGATATTTGTGCAGATTTTCAAGAAATTTTTGTTGATAGAGAGTTAGCAAGGGAAGATGATATAGAAATAGATGAGGAGAGTGTTTACTTGTCATATTTTTTTGAAAATGAACCTTCTATATTTGATGAAGCACTTAGACTGCCTCAGTGGAAGACATCTATGGATGCAGAACATAACTCCCTCATAAAGAATAAAAAATGGAAGCTTGTGGATTTTCCTAAAGGAAAGAGACCCATAGGATGAAAATGGGTTTACAAAGTTAAATATAAGGCAGATGGCACCATATATAAGCATAAGTTCCATCTTGTGGTGAAGGGCTATGCTCAAAATGAAGGCCTTGACTATGGGGAAACCTTTGCTCCTACAACAAGGATGACCACCATTCGAGTTCTTTGTGCTATGGTAGCATAGTTCATATGGAAATTACATCATATGGAGGTAAAAAGCACCTTTCTAAATAGTGACTTAAAAGAAGAAGTGTACATGACTCAACCTCCTAGATTTGTTGAGGAAGTCCATGAGAAACAAGTTTGCAAGTTGGTACAATAATTATACGGGCTAAAACAAGCCCGAAGAGCATGGTACATAAAAATGGATAGTCACCTAATGCAGCATGGATTTAAGATAAGTCCATCTAACGCAAATCTCTATATCAAGAACATAGGTTTTGAAATAGTGATTCTTGTGTTATATGTATATGATCTGATCATCATTGGCAATTCAGAGAAATTGGTTAACATCATGAAATATGACTTGAAAGAGTCATTATATGATAGATCTAGGACTTATCCACTACTGTCTTAGCATTGAGATAGAACTGGAGATGAATCATCTTAGGGTGACTCAAAAAAATTATGCCAAGACTTTAGTAGAAAAAATATCGTATGACTGATTGTAAGCCCAAAGCAACATCGATGGAATCAGGGCTTCAGTTATCATGATATGATGACTTGCCACAAGCATATGGCACAATATATAGATAGATTATTGGAAGCCTCATCTATATGACTAATACTAGACCAGATATTACTTATGTTGTAAACTATCTTTCACATTTCATGCAAAAA
This sequence comes from Wollemia nobilis, assembly GCA_028583015.1. Taxonomy (NCBI): domain Eukaryota; kingdom Viridiplantae; phylum Streptophyta; class Pinopsida; order Araucariales; family Araucariaceae; genus Wollemia; species Wollemia nobilis. Next base: position 2,813,279 of record JAQPPZ010002027.1, read on the forward strand.
CCAAAGATCTCTCATTGGAAAATAGCTAAGAGGGTTCTTCACTACATTCATGGTAGTGCAAATTATGGTCTAGAGTATAAGAAGAATAATTCATTCTTATTATAGAGTTACACTGACTTTGATTATGCTAGATCCATAGATGACATAAAATCAACATCTGGGTATGTATTTCATCTTGGATCTGGTCCTGTCTCATGGCATAGTAAAAAGCAATAGGTGGTTGCTTTATCTTCAATTGAGGCAGAATATCGTGCTGCACATGGAGCTGTGTGTGAATTGATATGGCTAAGTTGCATCTTGGCTACCATGGGCCTACCAAATAAACTTCCTATTCACATGTTTTGTGACAACTCAGGTGTTTTGAACTTGGTCAAGCATCCAATACACCCAACACTACATCAGTATACCTAGATGATGAGAAGCAACAACCACTTCCTTCTCCACAATATAAAAAGCCTCCCAAATGATATACAAGCATAATGAAATATTCCAAACTCACTTTCCCACCTGATCTTACTCTCAATCGTCCAAAGACATGAAGCATGACTCAAAAAGAAAATACTAAAGCATCCACTTCAGTTGATGATATTTGTGCATATTTTCAAGAACTTTATGTTGATAGAGAGTTAGCAAGGGAATATGATATGGAAATAGATGAGGAGATGGTTTACTTGTCATCATTTTATGAAAATGAACCATCTATAGTTGATGAAGCACTTAGACTGCCTCAGTGGAAGGCATCTATGGATGCAAAACATAACTCCCTCATGAAGAATAAAACATGGAAGTTGGTGGATTTTCCTAAAGGAAAGAGACCCATAGGCTGCAAATGGGTTTACAAAGTTAAATATAAGGTAGATGGCACCATATATAAGCATAATAATTGTCTTGTGGTAAAGGGCTATGCTCAAAATGAAGGCCTTGACTATGAGGAAACCTTTTCTCCTATAGAAAGGATGACCACCATTCGAGTTCTTTGTGCTATGGCATCACAGTTCGAACGAAAATTACATCAGATGGATGTAAAAAGTGCCTTTATAAATGGTGACTTAAAATAAGAAGTGTACTTGACTCAACCTCCTGGATTTGCTGATGAAGACCATGAGCAACAAGTTTGCAAGTTGGTCAAATCATTATACGGGCTAAAACAAGCCCCAAGAGCATGGTACATAAAAATGGATAGTCACCTACTGTAGCATGGATTTAAGAGAATTCCATCTGATGCAAATCTCTATATCAAGAATACAGGTTCTAAAATAGTGATTCTTGTGTTATATGTAGATGATCTGATCATCATAGACAATTCAGAGAAATTGGTTAACATCGTGAAAGATGACTTGAAAGAGTCATTTGATATGACAGATCTAGGACTTATCCACTACTATCTTGGCCTTGAGATAGAACATAAGATGAATCATCTTAGGGTGACTCATAAAAAGTATGCCAAAACTTTAGTAGAAAATATTGTATGACTGATTGTAAGCCCAAAGCAACATCGATGGAATCAGGTCTTCAGTTATCATGATATTATGACTCACCATAGGTAGATGGTACACTATATAGACATATGATCATCTATCTGACTAATACTAGACCAGATATTACTTATGCTGTAAACTATCTTTCACGGTTCATGCAAAAACCAAAGGTCTCTCATTGGAAAGAAGCTAAGATGGTTCTTCACTAAATTTAGGGTATGCAGATTATGGTCTAGATTATAAGAAGAATAATTCATTCTTCTTATAGAGTTACACTGACTCTGATTACGCTAGATCCATAGATAAAAAAAAATCAACATCTGGATATGTATTTCATCTTGGATCTGGTCCTGTCTCATGGCATAGTAAAAAGAAACAGGTGTTTGCTTTATCTTCAACTGAGGCAGAATATCGCGTTGCATGTCGAGCTATGTGTGAAGCGATATGGCTAAGTCGAATCTTGGATACCATGGGCCTACCAAAGAAACTTCCTATTCACATGTATTGTGACAACTCGGGTGTTTTGAACTTGGTCAAGAATCCAGTACATCATGAACGAAGAAATTATATTGACACAGATTTTCATTTTATTCTTGATGAATTTTCTAGGCACAGAATCAAGCTCCAACACATTCCCACTAACGAACAGGTTACTGACATCTTTACAAAGGCACTTGGACGTGTCAAATTTCAATTATTTCAGAGTAAACTTTGCATATCAAAGTAAATGTAATAAATGCGGGATGTTAGGTAAAAATAGGTAGTATATTGCATTATACTACATGTATTATTACATCTAATTTCTACCATAGGAGATATTTACCATTGTATAAATAACCTCCTAGATTAACTTAGGTTAATAACTACAATATCCTGAGATATTTTAGTAAGTTATCAGGCATATTCTATTTTCAATGTTGTTAGCACATCCTACGCTAACTTTGTTAGAGTTACTATTATGTAACCTATATATTAGGTTTGATAATTCATTTCAATTCTAATGTCTGCATCAATTATATTTGATTCATTTCAGATTTTATTAATCTCCTACTTACAAAATTCTAAGGGAAAGGGAGTTGGGATCATTTTACACATGTAGTTTGCAAATTCAAAAGGTAAAAAGTAGTTGCAAATAGGGATAAATCAGGTTTTATGTGTGCATTAAGTCAAGTTTTAATTTCATGCGCATGGGATATTTTAAGAACATTTATGGTTAAATAGATGACTATGACAAAAGAGATATGCCTATAATTTTTTCAAATATAGAATGTAGGGTGCAAGGTTGTGATCAACAATTGACTAGTGACAAGTCAAGTGATAAGATCAAGTAGACAGGAAGGGTGAGTTCACAAGGATGAGTTGTTGTAGAGTCCCAAAGTATAAGTAAAATAAAAGGATTCAAATAGTTAATACAAATTTTCAACCTATAGGTTGTAGAAAGGAGAGATTTCATGGGGAAAATACACAATATTTTTCTTGTGAGTTGGTTGCAAGTTGTAGGTTATGGGTTGCAAAGATGTAACAACACTCATGTTGGCATTTTTGTTATAGTGTAACTTAAATTTTGTAATTCATGAGATCAAGAAAGTTTCACATCCTTAGAATTTGTATTCTTCAACATTTTTAAGAGACTACAACCCCTCATAAAAAGATTATGTCAGTGTTTGATGCTCCTCTTTCAAATGTCTTACTAGAAATACTCAAGACACCCAAATATGGTACCATCAAGTATATAGATTTTTTATTTTTTGGTTTAGAGATTTTGCAAAAGTGAGGGTAGGCATTAAGGTACTGTGGATCACAATTTTGTCCATATTTTAAAAGCCAAGGGGAAATATATTTTGGATAACTAGGATTCACTAAGTTTTGCAAATTCCTAAAGATGGCACAGGACTAGGGAATGCTCAAAGTGAGGACTACATCATCAAAGGCATCAACATGAAGCTTCATTTCCATAAGAAGATGCAAAATCTTATGGCATGAAGTTGCAATCACCTAGAACTAGGATATTGATAATATTTTGAAGGAAAGGTAGAGGAAGTTGAGTTCATGGGATTGAAATGTTGAGAAATGTAGCTCAAATAGGAACTTATTGCATAGGCTTCAGTATTAATGTGTTAGAAGTGGTTCAAGATATTTAGAGGATGATATGGATTGAAATGTTGAGAAATGTAGCTCATATAGGAACTTATTGCATAGGCTTTAGTATGAATGTGCTAGAAGTGGTTCAAGATATTTAGAGGATGATATGGCATAGTGGGACCCACAAAAGAGAGTGGGAGAATCTACATGGCACTTGGTGTATCAGTTCAGGAGAAGTACCTCATGTCAAAGTCAAGTTGTGTCTTAGGTTTAGATTTCCTATTATTTCATTTTTTCTCTCATTATTTGTAAAGTGACCACTTAGGAAAAGTGGAAACTAATTCTATTTTGTAATTCACTTTAGAAGGGGTGAAAGTCTTTTCTCTTGAAGTTGACTTAGTCTTAGGATTCTAAAGGAAATGTTCTAGAACATTCATGACTTAGACTAGGATTTAATCTAATCCGTACATCTCAAGATGAGATAGGATCTAATCTTGATTTTACATCTAAATATGAGATATGGATGGCTAGGATTATAAAGATGAGATATGGGCGGCTAGGATTAAAGAGATTAGGGTTTTGTTCAAGCATAAAAGGCAGACAAGATGAAGAAAAATATAGATATATACTTTGAAGAGGAGCAAGAGAGCAGGAGAAGGGCAAGAGTGCTTAGAGGAGAAGAAGAGAATATTATTGAAGAGAACTGCAATATAAGCATGTCATACAATAGGCCATGCATAAGTCGTACACCTTCAGATATACAAGTTGTGCATCATATTCTTTTGATGCTTGAGTGTGCTTCAACGTTAAGAGGAGAAGAATAGTGATTTACTATCTAGAAAAGGCAAAAATAGAGCAGGTCATCCTGTTGTAGCTGTACTCTTTTGTATAGACCATTATTTTTCTTTCATTGTTCATTTTCCATCTATTGTGTAATTTTTGCATTCAAAAATTTATTTCTATCTTTAAATAAATTTAAGATCTGATTTATTTAATAGAAGAAACATAGAATAATAGTAATCTAGGATTTAAAAAATTTACCTGGTTTTCATTCAAAACCCTCTCACACCATTGCTCACCTAATACCACTGCTCCAATTTTTTAAAACCCTTTGAGTTACACTACTATTCAATCAAAACCCTCTCACACCATTGCTCAACTAATGCCGCTACTCCAAATTTTCTTTTTTTTAAAACCCTTTGATGTTGTTGCTCAGATTTTTCCACTGGTGTTACACTGCTATTCAATCAAAAACCTCTCACACCATTGCTTATATGATGTTGTTGCTCCAATTTTTTAAAACCCTTTGATGTTACTGCTTAGATTTTTCCACTGGTATTACTTTTATTAGATCAACTTATTCTTATTCATTTATTTGTTTGTTTCAATGTAAAAGTTAAATTGATTTGTTTTTTTTAATGCAAAAGTTTAAATGATTTTTTTTTAAATGCAAAAAGTTAAAATGATTTTTTTTGTTGAATGTAATTGCAAATGTAAGAAGAATAAAATAAAACACAGAGTTTTTTTTTAAATAAATGAAAACAATTTTTTTTTTTAGTTAAAAAAAAATAGCAAAATACTTAGAAAGATTTTTTATTTTTTAGAAATTAAAATAGAACACCAACCTGGATTTTGAGTGGAGGAGGAGATTGTCAAGACGAAAGTCAAATCCTACAACCACACAAAGAAAGATAGAAAAATGGTGTTCTAAAAATAAAAACAAAGAAATAAAAGGGAAAAGGAGTAAGAAAACCGTGATCACCAATTTGTAAGCAGAAAAGACAACACCAAATAATTTAATGAAGTAACAAGCAATGTGCAATAAAAATAACTTTTGTATTATACTTCAATGGAGCCTTGATCTCTATTTACAATTTGTTTTTCCCGAATGTGCAAGGGTAATGATTACAAATGTTTGATTCCAAAATACAATGGGAAAAAAGGAGAGAAAACCTCTCTTTGCCAAACTCAAAAGACAATGATGTCTTCAGTCTTCTCTACTATAATCAATTATGGAGGTGGGTTTGTCGTGACCACCATGATGGATTTGAGATTTTTAATCCTAAACCTGCACACATGTAAAGAGATAAGGTTTTAGTAGCACCTATCTAAATGCATCTAATGAAATGAACAATGTAAATTGCATAAAAGAAAATGAATATGATTATTTCTTACATGAGTCACGATGTGAGCAGCATAACATTAGCATTTTTCCCTCCTCTTTTCTTGGTGAAGTAATGGTGCCTTTATAGGCCTTTAAGGGAAGGATAGGTGGCAAGCTAGGGCTACCATGTGGCAGGGGGAGTTAGAGTGAGTCACTTAGAGTGCCTCACTTAACTGGGGTGATGTGGCTAATGGGTGAGTGCAAGTGGAGTGCAATGTGGAGGATGAGTGAGTGTAACTGGGGTGATATGGCTTGATGAGTGAGGGCAACTGAGGTGATATGACCAATGAGTGAGTGTAACTGAGGTGATGTGACCAATGAGTGAGAGAAATTGAGTTGATATGACCAATGAGTGAGTGCAATTGAGGTAATGTGATCAATGAGTGAGTGCAAATATAATGCAATGTGGAAGATGTGTGAGTGCAACTGAGGTGAAGTTTCCCATATTAATTAAAAATCTAGAAAAATAATTATATGTATTATTTAATTAATATTATATTATGCTAATATGTGCGATGGATTTTCTAAATTAAATAAATATCTAGAAAAAGTGCATGATTTTATTAATATTTTATCATGCAAATCTATGTAGTGGATTTTTCTAAATTTAATAAAAATCTAGAAAAAGTACATGATTTTATTAATATTTTATTATGCAAATCTGTGTGGTGGATTTTTCTAAATTTAATAAAAATCTAGAAAAAGTACTTATGTGTATGATTTTACATGCCTAAGTTTGAACTTAGGCATATATTTTACTATGCAAATTTATGTGGTGGAATGCAAATGGTGCTTTTGTGAGTGCCTAGGTTTTGGTGTCTACAATACCATAATAGGCTTAACACTAGAAAACAACTTTTGGTTTACAGAAACAAATATTGTATTTTTTGTGAAGAGTCTTGGCATCATGTGCATTTTAGTACAACCTTTAAACAAGAAAATGTATCCTTGAAGATTGAAACATTTATAGTTATAAAATTTCTCATATTCCTAAGCTTGCAGTCTAAGGTGGCATCCTTCACTAATGCATCATAGTTTCCATGGCCATGATTGTATTATTTATTCCTAAAATTTTAAATGGAACTTGATGGTCTTGCATAAAATGTAATTCATATCTTTTTAGGGAAATGAGAATATCAAAAATTGGATATGCCCATGTACTTTGTGAATTTATTCAAATATCTATAAGCACTAAAATAAGAAAATGTGTCTCTAGTTGAATTGGTCTTAGACAACATAGAAGTGGATGTGTGGGGTCCATGTTATAAAGTGGTAGGTGGTGAGTGGAAGATAATAAACTAAGTGATTGATGTAAGTATTTAGCCTTGAGTCTATGATCCCAAGTCTATGTGAAAGACAATTTGGATAAAGTTGTGGTTTATGGGATGCAAAATGACATGTCATGAATGAAAAATGATAAGAAATAAAGATAATACAAATTTTTAATTCATAATCCATGAGAAGATAACATAGATAGAATGGTAAGAAAGATAGGATTATAATTTTACAAGTGGAATATGCAAGATAAATAGTCAATGCAATTCTATAACCAAAAATCCACAAGAAATAGTTTGAATAAAAGTTATAGAATGCGTAATGTGAGCTTGCAAATAGCACGTAGAAGGCAAGGTGTCAAATTAGAGCAACTCCATATCCTATAGTCCATGAATAAAGAAAAATGCAAAGGAGTTGTGGATGTGAAACACAAGTTATAGATGAAACACAAAGGATAATGTGCAACATGATAGATATAATTTTGTGACTTATGGCTTATAGGAAAACAAATTTATGAGGGATTCATCACAAAATGTGAGATGCAATGATAGTATACAATTGGATGGAATTTTTGTTTGGTAATGATAGCTTGTAGTCTACTAGAATTATATGACCCAATAGTTTATTGAGTGGTGGTGTGCAAGGTTGAGACATGTAGATTACAAGATGCAAAATTAAGGAGACCACCATGCAAACCAATGATGGTTTGCTCATATATCCATGACTTGCAAGAAATGGAAATGAGATGGATCCATGACCTGATAATAATAAATCAAATTAATGGGTTTGTTGTGAATAACAACCAAACTTAGTGGAGAATATATCTCGCATGAAACACTTCAAAATTTGGAAGGTGGCAAGAGTTGAGATAAGTTTAAAAGAGGTTCAATTGAAATCGATTTTAATGGATATGATATTTTAAAATATAAAAATTAAAGTCAACTAGTAATACAAAAGATATTATCTCTGAAGTTGTTAGGGTAAAACAGGTAGTATATTGCATTATACTACATGTATTATTACATCTACTTTCTACCATAGGAGATATTTACCATTGTATAAATCACCTCCTAGATTAACTTAGGTTAATAACTAAAATATCCTAAGATATTTTAGTTAGTTATTAGGCATATTCTATTTTCAATGTTGTTAGCACATCCTATGCTAAAATTGTTAGAGTTACTATTAAATAACCTATATATTGGGTTTGATAATTCATTTCAAGCCTAATGTCTGCATCAATAATATTTGATTTATTTTAGATTTGAGTAATCTCCTACTTACATTGGTATCATTCGTTAGGTGGGTAAGGTGAGCAATGCTCGTTCCATTTGACCTAGTCTGTAGCATTGGTCTAAAGTTTCTTCTTGGATGCTATTCACTATACGTTGGTTGTTGACTTATCCTTCATGGCATGACCAACCTGCTCAACTGATCAACTGAAGCAATTGACACTTTGGTCAATTTTTTTACCCCTCCAAAAGGTCAAAATCCAAAAACACCTTGATTACCTCTCTTTGTTTGGCTTAATTTCCTCAAAATTTTCATCCTTCTTGAAGGGTGTTAAGACAGGTGCCATTAAATATCCTAGAGAGCACAATCAGAAGTCTGTCAACCTACCCCTTTAATTTTCTCTATCTTGTTTGGCTTAATTTCCTCAAAATTATCATCCCTTGCTAAGGGTGTTAAGGTAGGTGCCATTAAATATCTTATAGAAGAAAATTAAACATCTTCCATATACTCTTTTGAGGGTATAGTGCAAGATACAACCATATTAGTCCTATCAATTTGAAACCTTCACCATGGCCATGATCCACAAGTATCTCACTAAGAGCCAACTGCTCAAAGGTTCAAATTATTCTGCATGGAATACTAAGATGAAAGCTATCTTAACTATAGAGGATCTATGGTCTATAGTGGATGGAACTGAAACTAGACCTCAATCACCTAGAGCAGATCAAACAAAATTTGATAAAAAGGATAAAAAACTATCCTTAATGATCTTGCTAGCTATTACTGATAATATCCAACCTTATATCAGTGAAGCTAAGAATGGTAAGGAGGCATGGGATGCCTTAAAAACTATTTTTGAGGGAAAGAATCAATCAACGATTCTTAACCTCCAAACACAGCTTCATACTCTTCATATGAAATCAGGAGAAACACTAGAGCTATTCCTATGCAGAGTAGCAGAATTGAAAACAAAATTGTAATCCTTAGGAGAAAAAGTGGAAGACCAAGTCTTGACCTCTATAATTTTGAGGGCTCTTCCTGACTCCTACAAAATGTTGATCACTTCACTACAAGTCTCTGGAAGGAAAGTGACTTTTTTCGAGTTGGTAAATATGCTTCAAACAGAAGAAGCGAATCAACTCCAAAGAGATGAGGCATCCAACAATGCTCTTTTCTCAAACAGACAAGGTGGTAAGAAAAAGTGGAATCAACATAAAGGTTCTTCTTCTAATAAATACAAGGGTACAACCAAAGAGATTCATAAGAAGAAGTATTATTGTAAGATTTGTGACAAAGACACTCATGAAACCAAAAGATGTTGGTTTAAGAAGAAATCGCCCAATGAACAAGGAAACAAGAAGGGCAAAGGCAAACCAAAGAACAAGAATAAACAACAACAGGGACACATTGTAGCTGAAAATTCTAGTTCGGACTCTAAACGAGCACATAAGGTTCTCATGACACATAGATTCCCCTCACAAGGACACTATGTGGTATATAGATTCAGGCACTAGTAAGCATATTACTAGCGATAAGTCCTAGTTTGAGACATTTGAGGCTCGAGAAGGTAGACCGGTCACCATTATTGATGATCAAACCTATCGAGTTCAGGGAGAAGGAAGTGTTTCTATCTCCCTTCCAGATGGAGAATGTAAAATTCAAAAAGTTCTTTATGTACCATTATTGAAAAATAATCTCTTGTCAGTTCCACAAATCCTAGACAATCACATGAATGTCAATTTCAAGGTGGACAAAGAAAAGTAACGTTGCTTTATCACTCAGAAAGGAAAACAGAAAGCAACAGGTTCATACAAACATGGTTTGTTTGTCTTAGATGCAATTAACTCAACACATACTGCAATGGCAGTAACCACAAAAGAGACCACATCTCTATGGCATAAGATATTTGGGCATTTAATTTCAAGATATTTACTAGAACTCAGTAAATATCAAGTGGTGAAAGGACTGCCTACTCTTTCATCTACTTTGCCAATATGCTCAGATTTCTTGTCAGGAAAGCAACACAGAGTACCCTTTGAACCTATCTCATTTTGATCTAAGGTACCTTTGGAGTTGGTTCACACAAATTTGTGTGGTCCCATGTTTACTAGTTGTGGAGGAAAAAGGCATTTTCAATTGTTTGTAGACAATCACTCACGAAAGATGTGGGTCTTCTTATTACAGTTGAAGTCTAAAGCATTTACCTATTTTTAAAAGTTCAAAAAGCTTGTTGAGAAAGAATCAGGATGCTTCATCAAGACCCTCCATTCAGATCGAGGAGGGGAATACACATCAAAGTAATTTTCCTCATTTTTACAGACACATGGGATAAAGAGACAGTTGACCACAGCCTATTCTCCTCAGTCAAATGGAGTTACTGAGAGAAGAAATCGGTCCATTATGGAAATGGTTTGATGTATGCTTAAGGGAGCCAATCTTGAGCAAATTTACTAGGCTGAAGTTGTTCATACTACAATATATCTTCTAAATAGAGCACCCACAAGGGCTCTTGAAGGTATCACTCCTCAGGAAGCATGGAGTGAAATGAAACCCTCCATATCTCATCTACGGGTATTTGGGTGTAAGGCTTTTATGCATATACCCAAGGAGAAAATAAAGAAATTAGATGAGAATTTCGTACCATGTGTTTTTCTTGGATATGATGAATTCTCAAAAGGCTATCGATTGATAGACCCACTTACCAAGAAAATACATGTCAATAGAGATGTAGTGTTTGATGAAGCTTTCACACCCAACACTACATCAGTATACCTATATGATGAGGAGCAACAACTACTTCCTTCTCCATAATAGAAAAATCCTCCCAATTGGTATACAAGCACAATGAAATATTCCAAACTCACTTTCTCACCTGATCTTACTCTCAATCGTCCAAAGACATGAAGCATGACTCAAAAAGAAAATACTGAAGCATCCACTTTAGTTGATGATATTTGTGCAGATTTTCAAGAACTTTATGTTGATAGAGATTTAGAAAGGGAAGATGATATGGAAATAGATGAGGAGAGGGTTTACTTGTCATCATTTGATGAAAATGAACCTTCTACAGTTGATGAAGCACTTAGACTGCTTTAGTGGAAGGTATCTATGGATGCAGAACATAACTACCTCATGAAGAATATAACATGGAAGTTGGTGGATTTGCCTAAAGGAAAGAGACCCATAGGCTGCAAATGGGTTTACAAAGTTAAATATAAGTTACATGGCACCATAGATAAGCATAAGGCCCGTATTGTGATGAAGGGCTATGCTCAAAAGGAAGGCCTTGACTATGAGGAAACCTTTTCTTCTATAGCAAGTATGACCACCATTTGAGTTCTTTGTGCTATGGTAGCACAGTTCAGATGGAAATTACATCATATGGATGTAAAAAGCGCCTTTCTAAATGGTGACTTAAAATAAGAAGTGTACATGACTAAACCTCCTGGATTTGCTGAGGAAGGCCATGGGCAACAAGTTTGAAAGTTGGTCAAATCATTATACTGGATAAAAAAATCCCCAAGAGCATGGTACATAAAAATGGATAGTCACCTACTACAGCATGGATTTAAGAGAAGTCCATTTGATGCAAATCTCTATATCAAGAACACAGGTTCTGAAATAGTGATTCTTGTGTTATATGTAGATGATCTGATCATCACTAGAAATTTAGAGAAATTGGTTAACGTCATGAAATATGACTTGAAAGAGTCATTTGATATGATAGATATAGGACTAATCCACTATAGTATTGGCCTTGAGATAGAATAGAAGATGAATCATCTTAGGGTGATTCAAAAAAAGTATACCAAGACTTTAGTAGAAAAATATTGTATGACTGATTGTAAGCCCAAAGCAACACCGATGGAATCAGGTCTTCAGTTATCACGATATGATGACTCACCATAGGTATATGGCACACTATATAGAAATATGATTGGAATCCTCATCTATCTGACTAATACTAAATCAGATATTACTTATGTTGTAAACTATCTTTCATGGTTCATGTAAAAACCAAAGGTCTCTCATTGGAAAGCAACTAAGAGGGTTCTTCACTACATTCAGGGTAGTGTAGATTATGGTCTAGAGTATAATAAGAATAATATCATTCTTCTTATAGAGTTACACTGACTTTGATTACGCTGGATCCATACACAAAAAATCAACATCTGGATATGTATTTCATCTTGGATCTGGTCCTGTCTCATGGCATAGTAAAAACCAACAGGTGGTTGCTTTATCTTCAACTGAGGTAGAATATCATGCTGCACGTGGAGCTATGTGTGAAGCGATATGGCTAAGTCGCATCTTGGCTACCATGGGCCTACCAAAGAAACTTCCTATTCACTTTTGCAACAACTCAAGAGTTTTGAACTTGGTCAAGAATCCAGTACATCATGAATGAACAAAGCATATTGACACAAATTGTCATTTTATTCATGATGAAGTTTCTAAGCACAAAATCAAGCTCCAACACATTCCCACCGACGAACAGGTTGTTGACATATTTACAAAGGAACTTGGAAGTGTCAAATTTCAATTGTTTCGGAGTAAACTTTGTATATCAAAGTAAATGTAATAAAGGGGGGGATGTTAGGGTAAAATAGGTAGTATATTGCATTATACTACATGTATTATTACATCTATTTTCTACCATAGGAGATATTTACTATTAGTCTTACAATGGTCTATATCAACTCAAATCACTCTCATAGAAGCATAAGGAGAATTGTTAGAGACTCAATATGTTCTATTGCTTAACTCTCAATCTCATAGAAGCATAAGGATAATTGTTAGAGACTCAATATGTTCTATTCTAATCAATCACATAGAAGCATAAGGAGAATTTTTAGAGACTCAATATGTTCTATTGCTTACAAAACCTCTCTTTTAATTTGCATAGACAAAACAAGGTTTTTTAGCTCTGTTGCAGTTTTGCCTGCCACACTCTTACGGCATTTTTATAGCCCTCTTTCTATGCTTCTTATAGCACTCTTTCTGTGCTTCTTACAGCACTCTTAATCAAACTCTCTTTCAGTTTTCAAAAATAAAACCAGGTTGCAGTAACCTCACTTACTACACTTTTACAGTCCTTTCTACTAGCTCACTCAAATGGCTCTTTTTAAACAACTCTTCTTTTCTCTCCTTTTTGCCATGCTATCTCAGCTACATTCAATCCGATGTACTGCAGACCCACTACTGTACTCATGCTGTCGCATTCTTTATGACACACTACATACTTATCATCACGTGCTTTCTCGGCCTCGAGCTTGTCACCGCACTGCAGACTCACTACCCCATTCATTTTATACTAATATATTCTATTTGTTAATTCCTGGTGTCTTTCAGATTATGTCTGCCACTGTAGTTCTGTCTGCCTGTCACTTTGTAATTTGCACCCACTATCGCACTTATATTATAATAATATTTTCTATCTATTGGCTTCAGATCTTGTCTGCCTGTAACTCTATAAATCCTGTCAGCTTGCCACTTTGTAGCTTTTCTGTAACCGTCGTATTCTTTTTTTTTCATTTATTATTATAGCTACTTGATCTTACTGTACCTTAACCTGTAACAGTTCTTGTTTTTGTTGCATTAACTTATTCTGTAACTGCCCCTGTTATTGCAGTGCTGACTCTAGTTAACTCTTACATATTTGGCTACATGATTTTCCTCTGCAACTTCCCCCTGCAACTGTCACTGTGTATGCTTCTCGACTTTTACCCGTAAAACTATGACATGTCATGATATCGTGACATTTCTACCCCTTTGACTTTTTCTTGATAGTTGACCATGAAAACATGACATGTTGCGATATCGCAACACTCTCCGCCTCCTTGTCCTCTTCTCGGCATGCAACCATGAAAACATGACATGTCGTGAAATCATGAAATTCTTTGCCTCCTTGTCCTCTTCTCCGCATGCTACCGCAAAAACATGACATGTCACAAAATCGTGACATTCTTCGCTTCCTTCCACTCTTCTCGGCATGCAACTGTGAAAACATGACATGTCACAAAATCACGACGCATTCGCTGCCTTGAGCTCTTCTTCGCATGCACCAACAAAATTGAAACATGTCGTGAAATCGCGACGCATTCGCTACCTTGAGCTTCTTTTCCGCATGCACCAGTGAAATCGGAACATGTCACGAAATCGTGATGCATTCGCTGCCTTGAGCTTCTTTTTTGCATGCACCAGCAAAAACCTGACATGTCGTGAAATCGTGACATCTTTTGGTTCCTTGCACTTTCTCTGCCTTTTGCCCATGAAAATGAAACATGCCACGAAATCATGACATTTCTCTTGCCTTATGCCTTTTCTGTCTTTGGCCCGCAAAAATGGAACATGTCATGAAATCATGACGCTTTCGCCTTTGAGCTCTTCCTCCTTGAATTTGTCATGAAATCGCGATGCTTCTGCTTCCATGCTCTTTCATTTTTCTTCTGTTGCGAAATCGTGACACTTCATCCTTCGGAGTCTTCCTCTAGCAACTTGTCACGAAATCATGACACTTTTTCTCCTTAGCGCTTCCTCTTGGAACTTGTCACGAAATCGTGACACTTTTTCTCCTTAGCACTTCCTCTTGGAACCTATCGTGAAATCGTGACACCTTTTCTCCTTAGCGCTTCCTCTTGGAACCTGTCGCAAAATCGTGACACTTTTCATCCTTAGCACTTTCTCTTTGAACCTGTCATAAAATCATGACACTTTTCATCCTTGGCGCTTTCTCTTGCAAATTAACGCGAAATCATGACACTTTTCTTTGCAAGCTTCTTCTCCCCGAACATGTCACGAAATCACGACAGTTTTCCTTGCAAGCGCTTCTTCTCCAAACATGTCGTGAAATCATGACAGTTTTCCTTGCAAGTGTTTCTTCTCCGAACATGTCGTGAAATCATGACAGTTTTCCTTGCAAACGCTTCTTCTCCAAACATGTCATGAAATCATGACATTTTTCTTACTTGCCTCTTTTGCTTCCAACATGTCACGAAATCGTGACAGTTTTTCTACTTGGCTTCTTTTCTTCCAACATGTCATGAAATCATGATAGTTTTGCCAGCATTTTCTCTCTCCTTTGATATGTCACGAAATCATGATAATTTTGATAGCATTTTCTCTCTCCTTCGAGATGTCGTGAAATCGCGACAAAAAACATGTCGCGATATCGCGATAGTTTTCTTACTTGTCTTTTTCTTTTATTTTTTGAATCTGGGACACTTCTTTATTCTTGGAGAATCATTATACATGCTCTGAATAACCTCTGAACTTCCTGTCCACTGCATTTGAGAGCTTTTGAACTTCTTGTTCACTTCATCAACCGATCTATCTAATGACCTCTGCACTCCTATCTATTGCATCTACCGATCCTTTGTCTGTGTTGACAACACTGACAATACTCTGGCTGCACCTTGCTCATCAATGAACTCCTGTCCATTGCATCAACTGATCAACCTGACTGTGTTGACAACAATGACAATACTTTGGTTGCACCTTGCTCATCAATCTCCCCCTTTGTAATTGTTGGCAACACACGTAATTGAGTGCAATTACCTATAACTCTTCTCCCCCTTTGACAATAATACCAAAGGGTGACTGCAAAACTCCCCCTGAGTCCATGCACAACATTCTTAGACAAAAATTATTACAGTTAGCAAAAGCAAAAACATGATCAATATGATAAACAGATACATAAATGCTCCCCCTAAGAATTTTGTTCCGATCGCTAGTCAATTCTACTTCATTTCACACTGTCTTCTGAGCCTCAACCCTCTGTTGCTCTACAATCTCAAACTTGTCCACTGTTAGTGAAAGCATACACTGATCGTGTGTAAATCCAACTTTTTGTTCTATAATTCAAGTAGCATCTGCATATACATCCTAGATATTCTCAACAAGCTGGTTGTTTGTCTTTCTCTGTAGAGAGAATCCAACAGACAACCTCAATCCACCCATGCAATAACTCATATAATAATGATACTCATGTTCTTTCCACAACCACTATCTTTTCTCAACCAACTAGGGCTTTAACAACAATGCTTATAGACAAGGTTTAACCAACATCATTCAACTCAAGATTAACCTTGAAGCATTCAACCAATCATTACATGAAAAGGAAACTAGTAGACTTCCTTTTCTTTTCAAAGGTATTTGAACAAAACAGCCACCAACATAAATCACCAATGCAACAAATAACTTGCTCAAATCAATTGCAATGAAGTAAGCCCAAAAACATGTATCAAGTAAAGCATTAACTTGATCAAAACAACCTCTATGAAAGCAACTCAACCATCAATCTCAAAACAACCAACTAAGGGTTTCACCATCTCAATGCAAGTAGCAAGACTTACTAACATAAACCCTAGTGCAAAATGCTTCCTCTTTTTTTGAGGAAGAAGAGAATAGTTCTTCAACCTGTTACCAACACCACCCTCAACTTTGCCATCAAGTTAGGGTTAGAAAAAAAATTAACCACACAAGTATTTATTCCATAAAACACCTTATGACTCCAATCCTTAGAAGTCAACTACCAAACAAATTTAAAGCATACACACAATATACCCTTTTAAACCTTACTCAACTCATACTTTTGGACTGTTACCTCTAGCGTTGGAACCTTAATCTGCATGCAGTCATCAACTCTCAGTATTCTGCTTCCTCAGGCAATATCTCGCATTCCTCAAATAATGCAAGACTTTCTTAGGTGCATAGGCATCTTGTCCTCCTAGACGCTTCACCACCTGGGCGCTAAAGTTCTCTTATGCCAAACGATGTGTCGTATTTTTTATTAATAAAAGCACGCCTTCCCACTCATAACATGGATTCTATTTTATCTGTAGATTGGAAATGTTACAGGCTTCAAAACCAGTATCTGCTAGCTTATGCTTCCACGATACATCAACCTGTGCTGCATGTTCTATCCCAGATAATGCCTATTAGCTGTTGCATCAAAAACCTAGCTATTCACCATGTTGTTCTGCTGAGGCACATCAGTTTGATACTATCTCCACAAACATCTACAAGAACTAGACCACATTTTGACAACTATACGACAACTCCCCGACTACTTTCCTTTCATCTTTAGATAATTAAACAAATACATAGGAGCATTAAAATAGACTTTAAAATTGCTCCCCCTGAGGATGTGCTACCTGGAGTTGCTTAGTGCAACTGAGGAGTAGTCTCCTTCATTCCAAGGAGACATGATCCCTTTTATTCTGTCTTTCTCCAGACTTCCTTGAACTTGGCCCACTCTTTTGCTTTCCACTCTGGTTTGCTAGCAGTCTTGGTCACTTGTTTTGAATTTTCCATTCCATTAGCTTGTGCCTGTTTTTTGCAAAATTTTTTGTTTTGTCTCAATCCATTTGATTGAGATTTTCTTCCTTGATATTTACTTCCTACAAAAAAGCTACGACAATTTCTTGCAATATGTCCAAAGTTATGACAGTTATAACATTCTACTACATAATCTATCAAAGGTGAAAAGACATTTCTACTAGTGAAATTCCTTTGTCCTACATTATAACTGCAATTTGAAATTTTATGACCATAAGCATTGCATTTAAAACAATAACCAGAAAAGTAATGATTGTACCTGGGTAACGGTCTTTCCCATGTTGTAGTAGGTACCATCGGTCTTCTTCTTCTTTGATGTGTGACTTTGATGAATCCATCATTGTCAGTACTCCTTTCGTGTCTAGCTTTATTGTTTTATTTTGCATGATTTAATCTCTTTTGTTGAGGTTGTTTTGTTGTATATCTCCTTTGATGTTTTCTTTCTTTTGAAGTTTCAGCATCAAACTGTTCTTGCTTTGATCCTTCAGCAGTGAGCTTCTTCTTTTCTGCACATTTGGAAGATGAAGGTTGTTCTGCTTCCACCTTTTCTTGCTTCGATTCTTTAACTGTGAACTTCTTCTTCTCTGCATAATTGGAAGATGAAGGTTGTTCAGCTTCATATCCAGGACCATGCTTATCCATGGAACTTCTTTGTTGGCTTATCAATTTTTCTAGCAACTCTGTGCTATTCTCAAATTTGAGATTTGTATTGGCCTCTTCTAGTTGTTTCTTCAATGAAACAATCTCTTCTTGTTGTTTGCAGCAAACAGTCTCTTTCTCATAGATTTGAGACCTGAGAATATCTTCAATCCTTTTGCACTGTTCTACTTGCAGCTTTAAATCAACAATAACTTTGTTAGATTCCTCTTCACTTTTGCTGCATACATCGAATTTATCATCCAGTTGTGTCTTTAAGGCTTCTTCTGTTTTCTTGGCATCTTGAAATTGTAAGAAGAGATTTCCAATCTCATCCTCGTATTCTTCCAACTTTTTGGATAGTCTTTTGTTCCTTTTCCTTTGTATACTCAACTCTTCAAGTGTAGAGATCAACTCACCTTCTATATTTACTTCAATCTCAAGATTTTCATCATAAACTTTAGGATTCACTTCTTCTACCTTTTCTGGTTCAGTTTTCTCTTCTACAAAAACTGAAACTGACTGGGATGCCTTTTTGAAGGAGGATCTGTTCTTTTTAGCCATTGTGTACTAATCCAAGATCAACCTTACAATGGCACTAAGAGGGGGGGTGAATCAGTGTAGCTAATTAAAAACTTAAATCTTCATCATTTAATGCTGAACTAATGAATGCTTAAAACCAGATGCAACAAGTTTAACAAGATAGCAACACATAACACAAGATTTAATGAGGTTCACCTATTTTGGCTACTCCTCAAAAATTAGACTGCTTGGACACCCATCCAAATCTAGCCTTTGCAAAGCACCAACTTCACAATCAATTTTCCAGCACCCACTGGAAGGAGAACGAACCCCTGATTTTCCAGCACCAACTGGAAGGAGCACCAACCCTTGATTCCAAGCACCAACTTGGACTTCTATCTTTCAGTATTAATGTTTGACATAAAAATGCCTTCTCTGTTATAAGACCCTCACTGGTCTATATCAACTCAAATCACTCTCATAGAAGCATAAGGAGAATTGTTAGAGACTCAATATGTTCTATTGCTTAACTCTCAATCTCATAGAAGCATAAGGAGAATTGTTAGAGACTCAATATGTTCTATTCTAATCAATCACATAGAAGCATAAGGAGAATTGTTAGAGACTCAATATGTTCTATTGCTTACAAAACCTCTCTTTTAATTTGCATAAACAAAACAAGGTTTTTCAGCTCTGTTGTGGTTTTGCCTGCCGCACTCTTACGGCCTTTTTATAGCCCTCTTTTTGTGCTTCTTACAACACTCTTTCTATGCTTCTTATAGCACTCTTACTCAACCTCTCTTTCAGTTTTCAAAAATAAAACCAGGTTGCAGTAACCTCACTTACTGCACTTTTACAGTCCTTTATACTGGCTCACTCAAACGGCTCTTTCAAAATGACTCTTTTTAAACGGCTCTTCTTTTCCCTCATTTTTGCCATGCTATCTCAGCTACGTTAAATCTGATGCACTGCAGACCCACTACTGTACTCATGCTATCACGTTCTTTCTGACACACTACATACTTATCATCACGCACTTTCTCGGCCTCGAGCCTGTCATCGCACTATAGACTCACTACCGCATTCATTTTATACTAATATATTCTATTTGTTAATTCTTGGTGTCTGTCATATTTTGTTCGCCATTGTAGTTTTGTCTGCCTGTCACTTTGTAATTTGCACCCACTATCACACTTATCTTATAATAATATTTTCTATCTGTTGGCTTCAGATCTTGTCTGCCTGTAACTCTGTAAATCCTGTCAACCTGTCACTCTGTAGCTTTTTTGTAACCATCGTATTCTTTTTTTTTCATTTATTATTATAGCTACTTGATCTTACTGTACCTCCACCTGTAACAGTTCTTGTTTTTGCTGCATTAACTTATTCTGTAACTGCCCCTGTTATTGCAGTGCTGACTCCAGTTAACTCTTACATATTTGGTTGCATGATTTTCCTCTATAACTTCCCCTGCAACTGTCACTGTGTATGCTTCTCGGCTTTTACCCGTGAAACTATGACATGTCGCGATATCATGACATTTATGCCCCTTTGACTTTTTCTTGATAGTTGACCACAAAAACATGACATGTCACGATATCGTGACACTCTTTGCCTCCTTGTCCTCTTCTCGGCATGCAACCACGAAAACATGACATGTCATGAAATCATGACATTCTCTGCCTCCTTTTCCTCTTCTCGGCAAGCTACCACAAAAACATGACATGTCACGAAATCATGACATTCTTCGCTTCCTTCCACTCTTCTTGGCATGCAACCGCAAAAACATGACATGTCACGAAATCACAACGCATTCGCTGCCTTGAGCTCTTCTTCGCATGCACCAGTGAAATCGGAACATGTCACAAAATCGCGATGCATTCGCTGCCTTGAGCTTCTTTTTTGCATGCACCAGCGAAATCGGAACATGTCACAAAATCATGACGCATTCGCTGCCTTGAGCTTCTTTTCCGCATGCACTAGCGAAAACCTGACATGTCACAAAATCGTGACATCTTTCGGTTCCTTGCACTTTCTCTGTCTTTCACCCATGAAAATGGAACATGTCATGAAATCGTGACACTTCTCTTGCCTTATGCCTTTTCTATCTTTGGCCTCGCAAAAATGGAACATGTCGTGAAATCGTGACGCTTTCGCCTTTGAGCTCTTCCTCCTTGAATTTGTCACAAAATCGCGACGCTTCTTCTTCCATGCTCTTTCGTTTTGCTTCTGTCACAAAATCATGACACTTCATCCTTCGGAGTCTTCCTCTAGCAACTTGTCACGAAATTGTGACACTTTTTCTCCTTAGCGCTTCCTCTTGGAACTTGTCATGAAATCGTGACACTTTTTCTCCTTAGCGCTTCCTCTTGGAACCTGTCACGAAATCATGACACTTTTTCTCCTTAGCACTTCCTCTTAGAACCTGTCGTGAAATTGCGACACTTTTCATCCTTGGCACTTTCTCTTCGAACCTGTCACAAAATTGTGACACTTTTCATCCTTGGTGCTTTCTCTTGCAAATTGACGTGAAATCGTGACACTTTTCTTTGCAAGCTTCTTCTCCCCGAACATGTCATGAAATCGTGACAGTTTTCCTTGCAAGCGCTTCTTCTCCAAACATGTCACGAAATCGTGACAGTTTTCCTTGCAAGCATTTCTTCTCTGAACATGTCACGAAATTGTGACAGTTTTCCTTGCAAGCGCTTCTTCTCCAAACATGTCATGAAATCGTGATAGTTTTCTTACTTGCCTCTTTTGCTTCCAACATGTCACGAAATCGTGACAGTTTTTCTACTTGGCTTCTTTTCTTCCAACATGTCACGAAATCATGACAGTTTTGCCAACATTTTCTCTCTCCTGCAATATGTCATAAAATCGTGACAATTTTGATAGCATTTTCTCTCTCCTTCGAGATGTCACGAAATCGCAACAGAAAACATGTCACAATATCGCGACAATTTTCTTACTTGTCTTTTTCTTTGATTTTCTGAATCTGGGCCACTTCTTTCTTCTTGGAGAATCATTGTACATGCTCTGAATAACCTCTGAACTTCCTGTCCACTGCATTTGAGAGTTTCTAAACTTCTTGTTCACTTCATCAACCGATCTATCTAATGACCTCTACACTCCTGTCTATTACATCAACCGATCCTTTATCTGTGTTGACAACACTGACAATACTCTAGCTGCACCTTGCTCATCAATGAACTCCTATCCATTGCATCAACTGATCAACCTGACTGTGTTGACAACAATGACAATACTTTGGTTGCACCTTGCTCATAATTTACCATTATATAAATCACCTCCTATATTAACTTAGGTTAATAACTAAAATATCCTGAAATATTTTAGTCAGTTATTAAGCATATTATATTTTCAATGTTGTTAGCACATCCTACTCTAACTTTGTTAGAGTTACTATTATGTAACCTATATATTGGGTTTGATAATTCATTTCAAGCCTAATGTCTACATCAATAATATTTGATTTATTTCATATTTGAGTAATCTCCTACTTACAAAATTCTAAGGGAAAGGGAGTTGGGATCATTTTACACGTGTAGTTTGCAAAGTCAAAAGGTAAAAAGTAGTTGCAGATAGGGATAAATCAGGTTTTATGTGTGCATTAAGTCAAGTTTTAATTTCATGCGCATGGGATATTTTAAGAACATTTATGGTTAAATAGATGACTATGACAAAAGAGATATGCCTATAATTTTTTCAAATATAGAATGTAGGGTGTAAGGTTGTGATCAACAATTGACTAGTGACAATTCAAGTGATAAGATCAAGTAGACAGGAAGGGTGAGTTCACAAGGATGAGTTGTTGTAGAGTTTCAAAGTATAAGTAAAAGGAAAGGAGTCAAATAGTTAATACAATTTTGTAACCTATAGGTTGTAGAAAGGAGAGATTTCATGGGAAAAATACACAATATTCTTCTTGTGAGTTGGTTGCAAGTTGTAGGTTATGGGTTGCAAAGATGCAACAACACTCATGTTGGCATTTTTGTTATAGTGTAACTTAAATTATGTAATTCATGAGATCAAGAAAGTTTCACATCCTTAGAATAAGAGACTACAACCCCTCATCAAAATATTATGACAGTGTTTGATGCTCCTCTTTCAAATGTCTTACTAGAAATACTCAAGATGCCCAAATATGGTATCATCAAGTATATAGATTTTTTATTTTTTGGTTTATAGATTTTGTAAAAAGTGAGGGTAGGCATTGAGGTACTGTGGATCACAATTTTGACCATATTTCAAAATCCAAGGGGAAATATATTTTGGATCACTCGGATTCATTAAGTTTTGCAAATTCTTAAAGATGGCACAGGACTAGGGAATGCTCAAAGTGAGGACTACATCATCAAAGGCATCAACATGAAGCTTCATTTCCACAGGAAGGTGAAAAATATTATGGCATGAAGTTGCGATAACCTAGAACCAGGATATTGATAATATTTTGAAGGAAAGTTGGAGGAAGTTGAATTCATGGGATTGAAATGTTGAGAAATATAGCTCAAATACAAACTTATTGCATAGGCTTCAGCATTAATGTGTTAGAAGTGGTTCAAGATATTTAGAGGATGATATGGATCGAAATGTTGAGAAATGTAGCTCATATAGGACCTTATTGCATATGCTTCAGTATTAATGTGTTAGAAGTGGTTTGAGATATTTAGAGGATGATATGGCATAATGGGACCACAAAAGAGTGTGGAAGAATCTACATGGCACTTGGTGTATCAGTTCATGATAAGTACCTCATGTCAAATTCAAGTTGTATCTTAGGTTTAAATTTTCTAATAATTCATTTTTTCCCTCATTATTTGTAAAGTGACCACTTAGAAAAAGTGGGAACTAATTATTTTGTAATTCACTTTAGAAGGGGTGAAAGTATTTTCTCTTGAAGTTGACTTAGTCTTAAAATTTTAAAGGAAATATTCTAGAACATTCATGACTTAGACTAGGATTTAATCTAATACATACATCTCAATATGATATGGGATCTAATCTTGATTGTTCATCTAAATATGAGATATGGATGGCTAGGATTATAAAGATGATATATAGGCAACTAGGATTAAAGAGATCAAGGTTTTGTTCAAGCATAAAATGCAGACAAGATGAATAAAAAATATAGATATATACTTTGAAGAGGAGCAAGAGAGTAGGAGAAGGGCAAGAGTGCTTAGAGGAGAAGAAGAGCAGATTGCTGAAGAGAACTGCAAGATAAGCATGTCATGCATGCAATAGGCCATGCGCAGGTCGTACACCTTCAGATCTACAAGTCGTGCATCATCTTCTGTTGATGCTTGAGTGTGCTTCAGCATTAAGAGGAGAGGAATATTGATTTACTATCTAGAAAAGGCAAAAATAGAGCAGGTTATCCTGTTGTAGCAATACTCTTTTGTATAGACCATTATTTTTCTTTCATTGTACATTTTCTAGCTGTTGTGTAATTTTTTTCATTCAAAAAATTATTTATATCTTTAAATAAATTTAAGATCTAATTTATTTAATAGAAGAAACATAGAATAATAGTAATCTAGGATTTAAAAAAATTACCTGGTATCATAGCTACATGTGATTGAGATCCTCAAGGATTTACATTAGTATATTACTACTAGATAAAAAGAACCAACAGTTAGATGGTTTCATACTTTTACTTGAAGGACTAAACTTACTTGCAGGATAGTTTTTGAGTCTTTCATATGAAATTTGAAATTTTGTGTAGTAGATCTCAGAGATGATAGTAGGTAGCCTTAGATATAAGGATAGATTAGAAAGTGCCTCCAATTTATTGTCTTGGAAAGTTAGGGTAATGTTCGTATTGGAATAGAATGATCTATAAAATATTTTCAAGGATGTTGTGAATCCATCTACAAATATAAAATAGTTGGAAACTCATAGAAATAAGGTATTGAAGGCTAAGTAGATGATATTAGATGCAGTTATGGATCACTTGATTCCTCACATATTTGAGAAGACTATGGCAAAGGATATGTTCAATGCTCTGGTTAACCTCTACCAAAGCAAGAGCATAAATAGGAAGATGATATTATAAAACAAACTTAGATCTATAGATATGACCATATCTAACACCATTACCAGTTACCTGATGAATATCATGCAAATTCATGATCAACTGGTAGTAGTTGGGGAGAAATTTGAAGACACAGAGTTGGTGAACATGGTACTAAATGGTTTATTAGCTTCATGGGAACCATTTCTCAAAGGCATCTATGCTCATGAGCACCTTCCCATATTTGAGAAACTATGGGATGATTTTATCTAGGAGGAGACTTAGATGAAGTCAAAGACCGGCAAGAAGGGTGGTGATGATAACCTATCCCCCGTTGGGAATACCAAGAAGGACAGAGGTAAAGGACCCAACAAGAGTAAGGTAAAGAGTGAGGAGTCAACCTCATAGTCAAGGAAGAAGGACTTGAACAAGATAAAGTACTTCATTTGTCATAAGCATAGCCATTATGCATCATAATGTTCAAACAACAAGGGCAAAGGCAACAACAATAGATGTAGGTATCAGCCTTAAAATAAACTCATATGGGCTAGTTTGTTTCTAAATTCGAGAAGGATTTCTTATTGGTCTCTTACCTTTCTACCAATATGGTTATGAGAGATGCTTGGTATGTGGAAAGTGGGACATCTCAACATATGATATTAGCTAGATAGTGTTTTACTAGTCTACAAGAGTAGGACTCAAGGGTTCAGGTTGAGCTTGGTGATGATGCCAAGAATCTATTTGAAGGAATTGTTACCATTCCTTTTCGACTCTAGTTAGGGAACTCTTTAGAATTTGACAATGTTTTTTTTATTCCAGGTCTCAAGAAGAACTTACTTTTAGTTTTGGTTATGGAGGATAAGGGTTATGTAGTAGATTTCAGGAACCAGCATGTCCTTATTAGACTAAAATAATCTATCCTAGAAACAACACAAGTGATAGGTGTTGGGATCCAAATTGACATCGAGTAAAACTTGAAACTATTAATGTTGATCTTCTAGATTTTTGATTAGGCATGCACCCACTAATCACAATTTAGACCTCAAAATTGGATGGATTAAAGAATGCTCTAATCCAACATCTAGAGTAGGCTAGTTCCTTATCAACTGATAAGGTGTTGACTCGTGTAAGCTCAGTTAAAAGTCTTAAAAATAGGGATAGAAAAAGGTTTAGGGTTAAGAAATTATAATCAAAACTGAGGTTAGATAGAGCTAATAGCATAGGGATCCATAGGGAAAACCTTTCTAACAAACAATTTCTAGTATCCCACACTTAATATTAACAACATTCAAGAAACAGATGATCTTCGTCAAGAAAACACAAAACAGAGACATACTTCAAGAATTTATTTCAACATCTATAATACTAATAATCCAATTTAGCATAATAATATTAGTATCAATATTTAACAAAAAATAACTCCTTGCAAGCATAGATTCAATTATGAAAATATTTCAATTGCCCTAATCTAGTAATCCAATATCAACAGAATAGACTAACCATAACAACATTAGCAGAAAACAAATTCATAGCTTGAATATCTTGATAGAATTATTGAAGATACTAGTTCTGAGGTAAACATCCAAGTAATGTTCCTTCTATTGTCTTGCATAAAAATATTACACAGTAGGGCAAGCAAACACTCTAGAGCTGACCCTAAAAATTGAGGGTTCAACCTATATTAATAGTTTTTCATTAAAGTAAGAAAATGGAACATTACAAGAATAAATAAATGCCAAATCGATAGAATTTTGAGGTGGCATCATTTCATTTGTATTTGAGACCTAAAGAAACTGCATAATCTTGTGCTCTTTCATAGCTCGATTCTACAACTTGTTGATCTTTCATGACGGTTCAGCTCTAGGCTGTCGAAACCAAGATCTAGGTCATTTATCATTCTTGCAAACTTTCACTAGCCATAGATCTATAACTAACTATGTTCTTGATTCTTGGCCTTATGGGTGCTTTGCCTTTAGCTTTCTTTAAATCAACTGGTTCATATTCACAGACTCTACTTTTGTATGCCTAGGATATTATCAGCATAAACCCACCATTGATTTTCTTATGAATGGCCAAGATCAAGATTTTAAAAATTCTTGGGAGATAGTGGCATAGAACATGCTATAGATCACTCTTAAAAAAATCTTATGGCTTAATTTTACCACTTTGACCATGAGTTGGAGCATATTGGAAAGTACACTTCAATCTACGTGGGATGGAACATCTTCGCTAGACCGTTGCCCTTGCTCTTCATTTTGTTTAAATATTTTTTGCATTCATCGCATATAAATAAAAGTGTTCATAGGCCACTCTTTGAAATTCATTCCATCAAACTTTGACCATCGCTGATCATGGGATAGAACATCTTGCTCTACATCGCTTGAAATATAGTGTAAAAAATGTGCTTTATGAAACTTGGTGCTAGACCACTTCATTGTTACCGCATTTGATGCATGTTGACTAATTTGACCATGGTGTGGAACATGTGTTCTAATCCACTCCAAAGTACACTTGAATCTCAGTGGGATAGAAAAATGCTCAAAATTAGTCTTTTCCTTGCGTGGGTTAGAACAAAATGTGGTGTGCCACTTTTGGAAAATAATGACACCATCTTTCACTAAGGTTAATAGCAAGGTAGAACATCTTACACTGCATCACTAATAAATTCACTAAATATTGAGCAGGTTGGAACATCTCCCCTTTACCTTTGAAAATATGTTATATTCTACTCTTAGAAAGTAACTAAAATGCCATTTTGATCACTTTGATTGTGATGTGGAACATCTTGCGTTGCACCACTGATAAATACATTGAAGCATGAGCGAAATAAGACATCCTTCTACCTTAGAAAATATTTTTAAATTTTTTCTAAGGATTTGGCCATTTTGGGCCTACATTCTGGTGCCTCCTGGGGGATTTGCTCACAAAGCCTTCAAACTCATAATCTTATCCATTGGGCATCAAAAGTCAAAAAGATGAAATCTACGAGCTATGCTTCATAGAATAACTTCTATATGACCATCACCCTCTAGGACCTTTGTGAAGTCATTCAGAGGATAACGGTTCATATGGAAATCATGGTGGAAATAATGATACCTGCAACTCCTCATGTTGAAAACTGCTTCATGTGAAACAATATGGAATTATGATCTCCTTTATAACCCGGATCGATATGATCAAAATATATTCACAAATTTCTCATTTTCTACTCTTATAATTCATGCTTTTATGATTGTTTTTTAACAGTGTCAAGATCAAAACCATATACAATACTTTCCACATGAATACAAAAAGTGGCTAAGCTACAGGGCTTTCTACTCCTGCTCATTCTTTCATTGAAACTTGATCATTGAGCTATTATTTTCATGTATCTTTGAAATCTTTGGCAACCTTATATAATTTTTCTTCCTTTTGTTGAGTTCCTTCTTCATTGTTGCCTTCCTATTCTTGATCAACTTCTTCTTCTTGGGAAGCTTCTTACTTATCTTTGGGCTTTGTATCATCTCCAAATAATTGGATCATCATTTTAAGTCTGTAAATCTTGACTCCAAACGATCTTAGAAGGATTAGAAGTTTCTTTAAGCTTCTTATGGATATATTCCAACTTGGAGGTTTCTTCATAATTCACAGAGCTACCTTTATTCACCAGTTCCTCCATCAGATCCCTGAGCCTAGTTAAATATTGAATCATTTGGAAGACTTGCTCTTGATCTATAGGATATTCCCAAGCATCTATCTTAGATTTTTCCTAGATGATCAAAGCTATGTTCTCCTTGATCTTATTTTCTGATAGTAAAGTATTTTTTTTTATCTAGTCCTCCAAAACCACACTGAGTCATTTCTTGTTTGATATCTACTACATATCGAATTGTGCCTTCAATCTTATCTGATAACAACCAATCTTTTTGGAGCAATCTATTCTTCTTAACCATAACTCTGGAAGCTATTCTAGAAATTCTTTATTCCTTATTGGGAATGGGCTTAGCAATTTTACTAAACCTACACTAAGATAGCTTGTATATTTGTTCAGTCAGTATCAGCATAGGCTGTAGCTCCCAAGTGAATTGATCCAAATTTTATTTGGTATTTTGGATCAAATGACTAGCATCATAGATATAATCAATGATGGGTTGTATTTCAGATTATTTATCAATGATTTCAAACCATATATATTTTCTAACATTCTTTACTCCTTTTGTAAAGTTTGAGATCTTAGTTTTCTCAATCTGAAGTTGGTGCTTCAAATCATGTATTTCTTTAGCTTGATCTTCATTATTTCTCTTCTGCTCTTCAATCTGATATTTGAGTTTTACAACCTCCTGCTATCAATTATGCTAGCTCTTGACTTCATTTTTGATAGCCTTTTCTACCTGTTTCTGATTACTATCTTCTCTAGTATCTCTATCATTTCCTCTAAATTTCCAACCTTCTTTCTATAGATGTCAATATTGACAATGAACAACTCGTCTTCTTCTAGTAGATGCTCAATATCTTTAGTATACTCCTACAAACTATAATCTTGTGCAATCATCTCTTCTTCAGGTTTTCTCACCAAAGGAATAATATCTCTAATTTTTCTTTATCTTATGACTGGATCAACAATTATTTTCTTCCTCTTCATAGCCATCTTCTTTGAAGGCTTAGAGAGTTTCTCCACCCAAAAATTTTTAATCTTCTGTGAAACTTATTTTCCTTTCTTCAAAGAATCCAAGGTGGGATGACTTTTAGGGGGAGGAAAAGTTATAAAATAATGGAGGATAGACTCAGAAGATGATGATAGCAAAGTAGTTGTGAAAATAGTTGAATCTTTGCTTATTGTTGAAGTTGCAATTGAGGACATAGGAATGGAAATAAAACTCATTGAATGAGTTGAAAAGGATGAAACAACTTGTCCTTATGATGACACTAGAGGTTTTGAGGGTGGATATGAAACTATAGGAGATTATGTAACTGGGACTTCAGATTAATGCAGAGGGTATGGATTGGTTTGACCCTTTGTGTCAACTGATGAAATAGGTGGTGAGTTATGAAGGGGAGAGGGTACATTTTTTTCAAACTTTTATTGAGAATTGGAAGGGGATTTCTTTGGGAAAGAAGAAGGAGAAGAAGGGATAAAAATGATACCTTCACCTACAAAAGTAGGGTGTTCGAGAATCTCCTCTGCAATTTGGTGTTGCACTTGTTGTACTAATATTTCTACAACTAAAACAAGGAATTGTTCAAAACTCTGTCCCTTATCCACTTTCTATTTCTTGTAGACCTCCTTCTAGGTTTTCCCCAATGTGTCTTTAGCATTTCTTTTAAAAATATGAAACACTGCAGGCTTATCACTCTCTATATCCTCTTCGAATTAGCCTTCCTACAATACATCTTCAATGGTAGGATTTGACTTATTTGCAGCCACAGTAATAAAACTCACAGCCGTAAATGCAAATTCATCATCGTTTTTCTTTCAATTTGTCTCGGACCTCAGGGGATCTTCACCCAAGGCTAGATTTTTGGGTCTATTTTCTACCTGAATGACTTCTGTATTCACTACCCTATCATCAAAGTAATGTATTTTCCTCATAATTTGGGCCCCTATTGAATATTTCTCCAGTTGTTCTTATGACGGCTCAATTTTTTTAGGGGCTCCTTTAGTAATTAGTGGAACATTAATCTTCATTTCTTGCATTTCTTCCTATGAAGGTGGGGAAGGAGAATCTGACTTTGCTCGATATTTCTTATAACTCAATACCAAATGCATAGCATCCTTAGCTTTCTAGGTCTTAATATATTTTTCATATAGCTCAGAAAATTCATCGTCTAATGATCGACCCAGTGTGGCCTTTTCAATACCTATTTCTACTCTCATCATCTGCCAATATACAATTTTAGCTTCATCCCATCCCTTCTTATTTTCAACATCCTTAATTTTAGAATCCTTTAAACAATGGTCTTTATTTTTCGCAGGATCAAAATCGGCTATCTATTCATAAAATTATCTCCATGGGGGTAATTGTTCTATTTTTGAAATGCTCCATTCCAATGGGGCACTTTCTTCATTATTCCTCCCATTTTTTAAGTTATGCCTCAAATATTTCTCTAAATTGAGAGGCTTTTATTTATTAAGGGCGATATTCCTCTTTATGAACTTATCATCAGGGTCATACCTCCATCTCTGTGGGATGTACAAAAGGCCTAACCTCTCCAAATATTGGGTGATTTTTTCACCTTGAACCCTTTTGACTATTGTTATATCATCGACATTATGAGAGTAGGTCAACAAATATTTCCTCCCTTTACTAGAGCTATAATTCATGTTGATGAAGTTTACCTGCCTCAAGTACTCCAAGGCCAACAACCTATTAGTCACAAAATGTGATAGCATAAAAGGTTTACCAATGAAACCATAGAGTTTGATGATAGTGTCCTTTGTGAGGATATACCAGTCTTCCTCCTCGACATTTTTTACTCTTAGCAATTTCTTAGCCAAAGATGACAATATAGGGTATTTCTCATACATGATTTTCAATGTTGGCCCTAGAAATTCCAAATTGAACCTGTAGAATGATTCTATGCTCCTCAGATGAGCGATCCAATAATAGACAGGAATAGGGTCTCATTTTTTACTCTTATATTTCATCGAAATCCAAGGCATCATGTGCCTTACAGTAGCATAAAACATCCATAACAAATCCAAATAGTTTCAAAAAGAAGGTTCTAAACCCTTTTTCATTCTAACCAGCTGCTCATGCATTTTCTTAGCAAGGAAGGGTATCCAATAAAAGTAAACTACCTTGAAACCTTCTTCTTCTACTTTAGGCTTATATATTCTTTCATTCAAAATGCAATATACAGTAGCTATTTTCCAATCTCTCACAAACTGGTCAGAGTCTAAAACTTCTAAGCAAGCCAACATGGAGAAGAGCTTTGGGTTAGCGAATTGCTCAATAAGAATTGGGGTTTTTTGTAGCTCACTCCTAGACTTGAGGATTTTGAATTGACTATAAACCCACTTCCTAAAATTTTCTCCTTCATGAGAATGCCTTTGCAGGGAATAATATCCAGTTTTTTCAACTACATCAAAAGTTTTAGGCCTTAAATGTGGTTCTACTCCTATGGCGAAAAGGTCATGACAAGCCTTTGATGTGATATTAAATAAGGTTTTGCCATTATCTACTTTTACTACTTTTACCCTAGGATCATAAAACTTGACAATGGCTACTATTAATTCAGGATAGGGATGAACTGAATCACAGATATAAAAAGACAAAAAGGAGAGAACATCATAATTACCATAGACTATCATAGATTCGCCTCTTCGATATTTGTCACTGATATTATTTCTAAGTTTAGTTCTCTTTGTAAGAACCAATTTTGTGTTAGCCACTATTTATACCTTATCAATATAGTCACCTAGCTCTTCATTTGCTGATAGTACTACTTATTGGGCTACTTTGAGAGCCATCTTCTACAAAAATTCTCAAAAAGTTCTCTTCCTTTATGATTCATGAGCTTCATCGCTCTACTCCTTTGGATATTTCTTCTAAGTGTGTGTTACTTCATGAAATGAATGGGATTTACATTTTGAGTTTTTAAATGCTCCTGCATGCATATCTTTTACCATTAATGTGATTGATAAGAAAATTATTCGTTGCATGCTTTTCAATTCAAAGATATGAGTCTTGGTGGTAGGAATGATCACGTTCATTGTTGATTGGTTGTATCATGAAGCACTCACTAAACTCATAGTGCTTTCATCACTTTCTTTTTCTTAGGTTAGCAAATATTAGATGTTGTATTCCACAACTCATTTTGTTCATTGGAGAGTGACATAGAACACATGTTGCATCCCACTGCTATCTTCACTCATTGGAGAGTAGCATGGAACACATGTTGTATTCCACTACCATATTAACTCATTGGAGAGCGGTGTGGAACACATGTTATATCTCATTGCCATATTTAATTTATTTGACAACCTTACCTTTTAGCCAAGAGTTTATTTTCAACCGCTGAACTACTTTGAAGCAAGATTTTCTCTCTTTTTCTTTTTACTTTATAAAAAAAAACTTTTAGAAAAGGAAACATAATATATTTACATATTTTAAAATAAATATATATCTTAATCAAAGTAGAGTTTCATATGAAAACCATTGATCGGAATCAGTTGTAGGTTTCCTTCTAGATCTTTAAGCTGGAAAAAATTACCTTCTTTAACCTCAACTACTTTGAAAGGACCATCCCAGAAAGAATAAAACTTTTGATGATACCCTGGCTTTGCCCTTTCCACATTCCCACTTTGAACTTTTTGAATCTATATTTCTTGTCAAACCATCCCTTTATATCAAATGTGTGCTTCTGGAAGTCTTCATATGCTTGAGTCCTTTCTTCTAGTTGAAGTAAATATGTTAACCTAGTTTCAACTAGATTCTACTCAGACTCTTCCTTTGTGTCTATCAACTTGAGAGCTAGGATTTCCAAGTGAATAGGTAATACTACTTCTTTTCCATACACCAAGGCTTAAAGAGAGGTCTTAATGGATTTTTTTATGGTGATCCTATCTACCCACAAAGCTTATTCTAACAGTAGGTGCCAGCTTCTTTTTTTATCCTCTAATGATCTCCTCAATATTCTAAGTAGATTTTTATTAGTTGACTCTGCTAATCCATTCCCCTGGGGATAGTAGTTGGAGGTATATAGTAATTCCATACTTGCCAAAAAACTCAATGTACCTAGCCCCTATAAAGGTTGGGCCATTATCACTTCATATAGCTTTTGGGACACCGAACCTTGTGATTAAACTCTCCATGAAGTCATTTACCACCTCTTGATATGATTTCTTTGTGGGAATAGCCTCTACCCATCTGGTAAGGTAATATATGATAGTCAAAATTTATTTATGTCCTGCTGAGAAATTTGGATTAATTATCCCAATGAATTCTAGTCCCCATTTTTTAAAAGGCTCTTCAACCTGAATTGGCTTGATGGGAAATGATGCATTTCTGGTTCTCCACACATACCGTTGGCATTCATCATAGGCTCTTGTAACCTTGAAGATATCAACAAAAATAGTAGGCCAATAATAACCTACCCTAATGATCTTCAAAGTTGTAACCCTTCCTTAAAAGTGTCCACTAGATAATCCTCCATGGAACTCTTTGATGACCTTTTGCTTCTGATATTCTTTCAAACATCTCAAGAGGATTCCATCAAGATTTTTCTTGTATAGTCCTTCTGGTAGTAAGACATATTTCAAGGCTTGAATCCTATATATTCTCCTTTATTATGGGTTAATATTATGGGGATAAGCTCTTTTCTGAAAGTATTTGGTCATCTATTCAACCCAGTCTGATTATCCTGACTACAACTCTTTAGTTTGATCTTCTACTGATGACTAACAAGTTGTCACTTTTGCTATAATTGCTCTTTTTGCTAAAGCTTGGCATAATGCCCTACCTCTAAATATTTTGGTAGGGTGTATATCCATGTCATACTCTTGGATATTGATAATCTAGCTAGCTCTTTTATCTCCTAGTTCACCTTGTAAAATGAAACTTCTAATGTCTCGGTGAACTATGTATACCAGGGTTTTACTCTGAACCAAGTATTGCCTAAATTTATTCAATGACTTCATTACTACAAACACTTGTTTCTCAATAAAATTGTACTTGACCTGATAGTTGTGGAAATTTTGACTCCAAAATAATATGGGGTGTTCTTCCTCCTCATCGTCTTTCTAAGTGAGGACAGATGCATAGCTCTCTTCAACTTCATAAGCATACAAAATAAAATCCTTGTTGAAGTCAGGGTTCACTAGAACTAGAGCAGTAGGACTGTTTGATGATTTTAAAGATTTTTTTTCACTTTAGTCCATTTAAAATTTGGATTCTTCTTCAGCAATTCTGAGATAGGTTTACCTTTTGAGAAAAATCAAAGATGAATTTTCTGATAAAATTGATCTAGTCGAAGAAATACTGTAAATATTTCTTATTCATAGGCAATGGGAGAGCAAGAATTAATTTGACTCTATCTAGATCGATAGCCATACCTTATTTAGAGACTATATGGCCTAAAAACTTTCCCTCATGGATGACAAAAATGACTTCTCTGGGTTGAGAGAGATACCAAATTCCCTACACTTTTTAAACACTTGCTTTAAATGTGCCTGGTGATCTTACTTCTTATGAAATAATAAAGTCATGTCATCCAAGTAGATTAGAATAACTTTATTGATCAGCTCTCCAAAGGCATAATCCATTGCCCTTTGGAACATCACTCCTGCATTGGTTAGATCAAAAGGTATTCTCTGATATGTAAAAGTACCCCATTTGGTGGTAAATATTGTTTTGAACTGATCCTCATATTTCACCCAAATTTTATTGTAACTAGAGAAGCCATCTAATAGTGAGAACTATAAATCTAAGATTAAGGTAAGCTTAGATTAAAGTTAGGCCAAGGTAAAAAATTGACACGAAGAAAACATAGCCGAAACAATTCATTAAATTAACCAGTTGAACATTACATTAAATTAAACCTTATATAGGCTTAGAACAAGCGGAATAGTAGGGAAGGGAGGTTGGAGGAAGATCGGGAGGAGTAGAGAGAACGAAGGAGTAGGAAGTGGAATGGGAGGTGGCAGCGGGCGTGGGGAGAGGAAGGAAGTGGAGTGATAAGGGAAAATGGACGGCAGGAAAGGAGGAAGGACAATGGAGGGATAAGGAGAAAATAGAGGTGAGGGATAAAGAAAATCATGCCGACCATCCGACAAGTTTAGCCGACAAAAGGTAAGTGAGTTCACACTTTGCTTAGAAAAACTAGATTTTTCTAAGCCGTTTCAAGCTAAATCCTGTTCACACTTGCTACATTCTCCCCCTTAAAGTTGAGAGAACTGACTATACAGTCTCTCAGCTTTACAAATTGAGCTTTGGCCAGTGCCTTGGTGAAGATGTCAGCGACGTTCTCCAAAGTGTGGCAATAGTGAAGCTCAACAGTATCGGTTTCCACCATATCTCGGATGAAGTGGTACTTCATATCAAAATGCTTTGATCTACTATGGTGGACAGGATTGTATGCCAACTGAATGGCACTGATGTTGTCACAGAATATTCTAGTTGGACCACTTTGCTGCTCTCCAATCTCTTCTAATACCTTTCGTAGCCATAGAGCTTGAGTACTAGCATGAGTAACCGCTATATACTCAGCTTCTATTGAAGATAGCGCTACTACTATCTGCTTCTTGGAACTCCAAGTTATTAGGCCCGAACCAAGACTAAAATAGTTACTCGATGTGGATTTTCTATCATCAATATTGCTGCCCCAATCACTATCACTAAAGCCTTCAAGCTTGATAGTATCACTTTTGTAGTACTTGGATTCCAAAATCCAATGTACCCTTCACATATCTCAAAATCCTTTTAGCTGCCTCGCAAATGCAGCTCGGATGGATTAGACATAAATCTAGAAACAAGAGATACAACATACTCGAATGTCTGGTCCGGTGTTGGCGAGAAACATCAAACTCCCAACAATGCTTCTGAAAGTGGTCACATCAACTTTCGGTGCTCCATCATCCTTGCTTAATTGGATCCCATGTCCAATTGGAGTTGCAACTGATTTGCATTGCTCCATAGCAAACTTCTTAATCATATCTCGAGCATACTTAAGTTGACAGATGAAGATCCCTGAATCTGTCTGATGTACTTCCATTCCAAGAAAGTATTTCATTAAGCCAAGATCCTTCATCTCAAATTCCTGCATCATGGAGTGCTTGAACTCCATGTTAACTTTTTCATTACTACCCATAAAAATGAGATCATCCACATACAAACAAACTATGAGGATGTCATTTCCTTGATTCAGGTAGTAGAGCATGGGTTCATTTTTGCTTCGATGAACCCATAATCTTTAAAGTACCCATCAATGCGTGAGTACCAAGCTCTCGGTGCCTGCTTGAGGCCATAAAGAGCCTTCTTCAGTTTGTAAACAAGATGTTCCTTGTCTTTCTCTTCAAATCCCTGTGGTTGCTCAACATACACTTCTTCTGTCAAGTAACCATTTAGAAATGCACTCTTTACATCCATGTGTTGGACTGTCCATCCCTTGTGTGCAGCTAAGGCAAGAACTATTTTGATAGTCTCCTGTCTGGCTACAGGAGCAAAAGTCTCTTCATAATCAATTCCATATTTCTGAGTAAATCCCTTTGCAACTAATCTCGCCTTGTGCCTCTCGATGCTACCATCAGCATTAAACTTGGTCTTGTAGACCCACTTACATCCAACACGTTTCTTTCCTTTAGGAAGCTTCACCAGCTCCCAAGTGTCATTGTTTTTTATAGAGGTGATCTCCTCTTTCATGGCATCTTGCCAAATCTTTTGAGTACAAGCCTTCTCATAACTAGAAGGTTCAAGCTGTGTATTAGTTAACAAAGCATAGTTAACTAAATCTCCCCTAGGTTCCTATTGGGAAACATCATCACCATACAAGTGCATATTTTCTAATCTTTGTAGAACAGAATTCATTTCACTAGCTTGACTCCTAGTGTATCTTTTTGAAAAAAATTTATCCAACATCTGATATGATGGATGATTCTGTAGAGTTCTCTTACCTCTGGATGGAGAATCGATGTCCATTGGTGAGGAACTTACTGATCTCTACGGAGAAGGACTTGGTGAAGAAGTTGAATCAGAAGATGAATCTGGGTTTATGGGAGGAGACTGTTTACCTTTCTGTGGTGTCTGTTGTTGCACCTGCTTAGAACCTACATCACTAGATTCATCATCACTAAAAATCTGGGGCTTACCCCATTCTCCCCCTTCATCAAAAATCACATCCCTGGAAAGCACAAACTTTCTAGTCCTGGGATTGTAGAGTCTGTA
Organism: Wollemia nobilis; assembly: GCA_028583015.1. NCBI lineage: Eukaryota > Viridiplantae > Streptophyta > Pinopsida > Araucariales > Araucariaceae > Wollemia > Wollemia nobilis. The sequence goes on from JAQPPZ010002027.1 coordinate 2,850,902, forward strand.
AGCTTTTGTATTCTCACAATATCCTACAAAGATGCATGCCTGACTCTTTGGATCGAGCTTCTTTCTTAGCTCATCAGGAATGTGAGAATATGCCAGCGAGCCAAACACTTTAAAATACTTAACATTTGGCTTTTTACCATACCAAGCTTGGTAAGGTGTCTGTCCTTCCAAACTTGCAGTAGGACTTCTGTTCAAGATATGTACGCTGGTCCTGGCTGCATCTGCCCAATATGAATTAGTCAAATGCTTCGTCTGAAGCATAGACCTTGCCATCTCCACAATGGTGCGATTCTTCCTCTCTGCGACACCATTCTGCTGTGGAGTGTAGGCAGCTGTGAACTGCCTCTTAATGCCATGTTGCTTACAGAAATTCAAGAACTCATTAGAGGAGTATTCTCCTCCCCTATCTGATCTAAGACATTTTACAAAATATCTACTCTCACTTTCAACTCTTGTTTTGAAATCGACAAAGCATTCAAATGCTTCATCCTTATATTTCAAAAAATATATCCAGCACATTCTAGTAAAATCATCAATGAAGAGTAGGAAGTAAGAGTTGTTACCAAGACTCTTGGTCCGCATCGGACCACGGATGTCTGTATGCACTAGCTGGAGTGGATAGCTGGCCCGCCATGCTTGTCCATGAGGAAATTTTGATCTGGCATGCTTCCCAAGAGCACACCCTTCACAGACTTCCTTACTATCCTGAACTTTAGGAAGTCCGGTTACCATCGCTTGTGAAGTTAGCATTTTCAAACTAGCTGAATTCAAATGACCATATCTCAAGTGCCATAGGACACTTGGATTGGAAATAGCAACATTTGCTAACTTATCTCCCCCTGGCTGGCCAAACTTTAAAGGAAACAATCTATTCTTTGACATTGGCACTTGTGTAATGATTCTATTACTCTTATTTTTATCAAAAATAGTGCATTTACCCTCATCAAAAAGCAACTTGTAGTTCTTTTCTAACATTTGACCAACACTTAAAAGATTGTGTTGAATATGGGGTGTGTAATAGATATCACTTACATGTTTGACGCCTTCTTTAGTTGGAACTGCCATGGCTCCAATGCCTTCAACTGCCAATGATTTATCATCTCCCAATTTGATGTTGGATTTGTATGAGGAGTTTAGAGTAGCAAAGAGCTCTTCTTTGCCACTCATATGGTTTGAACACCCAGTGTCCAAGATCCATGTATCATTCATGTTCTGATCTGCTTGACCATAAGAGAGAAAGAGATTTGTGGCCTCTTCCTCTTCTCCAAAATTTCCAAACCGACTGCTCTGGCTGCTACTAGTTCCTTGTGAAGTCTTTGTCCAACAGTCACGAGCATAATGGCCAAGTTTGCCACAATTGTAGCAAGATTGTTTTGACTTATCTCCTCCTTTGCCTCTACCTGATTGTTTTCCTCTATTTTGTTGTCCTCCTCTATTTTGTTGTTCACCTCTATTTGAGAATCCTCCTCTGTTCTGATTTCCTCCTCTGTTAGGAGTTCCACCTCTCTGATTATTTTTGCCTCTACCTCTATACTATCCTCTGCCATGGCCTCTACCTCTGCCTTCATGTGAAGCAAAGGCTTTATCATCTCCTCCGTAACTTGTGGAAGGAGTTTGTTGTAACCTCTCTTCATGTGAGAGAAGTGAGCCAATTAGGGATTCAAAAGATAGAGAAGTTAGGTCTTTGGATTCTTCTATAATTATGGCAACTGAATTCCACTTAGGAAGAAGTGTCCTTAACACTTTCTTCACTATAACTTCAGGCTTTACATCTTCTCCTAAAGTGACCATCTTATCTACTACGGCTTTCACACGCACGCAGTAATCACCAACCTTTTCACTCTCTTGCATTTTAAGAGTCTCAAACTCTCATTTCAAGGTTTGTAGTTTAACTTGTTTGACTTGGTCACTACCCCTATAACTTTCTTTTAAAGCATTCCAAGCAGATTCAACAGTTATAAAAGAAGCTATTCTAGGGAAAATACTTCTATCAAGGGCGGCTTGGATATGATAAAGGGCGGAAGAATTATTCTTCTGAGCTTCCTTTCTAGCCCTTTTATCAGCAACATTCAAAGCTGCCCAATCAGCAGCAGTAGGTTCAGTATATCCCTCTTCAATCACATCCCAAAGACCTTTGCCTATCAAAAGAGTTTTCATTTTAATTGACCAATACTCGTAATCACCACCATTGAACTCAGGGATTGGTAGACTAGTATTGGAAGCCATTTTAGAAAGCAAACTTTATTTCAACTTCAAACAAGTAGTACAAAGAAGTACAAAATAGATCACTGATTTAAATCAAATCTAGCTTTCTTAATATGCTCACTGATTTGGCGTTCTTCTTCTCGAGGATCACCCAAAACTGGAAAGGTGAAATTGTCTGCTTCGTCGTCACTAATTATAATGACTTCTTGTGCTGCTGCTGGTTCATAACTTCTTTTGAGAACATTTCGTTCTTCAGTTGCAGGTTTCACCTCCACTGGTTCTTCTTCCTCTTCTTCTTCTTCTTCTTCTTCTTCTTCTGGTTTTGAATCAGGAGAGCGTGGTGTATAGCTCTCACTTGTTTCTACTTCAGGCACTACAGGTGTATAACTATCACTTGATTGTCCTTCAGGTACTATTTCAACCGTCTCGGATTCAACTATCCTTTGCCCGAAGATATTATCTTCAGAATCCGCCTCGTATCCAAAATCTGGTTTCCTCAGATGAGCAATCACTTGGTTTTCTAATTGGCAAAACATTGTATGAAGTCCATACCGCTGGACTTTCTCGTCAAAGGAATCAGGAGTCTCTCTTCTCAACAGAGAGAGTAATGCATTATAGCATCCGGCTGACCGGATCATCTACCCAGAATCACACCGTATGAACTGGGTTACAACTTAATATGATGCCAAAAAAAAACTTTTTACCTCAAAATATCTTTGCACCCTTTTATTTTTATAAAAAAAAATTCTAAAATTTGTTTTAATAAAGACCCTTTTAAAAATAAAATTAACAATTTCCTATATATATTTTAAATTATTATTTTTAAATAAAATGGATATTTAAAAAAAACATAATAAAAAAATATATAGAAATTACTAAATTTTTTTTAAAACCTTTTAGAAAAAACAAATAATAAAAAATTTAAATAAAAAAATAAACCTTTTTTTTTAAATCCCCGATGAGATTCGATCTGTTGACCTCCGTCGTCTACTCGAAAGTCTTAGCCACTGCACCACGTGGCTATTGTGGTAGCACAGTATCAAAAAAAACTGAAACCCTCGTTAATCGATGAAGTACAAAAAAAATAAAAAAACTTTTGTTTTTTTTTACCCCGACGGGATTCGACCCCGGGTCTCTTCTCTGCAAGCGGGAGACTTGACCGCTAGACCACCCTAGCCGGACGGGAGGAAGAAGGGAACAGTTTATATTTGAAATGGTCGGCTAAAACATTTTTTTTTTAAGTTTTAGTCCCACATGCAGTGGGCGATGGGTGTTTCCAGGCTTTATCTAAGCCTGCGAACACTCATTAGGTCGATTGCCTTTGGGCAATCGATCTTACCAACCTTTTGTCAATTCCTCGACCTGTTAAGCTCCACCATGTGGCACACTCGACGTGCCTTTGCCACGTTAGCTCCGCTCATCCACGTCTGCTCGTGATGCCATGTCAGCCTTGATCCACGTGCTACCAACTCTGTTCCATGTCAGCAGCTACCGCCTAGCTTCGCCGCCAATTCGACACTGCCACGTCAGCCTACTGTCAACATCTAGTTAGATCCTCGAGATCCATGTGCTCCTCGAGATTCGTATGATAGTCGCTCCTCGGGATCCATGTGCTCCTCGAGATCCATGCGATAGCCGCTCCTCGAGATCCATGAGCCAGTCTCTTGCCAGTCACACCTCGGGATCCACTGCGCTCGGCTTTCGTGCCTTACCTCGGCCCTCGAGATCCGTGCCCCCTCTGCTCTGATACCAGTGTAAATCTAAGATTAAGGTAACCTTAGATTAAAGTTAGGCCAAGGTAATAATTGACACGAAGAAAACAAAGCCGAAACTATTCATTAAATTAACCAGATGAACATTACATTAAATTAAACCTTATATAGGCTTAGAACAAGCGAAATAGTAGGGAAGGGAGGTTGGAGGAAGATCGGGAGGAGTAGAGAGAACGAAGGAGTAGGAAGTGGAATGGGAGGTGGCAGCGGGCGTGGGGAGAGGAAGGAAGTGGAGTGATAAGGGAAAATGGACGGCGGGAAAGGAGAAGGACAATGGAGGGATAAGGAGAAAATAGAGGTGAGGGATAAAGAAAATCATGCCGACCATCCGACAAGTTTAGCCGACAAAAGGTAAGTGAGTTCACACTTTGCTTAGAAAAACTAGATTTTTCTAAGCCGTTTCAAGCTAAATCTTGTTCACACTTGCTACAAGAACCTCTCTGCTCCTACAACAGTCTACAAGATATGATCGATTTGAGGGAGTGGATAGTGGTATTTTAATGATGCTTGGTTGAGATTCCTAAAATCCACACACAAGAGGATGTCTCCATTCTTCTTTCTTATTACAACCAAGTTAGCCATCCATGTGGCGTATTTGATTGGATATATAATCTTAGCTTTTAGTAGTTTTAACGGTTCTTCTCTCATTATGGATTCAATTTTGGGATTCACAGCCATTTGCTTCTGCTTGAAAGGTTTTGCATTTGGTTCTAGATCAAATGTATGTTGGATCACATTTTTATCATATACCTTAAGATCTTCATATGACCAAGACACAATGTCTTGGTATTTCAGGCACAAAACTTTCATATCCTCCTCTTTTTCTGGAGAACATATGACTCCAACTTTGAGCTTATTTTCCTTTTTAATCTCAATTTCCTTGTAGATATTTTCATTGATCTCCATATATTTGATCTTCTTTATATCTTTGTTATCAAACAAGCTTTCCAAAATGACCAATCCCGTAGGGATATGATTGTTTTTTAGTTGGATGACATCTTGTTGGTCTATCTCATCTGGAATTTTCTCTTGAATAGTTGACAAAAAAGCTTCCCTTACTAGGAAATCTATGATTTGTTCATCACTTTCAAAAACCTGCTAGAAAATTATTGGACATTTTGACTCAAAGTTGTCATTGATGTCAAGGAATGAATTTGTCATTGATGTCAAGGAATGAAGTTGTCATTGATGTCAAGGAATAAGCTACCATTGATGTAAAAAGGTCAAAAGGAACAATGCAAAGGTTAATGGCAAAAGAGCTTCATAATATTTTTAATATTATGTGGAAGCATAAGTTTAAAGGTTTTTATTAAAACCATGTTTTGGAAAAATAAAAGGTTTTCCTTAAAACCAATGATGGCAAAAATAAAGGGTTTTTTCATTAAAACCATGTGGGCAAGTTGTAAGGTTTTTCTAAAAACCAAGGAGGCCCTAAAGTTTGGTTTAAAAGGCCAAAGTCCATTTAATTATTAAATTATAATAATTAAATTCTTAAAAGAATTTAATTTATTATATTTAATAAATAATGGCCAAAGTCTAATGTTGGGCGTCGGTTCTTTCGCATACATTTTCGATGTCTCCCTCCGTCGACTTCATCATGTGCATTGTCGACGTCTTCCTCCACCGACGTGGGAGCACATTGGAAGGCATATGGCATATATATACCATAGCCTTTCCAAAGGTAAAATTATCCACCCGATTCACTAAAGACTATCACATGCTATTTCATGTGCATTCCTCATGGTAGTAACTTCGTGCAACGCATTTCGTAGAGCGTGGGTGAAGGAGCCATCTTTTGGCTCGTGTGTTTTAGAAGGTCAAAGCGCTGAAGGCGCTTGGAGGCTCCAAGAGGAGCACGTGGCTCCACGATGTGGAAGTCGTGGTCAAGGTGCTAGTGGGAGAGATGCGCTCGGTTCGACTCATGCGCATGCCAAAGTGGTAAAGCTTTTTAATTATTAAATTTGATTTTTGCTTAGGCTAAAGTTTGTCTTAGGAGAAATAAGGGGAATATTTTTTTTGGATTTTAGCCTAAGTTAAAGAGAATTTTTATGAGTTTTATGAAAGGTGTTTGCTGAGATTAATTTGTGGGTAAAAATATTTTTACCTTAGAGGAAAGGAAAATTATTTATTGCATTATTTTTCAAAAGAATTATTTTTAAATGCAATATTAAAGTAGGGAGTTATAAGTAGAAATTGGGTTAATTTTTGAGGATATTTTTCTGAAGTAGCTTATGTCAAATTTGAATGGTTGAGATGAAATTGTGATGAGTTAGGGTTTTGAGAAGTGAATATTTAAACTATTGTGGTGTTGGATATTATTTTAAGAATGGAGTAATAAGGTGTATTTGTGAGTTATTATATGCTTTGTATTGTTATCTAACTTCTTTGAGCTTGGCAAAGAAGTGTTTGTGGTTGTGGCAGATGTTTGAGGTTCCTTCATCATCAAGAAAAAGGTATGAGCACATTCTTCCATAGTTGAGTTGATTGGTTGGTTTTCTGGAAAACAAGTTTGGAGTGAAAAGGATTTAATTTGATTTCCTTATTGAGTGTGTTGAGTTAATGCTTCAAGGTTTTCTGGAATAAAGAGTTGTTGTTAAAACCTTGTTTTATAAGCATTGTTGTTGAAGCCATTGGTTAAGTGAAGAATTTGAACTAGGGTTTGAAAAGAACATGAGTATCATTGTTATGTGAGATTGTTTTATAAGCATTGTTGTTGAAGCCATTGGTTGAGTGAAGAACTTGAACTAGGGTTTGAAAAGAACATGAGTATCATTGTTATGTGAGATTGGTTGATAAGCATTGTTGGAAATATTTTGAGTGAAGTGTTCATATGCTTGGACTAGGGTTTGTAAGCAAGGATTGTTTCATTGAGTGATTGGTTGAGTAGAGTTGGTTGAGCCTAGTCAAGTGGATGTGTGAAGTGATTGTTCAAGTTCCATAAAACAAACTATTCTATATTCTGAATTGATTTGAGAAAGTGATTGAGTATTGAGTTGAATTTGAAGCATATTGAGTCTCTAACAATTCTCTATATGTTTCTAAAAGAATGAGTGAAAGTGATTGAGCATTGAGGTGAATGTGAAGCATATTGAGTCTCTAACAATTCTCTATATGTTTCTGAAAGAGTGATTGAAAGTGATTAAGCATTGTGATGAGTATAGAGCATATTGAGTCTCTAACAATTCTCTTTATGTTTCTATGAGATTGGACAAGTTCTAGTGTGGACTTGTTGAGCAGATTTGAGGTAAGTCTTTGAGAAGACTTGTGGACATATTTGGGTAAGATTTTGTGGAAGCTTACAATACATATTGAGAGCAGATTTGGATAAGTTCTTGTGAGAACTTATTGAGAAGATTGGACAAGTTCTAGAGAGGACTTAAGGACAGATTGGTGTGAGATTTTGTGGAAGCTTACAAGGTAGATTTGAGATAAGTCTTTGAGAAGACTTGAGAGTAGAGTTGATTGATTGATTTGTTCAAACCTTGAGTTAAGGTTTGGGGTAGATCTAGTAGAGTTGATTTGAGATTTAGTCAAGCTTTGAGTTAAGGCTTGAGGACAGAGATTGAGGATAGATTTGTGCTAGATCAAAGGACTATGTTTAGTACAGATTCAAGGATAGAGTTTGGTGTAGATTTGAGGACAAGTTTGTGCCAGACCAGAGATAGATATTGAGGATAGATTTGTGCTAGACCGAAGGACTATGTTTAGTACATATTTGAGATAGAGCTTTGGAGGTGATAGAGTTGAGGATAGAGATCTCCAGCCAGAGTAGGGAGGACAGGTGTCTTCTATGGATAGAGTTCCATTTGCTAAGGGTAGTGGAGGTAGAGGTCTTCTAGAGGATCACCAGCCAGAGCAGAGTTAGGATATTGGTGTCTCCTATGGATAGAGATCCATAAACTTGATTTAGGGGATTGGTGTCTCCTTTGGACAGAGGTCCATAAACATTGTAATAGGGAAAGGATTCCCAAGAGATTGATTGAGAAATTTTTAGTAAAATATTTTCTTCGTGGAGTAGCCCACATTGGGTGAACCACGTAAATTTGGTGTCTCTATTGTGTGTGGTGATTTGTGCATTGCTTTGATTACTGCTATTGATATTGCTATCTATACATTGCATAATATTGATTGGGAAAGAAAAGTAAAAAGTGGTCTTATACTGTTCACCCCCTCTCAATATAAGCTTGTGTTCTTCAATTGGTATCAGAGCTGGGTTCCTTCTGAAGAGTTTAACAACTTGAAGGAAAAGCTTACAAGAACACAATGGATTCTAAGAATGGATCATCAGATAATTCAGCACCAATATTTGATGGAAGTGATTATATATATTGGAGTATGAGAATGAAGATTTACCTGATGGCACTTGGCAATGAGATTTGGGAAGCAGTTGAAAATGGATATGATCCCTCAGTTGATCCACCTACAGATAAGGAAGGTAAGCTTCTACAACATTACAATTCAAAAGCAATGAATGCAATTTTGAGAGGTTTGCATAGAACAGAGTCCATAAAAGTTATGCATTGTCAAGATGCAAAAGGAATGTGGGATAAGTTGCAAAATATATATGAAGGAGATAAAGGTGTCAAGAAAGCAAAGATACGAAACCTCAAAGGACAATTTGAAGAGTTAAGAATGAAGGATGAGGAAAACATTAGTACTTATCTACTTCGAATCGATGAGGTTGTTAATGCTATGCAAGGACTTGGACTTAAGGTTGAAGAATCAGATGTTTGTGATAAGGTCTTAAGATCTCTTCCAAAAATATTTAGTGAAAATATTTCTGCTATAGAAGAATCAAAGGATGGTGATTCTTTGACAAGAGATATGTTGCTTGGTATTCTTACAACTTTTGAGTTGAGAACAAAAGAACCTAATCCCCAGAAGGAAGCAACCTTCAAAGCAATCAAGAAGACAAAGGGTAAGAAGTCAAAATCAAGCAATGAGTCATCCAGTGATGAAGAAGCTAATTATGGCAAAAGGAACAAGGATTCAAGAAGATCTAGAGATGCAAAATCTGTTAGATGTTTCAATTGTGGAAAATATGGTCATTATGCAACTGATTGTCAAGAAGCTAAGAATAACAATGATGAAGATAAATAGGATCACAGAAACAGGGAATCAAAAAGATACAGGCATCAAAAGAAAAGCAAGGATGGACAAAGCAGACAAGGAAAGAAGTTCTTTCAAAGGCAAAAGAGGAGCTACTATGCAGACAAGGCAAGTAAGTACTCAAGTGATAGTGATAATAGTTTTTTAGATAATGATAAAGATGAAGTCCTATTTATGATTGAAGAAAAAGAAGTCAAGAAAAGGTCACCAATAATTCTCAAGTGTTTTAGATGTGGTAACTTTGGACATCTTGAAGATAGTTGTACAAGGAATGGTTTTAGTTTTAGTGATGATGAATATGAAGATACACTTGAAGGACCAGAAGAGAATATTCTAATGGCTCTAGAGAAAGAAGAAAGTGATCCTATAGAAGACAAGTCAAAATAAAATGAAGATGTGGACAAAGGTAAACAAATAGAGGAAGAATCAGATAAAGAAGGATATGATCTTAAGGGAGAACTTATTTATGCTCTTGAAATAGTAAAGAAGGTAAGAAAGAAAAACTCTAAACTTGAGTTTCAGTTTCAAGAATGTGATGAAGAGAGAAGAATGCTTATAGAGGATCTAGACAAATCAAAGGCTAAGACAAAGAAGTTCAAAGATAAGTTAGAAGAAAAGGTCTTAGAATGTGAAAAGTTAGAACAAGAAGTGGTTCTACTAAAGGAAGATTTAGAAAACTCCAAGAGTAAGCTACACAAGTTTGGAAAGAGTTCAAATATTGTGGATAAGATGATCAAGGTACAAAGAAGGCCAACAAACAAAACAGGTCTTGGTTTTGAACAGGCTCAAAAGAAACAAGAAGAAAAGTCAATCTCAAGTTTTGAAGGAGAAGAAACTTCAGAAGAAGACAATGCAAGAGAAAGTGAGACATCTGAGGATGAGTTGGACAACAGAAAGTTCAACAAAGACAGGAACAATGCACAAAGAAGAAATAGATGGAACAACAATCAGAATAGGTTAAGAGAGACTAAGAGACCAATGAGGTCAAGACAAGGAAACTTCAATGGAAGATGTTTTTCATGTCACAAGTTTGGGCACATGGCTTCACAGTGCAGGACACATGAAAGACAGGAATATGGGAACAGATAACTTTTCCATGGGTATTGCTACTCATGTAATCAGTTTGGTCACAAGGCAATGAATTGCAGGGTTCATGATAGAAAAGGATATGGCTTCACTAGGAGAAATCCTAAGACATTTGCACCTCCAAGGAATAATAACATTAAGTGTTATAAGTGCAATAATGATGGACACACAACAAAATGGTGTAGAGCAGACATTCCAGAATCAAGTATGAATAGGAACAGGAACAAGAACAGGAAAAGGGATATGGATATGAACAGGAACAGGAATAGGAACATGGATATGAACATGAACAAGAATAGGAACAAGAATAGGAACAAGAATATGGACATGGACAGGAGCATGGACATGGAAAGGAATAGTTAGAGGAATCAGAAGGATCAGATAAGAAGAAAAGAGGATAAAGGTAAAGACCAGTGCTTGTTGGGAGTAGAAATACTCCCACCCCAGAATTAACCACCTCAAGAAGAGGTGGGGGAGGGGCTAAGCTAAGAGAATCATTCTTAGCCCCGAGCCCCAAAGGTGACCCTTTGCCATTGATGTCAAAGGGGGAGAGATTTGAGTAAGGGGGAGAGATTTGGTATTTGAGTAAAGAGGAGAGATTCAAAAAGAGCATTGAGCTAGGGGAGCAATGTCCCAGGGGGAGTAAAACAAAGAAAAGGTTAAGTTTCTGGTAAAAATAATTTGGGTTGCCATCAATGACAAAGGGGGAGATTGTTGGACATTTTGAGTCAAAGTTGTCATTGATGTCAAGGAATGAAGTTGTCATTGATGTCAAGGAATAAGCTACCGTTGATGTAAAAAGGTCAAAAGGAACAATGCAAAGGTTAATGGCAAAAGAGCTTCATAATATTTTTAATATTATGTGGAAGCATAAGTTTAAAGGTTTTTATTAAAACCATGTTTTGGAAAAATAAAAGGTTTTCCTTAAAACCAATGATGGCAAAAATAAAGGGTTTTTTCATTAAAACCATGTGGGCAAGTTGTAAGGTTTTTCTAAAAACCAAGGAGGCCCTAAAGTTTGGTTTAAAAGGCCAAAGTCCATTTAATTATTAAATTATAATAATTAAATTCTTAAAAGAATTTAATTTATTATATTTAATAAATAATGGCCAAAGTCTAATGTTGGGCGTCGGTTCTTTCGCGTACATTTTCTATGTCTCCCTCCGCCGACTTCATCGCGTGCATTGTCGATGTCTTCCTCCACCGACGTGGGAGCACATTGGAAGGCATATGGCATATATATACCATAGCCTTTCCAAAGGTAAAATCATCCACCCGATTCGCTAAAGACTATCACATGCTATTTTGTGCGCATTCCTCACGGTAGTAACTTCGTGCAACGTGTTTCGCAGAGCGTGGGTGAAGGAGCCATATTTTGGCTCGTGTGTTTTAGAAGGTCAAAGCGTTGAAGGTGCTTGGAGGCTCCAAGAGGAGCACGTGGCTCCACGGCGTGGAAGCCACGGTCAAGGTGCTAGTGGGAGAGATGCGCTCGGTTCGACTCACGTGCATGCCAAAGTGGTAAAGCTTTTTAATTATTAAATTTGATTTTTGCTTAGGCTAAAGTTTGTCTTAGGAGAAATAAGGGGAATATTTGTTTTTGGAGTTTAGCCTAAGTTAAAGAGAATTTTTATGAGTTTTATGAAAGGTGTTTGCTGAGATTAATTTGTGGGTAAAAATACTTTTACCTTAGAGGAAAGGAAAATTATTTATTGCATTATTTTTCAAAAGAATTATTTTTAAATGCAATATTAAAGTAGGGAGTTATAAGTAGAAATTGGGTTAATTTTTGAGGATATTTTTCTAAAGTAGCTTATGTCAAATTTGAATGGTTGAGATGAAATTGTGATGAGTTAGGGTTTTGAGAAGTGAATATTTAAACTATTGTGGTGTTGGATATTATTTTAAGAATGGAGTAATAAGGTGTATTTGTGAGTTATTATATGCTTTGTATTGTTATCTAACTTCTTTGAGCTTGGAAAATAAGTGTTTGTGGTTGTGGCAGATGTTTGAGGTTCCTTCATCATCAAGAAAAAGGTATGAGCACATTCTTCCATAGTTGAGTTGATTGGTTGGTTTTATGAAAAATAAGTTTGGAGTGAAAAGGACTTAATTAGGGTTTCCTTATTGAGTGTGTTGAGTTAATGCTTCAAGGTTTTCTGGAATAAAGAGTTGTTAAAACCTTGTTTTATAAGCATTGTTGTTGAAGCCATTGGTTAAGTGAAGAATCTAAACTAGGGTTTGAAAATAACATGAGTATCATTGTTATGTGAGATTGTTTTATAAGCATTGTTGTTGAAGCCATTGGTTGAGCAAAGAACATGAGTATCATTGTTATGTGAGAGTATGACCATAATGTACTTTAATAGAATTAGTGTCATTACCAGTCTCTATGTCCTATTCTTCCTCTAAATTGGGATTCTCACTATCAACTTGATCATCCTCATGGCATTGAGGATTCTCTTTTGGTTTTATCATATTTTTCTTATTCCTAGGGTTTGGAGCCATAGGATCAAGAAAAATAGAAAGGGATAAAATAGGAATGAAAAGCTTACACAAAACTACAAAGAAAGAAAAAGAATTTTATTTTATTTTGCTTTTAATTTTTATAGTCTATGCAAACAAATTTAAATGATCTTGTTTAAAGTTTTAAAAGAAAAACAAAAGCTGATTAGAATTAAATTTTATTGGATAAAATCTGATTGGATCAAAGTGCAATTGAAGAGGATGATAGAAAAGGCTCCCTTCTTGAGAAGTTGTAAACACTCTGCAAAGGTTTCAAAGATGCTCAGATACAAAATTATCAATTGTAATATAAACTCCTGTTTTGAAACTTTTAAATTAAATAAAATAGAAATATATAAATATTTTTAATAAAATACATAAAGAAAAGGTTTTTATGATCTTCTTTTGCTTATTGTGGGAAAAACTTAACACTATCTTATTAATTCTCAAAGCAAGTGTGAAATTCCAACGACTTTCATTAATTTAAAATATTTTAATATACGCTTAAAATATTGGCCATGTTTAAGACAGTGACAAACAAATTCACAAGAGATGTTTGTTTAAATCCTCAAAAATATATATATACTGGCCTATCAACTTACCTCTAATTTAAGCATATTTTATCTATACAAATTAGAAGAACAATAAGGATAGAAATATTTACTATACTTTATGTGATATGAAGCATGTATATTTTATGTGCAACCCCATTTTGCAATGAAAAAGAATTAACATTTTATGCTTATCAACTGAGTAAATAGCAGAGTTACTTGGATGGCATAATTTTATTGGAAAATATTTCTTGTAAGGAAAAACGGTTGCACCAAAGACTTTATACATATATGAAGCATAATTTTTTTCAACTAATCTGCACTCAACTGATACTTGTGTCCTACATGGATGAATTGGAGGGAAAACTCAAGGAAGAATGATATGGGATGGGTTACACTTAAACCTCCTAATGAAAACCTAAAAATCATCTTCAAAAAGTCATATCACCCATTGGACTACAAATCTGTAATTCAAATTCCAAATAGATGTAAAGTTGTATCAAAATATAATTATTCTACAACAAATTGGGTATGTGGATGCAGATAGACTATGGCTACTGGAGGTCCTACTTTTTAATCTTCATATGATCGTCAGCGTAGATTAGGTTCTCTTCTAAAAGTTTCTAACAAGAAATCACACTAGATTGAATTTTTGTGATCCTAAACTTTTTTAATATTTGTACTTCATGCTTTCCAAGAAATGGGTTTGTGGAAATGGAATAACAACCAATATTCATGAAATTTGAGTAAGGGGGAGAGACTTGGTATTTGAGTAAATAGGAGAGATTTGAAAAGAGCATTGAGCCAAGGGGAGTAATGTCCTAGGGGAAGCAAAACAAAGAAAAGGTTAAGTTTTTGGTAAAAATAATTTGGGTTGCCATTAATGACAAAGGGGGATATTGTTGGACATTTTGAGTTAAAGTTGTCATTGATGTCAAGGAATAAGCTACCGTTGATGTAAAAAGGTCAAAAGGAACAATGCAAAGGTTAATGACAAAAGAGCTTCATAATATTTTATGGAAGCATAAGTTTAAAGGTTTTTATTAAAACCATGTTTTGGAAAAATAAAAGGTTTTCCTTAAAACCAATGATGGCAAAAATAAAGGGTTTTTTCATTAAAACCATGTGGGCAAGTTGTAAGGTTTTTCTAAAAACCAAGGAGGCCCTAAAGTTTGGTTTAAAAGTCCAGTCCATTTAATTATTAAATTATAATAATTAAATTCTTAAAAGAATTTAATTTATTATATTTAATAAATAATGGCCAAAGTCTAATGTTGGGCGCCGGTTCTTTCGGGTACATTTTCGATGTCTCCCTTCAACGACTTCATTGCATGCATTATCGACGTCTTCCTCCACTGACGTGGGAGCACATTGGAAGGCATATGGCATATATACCATAGCCTTTCCAAAGGTAAAATCATCCACCCGATTCACTAAAGACTATCACATGCTATTTCGTGCGTATTTCTCACAAAAGTAACTTTGTGCAACGTGTTTCGCAAAGCGTGGGTGAAGGAGCCATATTTTGGCTTGTGTGTTTTAGAATGTCAAAGCATTGAAGGCGCTTGGAGGCTCCAAGAGGAGCACGTGGCTCCACGGCGTGGAAGTTGCGGTCAAGGTGCTAGTGGGAGAGATGCGCTCGGTTTGACTCACGCGCATGTCAAAGTGGTAAAGCTTTTTAATTATTAAATTTAATTTTTGCTTAGGCTAAAGTTTATCTTAGGAGAAATAAGGGGAATATTTTTTTTTGGAGTTTAGCCTAAGTTAAAGAGAATTTTTGTGAGTTTTTTGGAAGGTGTTTGCTGAGATTAATTTGTGGGTAAAAATCCTTTTACCTTAGAGGATAGGAAAATTATTTATTGCATTATTTTTCAAAAGAATTATTTTTAAATGCAATATTAAATTAGGGAGTTATAAGTCGAAATTGGGTTAATTTTTTAGGATATTTTTCTAAAGTAGCTTATGTCTAATTTGAATGGTTGAGACGAAATTGTGATGAGTTAGGGTTTTAAGAAGTGAATATTTAAACTATTGTGGTGTTGGATATTATTTTAAGAATGGAGTAATAAGGTGTATTTGTGAGTTATTATATGCTTTGTATTGTTATCTAACTTCTTTGAGCTTGGAAAAGAAATGTTTGTGGTTGTGGCAGATTTTTGAGGTTCCTTCATCATCAAGAAAAAGGTATGAACACATTCTTCCATAGTTGAGTTGATTGGTTGGTTTTCTGGAAAATAAGTTTGGAGTGAAAAGGACTTAATTAGGGTTTCCTTATTGAGTGTGTTGAGTTAATGCTTCAAGGTTTTCTGGAATAAAGAGTTGTTGTTAAAACCTTATTTTATAAGCATTGTTGTTGAAGCCATTGATTAAGTGAAGAATCTGAACTAGGGTTTGAAAATTACAAGAATATCATTGTTATGTGAGATTTTTTTATAAGCATTGTTGTTGAAGCCATTGATTGAGTGAAGAACTTGAACTAGGATTTGAAAAGAACATAAGTATCATTGTTATGTGAGATTTTTTGGTAGGCATTATTGGAAATATTTTGAGTAAGTGTTAATATGCTTGGACTAGGGTTTGTAAGCAAGGATTGTTTCATTGAGTGATTGGTTGAGTAGATTTGGTTGAGTTTGTGAAGTAATTGTTCAAGTCCCATAAAATAAAATTTTATCTATTATGAATTGATTTAAGAATGTGATTGAGTATTGAGTTGAATTTGAAGCATATTGATTCTCTAACAATTCTCTATATGTTTCTAAAAGAATGAGTGAAAGTGATTGAGCATTGAGGTGAATGTGAAGCATATTGAGTCTCTAACAATTCTTTGTATGTTTTTGAAAGAGTGATTGAAAGTGATTAAGAATTGTGATGAGTATAGAGCATATTGAGTCTCTAACAATTCTCTTTATGTTTCTATGATATTGGACAAGTTCTAGTGTGGACTTGTTGAGCAGATTAAGGCAAGTCTTTGAGAAGACTTGTGGATATATTTGGGTAAGCTTTTTATGGAAGCTTAAAATACAGTTTGAGAGCAGATTTGGACAAGTTCTAGAGAGGACTTAAGGACATATTTTTGTGAGCTTTTATGGAATCTTACAAGGCAGATTTGAGCTAAGTCTTTGATAACAGATATAGAGAACAGAGATAGAGATAGAGAACATAGATTTGAGACAAGTATTTGAGACCAGAGATAGAGATTGAGGACAGATTTATGCTAGACCGAAGAACTGTGTTTAGTACAAATTTAAAACATAGCTTTGGAGGTGATAAAGTTGAGGACAAAGATTTCTAGCCAGAGCAAGGAGGACAGGTGTCTTCTATGGATAGATTTCCATTTGTTAAGGTTAGTGGAGGCAGAGGTCTTATAGAGCATCACCAACCATAGCAGAGTTAGGAGATTGGTGTCTCCTATAGATAGAGATCCATGAACTTGATTTAGAGGATTGATGTCTCCTTTGGATAGAGGTTCATAAACATTGTAATAGGAAAAGGATTTCCAAGAGATTGATGGAGAAAGTTTTAGTAAAATATTTTCTTCGTGGAGTAGCCCACATTGGGTGAACCATGTAAATTTGGTGTCTCTATTGTGTATGGTGATTTATGCATCGCTTTGATTACTTCTATTGATATTGCTATTTATTGTGCGTAGGTGTAAGAACAACATTTATTGAAGGTTGTTGAAGCTTGGGTGGCCCTGCATAGGATACACAAGCCCATCCACAACATCGAATCAAGCGCAAAGATACCACCATTGTTTTTAACTAGGTTTCAAATAACCCTAGTACATATAATAATTATATCAAAAGAAATAAGTAGTGTAAAAACCCACATTTGGGGCACACTGATTATAACACTTTTCTTATTTGTATTGTGCAATCATTATGTTACTTTTATTATTTATTATTTCACAGTTTATATTTGGTGTTATATGCTTGTGTGATCATGGTGGGACCCACAATGGGTTCTCTATGCTAACTTACTTTGTGACTAATTTGTCATTTTTGTTTTGTAAGTTTTAAAAAGTTTGTTTGTGTGATTTTCACAGAGCTAGGGTTTCTAGAAATTTACAGAATTCGATCAAAAGTTGCATAGACACCCTACAACGCTCAATGGGTACCCTACAGTGCTTAGTGAATGCCTTAATGTGTTCTAAAGGCTCAAGAGTGTATTTTACAGAGTTGGAAAAATATGCGTAGGCTTTTCTATAAGTCTGCTTTAAAACCCTAACCCCTCTACCTCATTTTTTTACGTTTTTACAAATAAAGTGATAAAAATAACATTATTCAATTTTTATTAAAAAATAATATTACATTTGAATCTTAGGCATTTAGAGTATTTTTGCATCCATATTCACTTTAGTTCATATTTCAAATTTAAATTTACTATTATCTGATGTGTTGTACTCAAAATTGTACTCAAAATTCTGCATATTGTTTTTATGTGAAGTGACAATTGCATAAATAGTTTGCATGATAGAGTTAAGAATTCCTCTTTCACTTGTCTAAATAGGAAAAAAATCAGGATACTCAAGTATACTCCCATTTTTGGAATCACTTGCTAATTTAGGGCAAAATATTAGATGAACCCTCTACTATTTAGAGTGGGTCTTAAGCGATGTACCCTACATTCTTTTGAGGAACTTAGTATTTCTGTTTTTGGCTTTTGATTTAGGCCTATAAAATTGGTTATTTTTGAAATTGTATGTACACATTAGAAAACATGAAATTTTAAAATGAATCACACATAGCACATTTCATATTAAATAGTAATGAGTTGGATTTCATCACCAACCATTACTTGAGATTTTGTGATAGTGGTCTTCATCTCCATCCATCAATATTTGCCCTTAGTCACCTTAGGATACCAATGAGCAAAATTTCTAGACTTCATCACCAGAAAGAATCTCATTTCCTAGCCAAGCCTTAGATTTCACCCTTCATAATTTAGATTAGCACATCTAAAACACATAAAACATAAAAAAAATCATTAAAAAAAAGATTAAAAAATGAGGTAAGACACATATGTTGCAAAAATATAGGATTGAGTTTCTTTACTTGATTTTGTGAAGTTTCATTTGCATTAATTTCTTGCATATTGCACATATTTGATTCATTAGCTTATGGTGTTAACTAGAAATTAAACAAAAGTATTGAATCAAATTTCCATCCACCAAAACACTTCATCCATATATTGTTCATCATCCTTCCCCACCACTTCTATGGTCAACACCACTAGTGTGATACAAACAAGTTGTTTAGATTTATATGTGGGTCCCTCACACACTGTGCAAACTATGATTTTTTGCATAGAGCCATCCACACAACCGTTCCACAAACAATATTATCTTCACCTACCATTGACCACTACACTAGCTTAGATATATAAAATATATATATCTATAAACGTCGAGAGTTATCAATCTCGAGGCGTCTATCTCATTTCTTGAATTTAAGATAAGATTTCATAAAATATTAATGTCGGTTTTTTAATAAAATATTAATATTGTTTATGACGTGGCTGACCTTCTTGGCTGCCATTGTAGGATGTCTATCGGTGTAATAACCCATATATACATGGCCAAAGTGTAAGCTCTTTATATATCTACTACCTATGTCTTAGAACCAATCCATAATTCACCCAAGCATGATCCTTCTTTTCAGTAGGAATCTTCCTCTTCCCAATCTTCTAGCCTTACCCAGGTGTATAACAACTCTATTTATGAGGTGTTAGTTGCACCTTCTCATCATTTGTCCATCCCTTAATAGTCATGCTCCAAGCACTTCCATACCATACTCATACATTACCACCTATGGCAATCCTTTGTATAGAAAGAATGAGATGCAATGTTTGTAATGCAAATGTATGAGATGCAATACATGAAATACAAGATGTAAAATATAATGCTATAAAATGAAAAAAATGAAATGTATGCAATCCAAATGTGTGAAATGAATTTTTGTTTTTGTGTATTAGCCATATATATACATATATAAATCACAGTAAGCATGGAACGATTTCAAGTGTATGATGTTCAATGGCTCGGGTTCTTCTACTCCCCCTAGCCTGGTAAGCTTATGTGCTCCTTGAATATTGTGAACTTAGATAGTAGAAAGTGACATGTATAGATGCAAATGACTTTGAGTTGACGTGTGATCAAATGCGTTAAGTGCCTTTGAATCCTTTTTAAATTGAAATGTGACCAAAGATATTAGGTGTCTTTGGAACTTTTTTTTCAAAATTGAGATGTGACCAAAGATATTTGATACCTTTGGAGCTTTTTGAGTTGAAGATATGACAAAAGTTTTTTTTTTATTCCTTTGGAGCCTTTTGAAATTGAGATGTGACCAAAGGGCTTAGGTACTTTTGGAGCTTTTTTTTTTAGAAATGAAATGTGACCAAAGGTGTTAGGTGCCTTTGGAGCTCTTTGAAATTGAAATGTGACCAAAGGTGTTAGGTGCCTTTGGAGATTTTTGGAAATGAAATGTGACAAAAGGGATTAGATACCTTTGGAGCTTCTTTGTTTTATGAGGAAGGTGTTATACCTTAAACATCCTATATTTGCTTGATGATTGATTGTGTGAGTGATTGGGAGGATGCGATATCCTAAGAATCCCTAGTATGCTTGATGAGTGATGATGTGAGTGACTGGGAGGATGTGATATCCTAAAAATCCCTAGTATTCTTGATGACTGAGTTAGTCCCAATATCCTGGTTAGATTGTTGAACAGACAGTTTGTGGGAAATACTTTCCTATCAACAATATTTTGGACAATGTATTTAAATGCATGGTAGTTGTTGATGTCATGGCACGCTTGCTGATGATAAGGATAGTACAAGTGCTTCTTATAACATTTTCCATGTGTCTTGTTAGGAATTAATTTTATTTTTGAAAGTGAAATCTCTTGTGCTTTATAAATCCTTCAAAAAATAGTTGCATAAGATTCTAAAAGCATCATGTAGTTGCAAAGGGGCTTTACAGGACGTTTGGTGTGTTTGTTTGATTGTTTTGGATGTTGAATTTGTGGTACAGGTATCGTAACTTGAGATGTAGATTGTGGAACTAGATTTTACAAATATTGTGGCTGTTGACATGGATGATGATAAAATTTATGATGACTCAATTGTAACTCAATGTTAGTGAGTCGAGTTAAAAAATTTTGTAATATTAAAGTGTGTTGACAATCTGATTACGAGCTTTGATTTGTTTGTTGAGTGTATTGTGGTAGGATGGATGGATTAGTGGATGGATGAGATTGAGTATGTTTTTGGTGGTGTGATTAATTGGGGGAATGGGGATGGAAACCATAGAATATTGTGGTACCCATGATGGACTTTGGGTGAAAAAGGTGGGTTGAGTAGAAATAGGTTGAGGCTTAGGGTTGACCACCTAAACTTGTTGTTAAGGACAAGACTAAGCATTCTATCACTTTTTAAGAAATTTATTAAGGTTTTCCCATTCTTCATGTATTTCTATATCTGAGGTAGATTGCATGAATGTGGATGGGATGGATGACGTAGGTGGAGGATAAGTTGCAAGTGAAATTACAGCTAGATAAGTGACATTGGATAAGGTGGAAGTTGACATTTGTGAAGCAGCATTGACATGTGCTTCATACAAAGGATTGCCATAGGTGGTAGTGTATGAGGATGGGATTGAATTTCTTGGAAAACCTGACTATTGAGGGATGGAAAACTTATGATAAGGTGTAGTTGATACCTCATAAAGAAAGTTGTTCCTACTCATAAAGTAAATTCAGGGTGGAAGATCAGGTGAACCAAAATTAGGAAGGCACTTCAAAAATATTGGGGGTTGAGTCATCAAAATGACTCCTCTTTATAATCTTCCCTTTGACATGTTAGGGTTTTTACGACACAATTTGAGCAACCGAGATTAAAACATGAGGAAGGTTGGAGATTAAATCTGGGTAAGTGGCATGGATTAAGGCGGATGAATGGCTAAGATTAAAATATGATGGATGGATAGGATTAATTCATATAAATATATGCATTAAACATATATAAATGTAATATATAAATATTAATATTTAAATATATATATAATGGATGGTGGGGATTGGGAAACATGGATGGATGACAAGTGGATATATTTTGGTGTCTACAACTTCACAAGCATACACCACACACATACATATCTGAGTGTGTGTGTGTGTGTTTATTTTTTCTTCATTTGACCTTTTAGTCCAAAATGAACCAAGAAGATAAGACCCTATTATAACAAGAGGTAATGATTTCACATTTTAAGCTAAAATAATTTGAATTCCAATATTACCTCAGTAGCTTCCTTTAGTCCTTCCATACCCTAATTTTCAAGTTAATATCTTCAGAGATAATTTAGCATCCTCTATTCCCTTGTAAATGGGTAAGATCAGTATTATAAAATGCCTGGGGTAGGACCTAGTGGTAACCATAGGTTCTAGGTTTTGATTGCACATTTCCTTATAGGTAAAAATTGGTGCTTGTAGTGTATCCATTCTTAATACCAATTATTTCACTATACTTATAAAACTTTGCATATTTGGATTGTTGTTGTGCAATACCCCTAGATTCCTTAAATGGTTATAGGTGAATTATTAAAAAGGAACTTGGTTAATGTTGGAGACATTAACACTATTATAATATGGGCTATGATATGGGATGTTCTGTGTAGTATCTTGTTGTGGGAAATAATTCACATTTGGTGGAATATAATGAATGTTGAGAGAAGAAACATTGTTGGAAGGAGTAAATTGAAAATTATTTTGATATGCACTACTAATTGGAGGATATTGTGAAAATCCCTCAATGTTGGTGGTTTTTGTAGTAGCATATGTGGGTTTATGAAATGGATTAACATTAGGAGAAGATTGAAACAATGGATTGATGTGAATATTTTGAGGAGAATTGACTTGATGATGATATGTTCTAGCTTCATTGAAGTAGTGTCTCTTTCCAAGGCTTCATTTAGGGCTTCCCTATGTTGTCTAAAGAAATTAAAGAGATATTTATGTGATTTTAAGGTGACTTGACCATAATGTCCTTTAATAGAATTAGTGTCATTACCAGTCTCTATGTCCTATTCTTCCTCTAAATTGGGATTCTCACCATCAACTTGATCATCCTCATGGCATTGAGGATTCTCTTTTGGTTTTATTATATTTTTCTTATTCCTAGGGTTTGGATCCATAGGATCAAGAAAAATAGAAATGGATAAAAGAGGAATGAAAAGCTTACACAAAACTGCAAAGAAAGAAAAAAAATATATTTATTTTTGGCTTTTAATTTTTATAGTCTATGCAAACAAATTTAAATGATCTTGTTTATAGTTTTAAAAGAAAAATAAAAGCTTATTAGAATTAAATTTGATTGGATAAAATCTGACTGGATCAAAGTGCAATTGAATAGGATGATAGAAAAGGCTCCCTTCTTGAGAAGTTGTAAACACTCTGCAAAGGTTTCAAAGATGCTCAGATACAAAATTATCAATTGTAATATAAACTCCTGTTTTGAAACTTTTAAATAAAATAAAATAGAAATATATAAATATTTTTAATAAAATACATAAAGAAAATTTTTTTATGATCTTCTTTCGCTTATTGTGGGAAAAACTTAACACTATCTTATTAATTCTCAAAGCAAGCGTGAAATTCCAACGAATTTCATTAATTTCAAATATTTTAATATACGCTTAAAATATTGGCCATGTTTAAGACAGTGACAAACAAATTCACAAGAGGTGTTTGTTTAAATCCTCAAATAAATAAATATATATATATATATATTGGCCTATCAACTTACCTCTAATTTAAGCATGTTTTATCTATACAAATTAGAATAACAATAAGGATAGAAACATTTACTATACTTTATGTGATATGAAGCATGTCTATTTTATGTGCAAACCCATTTTGCAATGGAAAATAATTAACATTTTATGCTTATCAACTGATTAAATAGCAGATTTACTTGGATGGCATAATTTTATTGGAAAATATTTCTTGTAAGGAAAAATGGTTGCACCCAAGACTTTATACATATATGAAGCATAATTTTTTTCAACTAATCTGCACTCAACTGATACTTGTGTCCTACATGGATGAATTGGAGGGAAAACACAAGGAATAAGGATATGGGATGGGTTACACTTACAACATCCTGATGAAAACCTAAAAATCATCTTCAAAAAGTCAGATCACCCATTGGACTGCAAATCTGTAATTCAAATTCCAAATAGATGCAAAGTTGTATTAAAATATAATTATTCTACAACAAATTGGGTATGTGAATGTAGATAGGCTATGGCTACTGGAGGTCCTACTTTTGAATTTTCAGATGATCGTCTATGTAGATTAGGTTCTCTTCTAAAAGTTTCTAACAAGAAATCACACTAGATTGATTTTTTTTTATCCTAAACTTTTTTAATATTTTTACTTCATGCTTTCCAAGAAATGGGTTTGTGGAAATGGAATAACAACCAATATTCATGAAATGTGACAAAAATTGTACAAAGTCCTGCAAATATTTTGTATCATCGTAAAAATTTCTAAACCACTCAGTCAAAAAATTAGCTAGAGTTGTTAACCCTTTAAAGAGGAGATAATAACAAAAATAATGCATTTATTTCATAAACATAGAGCAGGAAATGGTACCCATAGATTAAATAGACAACCACTAAACCAATTTTTTTATACCATAATGTTTACATACCTTTTTAAATTTTTAGTTATACCAATTTTTTTTATACCATAATGTTTACAGATATTTTATAATTTTTAGTTAGATTCTCCAATAGCTTGTTTTTATAAAGTAAATAACAAGATGGATTTAAATAATGAGTTAGATTATTATATACAAAATAATGTGTATTTTGGTTTAATGGTTGATACAAATAGATGATGTAGCCCACAACAATGTTCAACTCTAAATGACAAAAAATAGGCTATATAGCTCAATGTGACTAAAGATGATATGTAGAGGTCCAAGATTCAAATGCCACTCATTATGAAGGAAGCAAGACCCCTCATAAAAACATGTGTGTAAAATCATTGAAAAAAATAAAATAATGATGATCATAGCTTTTAAATATATATATAGACAAACAATATCAAAATCAATATTTTGACCTAGGTTCAAACCAAGGTAGTAGTTTGACCTAACTCCATTGAGTGCCCACCAGTCCAATGACATTGGTACCAATATGAAGCCACCAATGGCATCTCTCATTCTTCCTTGTTAACAAGGAGGTGTGGTATGGGTTATAGTGGAAGCATAGTAGAATGACGGGTAGTTACCAATTTCTTTATGTAACAAAAAAAATGTATTTTACAAAGCAAGGCATGTGGAGGCTATGAAGACAAAATTCATGGCATCCCAATTAAGATTACAGGCCCAACCATGAAGGTAGAAATCAAAGTACCCCTAGTTAGGGTTACAAGCTTGATGGTGATGGTAAGGGTTATAAGCCTAGTTGATGTCATAGAATTAGTGTCATCCACAATTAAGGTTATAGGTCCTATGGAGGTTGTATCGTCAGAAGCACCTCCATAAAGGTTATAGGTCCAATTAGGGTTGCCTAGCAAACATTACAAATATTATGAAGACAAAATTAGTACAATTAATTGATAATAATATTAATATAATTTTTGTAATTTTTTTTAAATAAAATTACATTTTTAATAGTGGTTATATTTTGAATCGTTTTCAAAATTAAATCACATTTTCCCTCTCAAAAGTAAATGAAAATTCTAATGAGAAAAAAACATAAATTTAGCTCATTGGGAGGTGGATCCTTGTTATGCTATGGTAATGGTTCCAATAGAATCATTTTTATTATTGAATATTTATATTGGCTTCCACGGTAGGTTAACTAATGGGCCCTTGAGCATTAGGATTTTAGTGGTGTTTTATGTTAGTTGGCCCTTCAACATTAAGGTTAGGTTAGTGTAATTTAATGTATAAATAGGAAGAAATATGTGATGATTTGCATTTGGATATAAGTAGCCTCTTTCAAGAATAAGAGACTTCACCTGTCCAAGTGACTACACTTGCTCATAAGTGTATTACTTATAATTTCATTATTTGCATATTTTTTATTTGTTCTTGCTAATAGTTAAATGGTAGTTGTTGTTTTGTTTTATAACAAGTGGTACTAGCTTAGATATATAAAATATATATATCTATAAACATCGAGAGTTATCAATCTCGAGGCGCCTATCTCATTTCTTGGGGGTGTGATAGATAATTCTCTTAATGTCGACGGATAATTTTCTTAATGTCAGCTTTTTTAATAAAATATTAATATTATTTACAGTGTGGCTGACCTTCCTCGCTGCCATTGTAGGATGCCTATCGGCGTAATTAGAGCTATATTTTTTTTTGGTAATACTTCTTATACACATCCACCATGGGGATTGAACTCGGGTCACATCACCCATAATTCAAGTGGCATCCTTGTCGGTAGACCACACTCACGGGGATAGAGCTATATTTTTAGCAAATACACTTTGCTAAAAACATGGCTCTAATACCACTTATAAAATAAAACTACTATTTAACTATTAACAATAACAATTTTAGGAATTTGCAAATAATGAAACTATAAGAAATACACTTACCTAGTTACTTGGAGAGGACAAAGTTTCTTATTCTTAAAAGAGGTGACTTATATCCAAAACCAAAACCATCACATCATTCTTCCTATTTATATATTAAATTACACTTACCCTAACCAACAAATTAACCTAAAGTGGTACTAATGTTAACCCTAATGTTCAAGGGCCCACTAATTATATTAATGTGGGAGCCAATATAGATAATAAAAATCACTCTATTGGAACCATTACCATGGCATAATGAGGACCCACCTCCCAATGAACTAAACTTGTCTTTTATTATTGGAATTTTCATTTGCTTTTGAGAGGAAAAATATGATTTAATCTTTAAAATGATTCAAAATATAACCACTAAAAAATATATATAAATTTTATTAAAAAAATTACAATAATTATATTAACCTTATTATCAATTAAATTGTACAAATTTTACCTTTATAGTGTTTACTAGGCAACCCTAACTACCACTATTGGGCTTGGGGTGCACCTGCGTTTATGACTTCCACTTTGCCTATAACACTAATTAGTGATGCCACGAATTCTATGTTCATGGCATCAGCTAGGCTTGTAACCCTAACCACCATCGTCAAGCCTGTAACCCTAACTAGGGATACTTCAATTTTTGCCTTCATGGTTGGGCATGTAACCCTAATTGGGGTGCCATAAATTTTGCCTTAGTAGCCTCCTAACCACCACCGTCAAGCCTATAACCCTAACTAGGGGTACTTTGATTTTTGTCTTCATGGTTGGGTCTATAACCCTAATTGGGGTGCCATGAATTTTTTCTTCATCCCCTACCCCACCTCCTTGTTAAGAATGAGGAATGAGAGAGACCATTGGTGGCTCCAGATTGGTACCAATGGTGGGTACTCAATGGAGTTAGGTCAAACTACTACCTTGGTTTGAACCTATGTCAAAATATTGAATTTGATATTGTTTGTCTGTATATATATAAAAGTTGTGATCACCACTATTTTTATTTTTTCAATGAGTTTACACACGTTTTTTATGAGGGATATTGCTACCTTCATAATGAGTGGGATTTAAATCTTGGACATCTACATATCATCTTTAGTCACATTGAGCTATATAGCCTATTTGTTGTCATCTAGATTTGAATATTGTTGTGGGCTACATCATCTATTTGTATCAGTTTTAAAAACGTATTATGACCTACTAAAAATTGAATGGGTCTTATAAGGAGATTTTAGGATCATTGAGTGGGATAGACGATGTTGGAGGGTGTGGAACATCTCATAAACATAAAAATAAAAATGAATCCTATGGATTTCAAACATATTCGAGGTCAAAAAATTTCAAACATATCTCAATGGTATGATTGACCTAATTGTAAATAAGGTTTGCATAGGGTCCACACATTTTTTAGACATTTGATATTTGCTTTATTATTGTTACTTTTATAAAAAGTGATGTGTATTGGTGGATATGTCAATTTTTAGCTAGGGCCATTCTCCCATTCTATATATTAATTATTGGAGTTGAAGGCAAAGCCACTACTCACTTCTCATTCAAAATAAATGTTTTAAACATAGTGATAGGTGAAGAAATTTCAAACATACCTTAATGGTATGTTTGACCTAATTAGAAATAAGGTTTGCATAGGGTCCATGCATTGTTTTATACATTTTATGTCTACTATACTATTGCTACTTTAATGGAAAATGATGTGTGTTTCCGGATATATCAATTACCAGCGCAAATCGTTACCCTATTCTACATATTGATTATTCAAGTTGAAGACCAAAACACTACTCATTCCTCATTTAAAAATTAATGTTTTATATTTCAACTTGAAAAATTGTCTAAATAACATTGAAAACAACTAGCAACTAGTATCCATACTTTATGTGATGTGGATTGTTTAGCAACTAGTATCTATACTTTATGTGATGTGGATTGTTTGGTAGAAGGAGGCCACTAAAGTTTGTCATAGCAGTCCTCTTATGTTCCCAAAGGAAGATGAGCATAAGAATAAGAATATTATCTCACTTATGATCTTGGTAGGAACAAGATGAAAATGAATATTTTTAATGAAGGAAAAAAAGGAAATGTTTAAGCCCTAAAAGCACAACTTAAAAGTTTTGAAGAATATAAAGCCAAATATACTAGAATTTAGAGACTAAATTCATTAGATTACAAATGACAATGTTCTTTTCAAAAAAAAATTCCAATTGCCAAAAAGAAAATGTAATTCAAAACAAATAATAGTTCTTAAGTGAAACATAACCAGATTTTGAAAGAGGAATTCAATGATAGTAATAGTTTTTATTAACATTTTAAAACTATGTTTTTTTTTAACGCAAAAAACCCCTTTTGGGGCCGCCTTGGTTTGAGAGACCACGAACAAGGGGTTCTACACCGTCAAAGTCACCCGAGAGTCACACCCGACCTTGCCCGCACCAACATTATCAATTGGATTTTGGATACCCAATTCAGATTTTTGGTAGGGTGGAGATTTGAACCTGGGACCTCCCTTGGAGGATTGCCCTCTCCTCTCCAACTCACCTACAACACCTGGGTAAAAACTCATTTATAGTGGAAAACACCCCTTTCGAGGTGCCACTTTTAACAGGTTGGGCATAAAAGGAATGGAGCCTTGTCGGCCTCTACCAGTACATAAGACATTCCTAACTATACCATATATCTATAGGATGGAGACAAGAGGAATGGAACCTGGGTCGGCCTCTACCAGCACCCAGGGCATTTACCACTACACCACAACAAACAGATTTAAAACTATGTTATTTTCAATTGGTGTTGAACAATTGTGATATACAACCATGGGTATATTACACATAGTTTCTCAAAAAATCAAAGGCTATGAAAAACTTTATTTAATTACAAAATATAAAATAATTTACTAATATCCATAGATGACTAACGTAACCACTCATTATAAAGATGTATTGCTATTATAATGCATTTCATATAAAGGAAACTAAACTAACATAAACTAAGGTTTAGATCTAAAATGAATAATTTCTAACATGCTAAAAGTAGAGAGAGTATAAATAAATTAATATGTTCAAAATATAGAGAGAACAACTACACTAATTTGTAAAGAATGTCCAACATAAAATTCAGTTTAAAATTCAAGGGCTTATAATTATCTTAAAAAATATTTTTAAGAAACTTGTGACAAAATCAAGTGAGACTTCATTTTGAATATAACGGACCAAGTGGGGTTGATACTTTATTCAATGTTGCTATCACCATAGCTACTATGCAATGACAAGAAATTAATATAATTGAGGTTGCATATATATAATTTATTATTATTATTATTAATATTATATCTAAAATAAACTATATATGTCCTGTGAGTGCTTCTTTGGCAGGAAAAACCATTTAAATCATTTTTTAAATAAGGTTTGACAACTACTATACTACTCCTGATGGACATGGGACTAGTACTATATATACACAATTGTCTGACTCATTATTGGCTTCAGACCTTTTAATGTTCATAGTAGATTCAAGGTTTCAAACTATATACACAATTGGCTGACTCATTATTGGCTTCAGACCTCTTAATGTTCATAGTAGATTCAAGGTTTGAAACTATAATAGAAGAATAATTCACATCACTAGTTTTCCTTACAGGTATTATTTATTCCCCTAAAAAGGGCACTGTTTTGATCTCATCATTTTCAGTGTATCCAAGACTGCAAATAAATACTATGTAATCTTCATAGAAGTCCTTGCGCCATTGCTTGTACAGGACTCACTTGACCTGGACTAAAATTGAAAGGGTTTGTGGTTTTCACAAACGGGGAGAAACTGCTACAAATTTACAGATGGCATTGCACAGCGAAAAGGCAACAGGCATTTCCTTTGCAAATACATGGCGAGTGCAAAAAAAACAGAAAAGGACTTCTTCAATCATAGGCCCATCCATGAAGGCTAAGCATCACCATAGCAATGGCACTGAAATGAGAAAAAAATCGTATACAAATCCTACATATTAATCTTTTTTTTCTCCATTACACTTGGAATTTGTAATATCAAATTTGTAAGAAAGAAAAGAAATTTCTCACCGAAAACTGATAGCAAGCTAGGCTCGTCTATGTTGAGTTTTAACATAATAACCTCTGACTGGTTTGCTAGAGAAATAAAATAAAATGGACACACCGAGTGTAAGAATGTTGCATAATGATTTGTTTGTTGTGGTGTAGTGGTAAATGCCCTGGGTGCTGGTAGAGGCTGATCCAGGTTCCATTCTCCTTGTCTCCATTGGTATAGTTAGGAATGTCCTATGTGTTGGTAGAAGCTGACAAGGCTCCATTCCTTCTATGCCCAACCTGTTGAAAGTGGCACCTGAAAAGGTGTTTTAGTTTACCCCTGCCTCCTTGAGTCTTGAGTCTTACCGAAAGTGACATTTTTGAGATGTTTTTCACAAATTAAAAAAAAATGTTGCATAATGTAATTGGATGGAGATAAGGTTTATATAGAGTTTATATTAAATATTATTTTAAAATTAAAAATTTAATTAATATATTAAAAGTTGGGACGGTTAATTTAACAACAATAATTCAATAAATATGTATCCATAGTTGAGGATAGTTGGGACGGTTAATTTAACAATAATGTAATAAATATGTATCCATTGTTGATGATGGTTGGGCCAAGGGTTAATATTAAATATTGGTCTAATAAAATTTAAATTATATTTAATATTATTTAAAATATTAAAAAATATAATTAATATAGATTACAAATTTTATTTATTTATTTAGAGAGATTTCCACTAGTTTAGGGTTGGTCATCTCATTTTACCATAACCTCTCATTAAAGATGATATATTAAATATTATTTAAAATGTAAAATTTAATTAATATATTAAGAGTTGGGATGGTTAATCTAACAACAATAATGCAATAAATATCTATCCATAGTTGAAGATGGTTGGGTCTAAGAAGCCTTAATAATAAATTTTAGTCTAATAAAAACTAAATTATATTTAACATTATTTAAAATATTAAAAATAAAATATATAGATTACAAATTTATATAGTTTAGGGTTGGCCACCCCATCCCACCATGACCTCTCATAAAGGGAGATAAGGTTTATATAAGGTTTATATTAAATCTTATGTAAATTAAAAATTTAATTAATATATTAAAAGTTGGGACGGTTAATTTAACAACAATAATGCAATAAATATGTATTCATAGTTGAGGATGGTTGGATGAAGCGTTAATATTAAATTTTGGTCTAATAAAAATTAAATTATATTTAATATTATTTAAAATATTAAAAATAAAATTAATATAGATTACAAATTTTATTTATGTATTTATTTAGAAAATATTACCACTACGTAACTCTTAGGGTTGGCCATCCCATCCCACCATGACCTCTCATAAAAAAATATAAGGGTTATATAAAACTTATATTAAATATTATTTAAAATTAAAAAATTAATTAATATATTAAGAGTTGGTACGGTTAATCTAACAATAATGCAATAAATATGTATTTATAGTTGAGGATGGTTGGGGTCTAAGAAGCCTTAATAATAGATTTTGGTTTAATAAAATTTAAATTATAATTTAAATTTTATTTAAAATATAAAAAATGTAATTAAAATAGACTACGCATTTTATTTATTTATTTAGAGATATTTCCACTATGAAAGTTTAGTTTCCACCCCATCCCATCATGACCTCTCATAAAGGGAGATAAGGTTTATATAAAACTTATATTAAATCTTATGTAAATTAAAAATTTAATTAATATATTAAGAGTTGGGATGGTTAATCTAACAACAATAATGCAATAAATAAGTATCCATGGTTGTGGTTGAGGATGGTTGGGTCTAAGAAACCTTAATAAAAAAAAATTGGTCATAAAATTTATATTATATTTAATATTATTTAAAATATTAAAAATGCAATTAATATATATTATAAATTTTATTTATTTATTTAATGTAAAAAATTCTCACAAATGAATGGTGTTTAGGGTTGGGCATCTCCATCCAACCATAATCTCTCATAAGGGAGAGATAAGGTTTATATAAAGTTTATATTAAATATTATTTAAAATTAAAAATTTAATTAATATATTAAGAGTTGGGATGGTTAATCTAACAAAAATAATGCAATAAATATGTATCCATAGTTGAGTATGGTCGGGTCTAAGAAGCCTTCATTATAAATTTTGGTCTAACAAAAATTAAATTATATTTGATATTTTTTAAATATTAAAAATACAATTAATCGGTGATGTGACCTGGGTTCAATCCCCATGGCGGATGTGTATAAGAAGTATTTACAAAAAAAAATACAATTAATATAGATTACAAATTTTATTTATTTATTTAGTGTGAGAAATCTCAAAAAAAAAAAAAAATACAATTAATATATATTACAAATTTTATTTATTTATTTAGTGTGAGAAATCTCCAGGACTGGCGTTTAGGGTTGGGCATCGTCATCCCACCATGACTTATGATAAGGACGAGATCTGAGCTTATCAATAGGGGCCAAACACATAGCCATAAACACACACTCTCCAAGGCCATGGTATGAACCTTGGACCTTTCGAAGAAGAGCCAAAAACCTGATCGTTGCTTTTGGTGCAATAGATTACAAATTGGGTCTATATAATTTTATTTATGTTTATTTTATATTTGATTTTTTTAATATAGTTGACCTTTTAATGGGCATGTTTTCTTAATCTATGGTTAAAAATTTAATTTTTGTAATCATATAGAATAAAATTTAATTTTTGTAATCATATAGAATAAGAAGGAAAATGCTTTTTAATGTCCATGAGGTTATAGGTTAGAAATAAATTTTATAGATTAATTTTAAATTAACAAGACAACTAATATGTATTAGGATTTGGTCCTATGGGTTTGATATGAGTGAGGAGTTAGGAGATTCACGTTATAATCCAATGTTTCTATGCTATAAAAGGGTACTCACTAAATCTATGAACCATCTAGACGTAGAGGTCATGACTATACATAAATCAATATGGAGTGACTATGCACTTGTTAACAATGTGAAGCCCTAAGATCACCCTCAAATTTTCTATATCCAAGCTTAACATTAACATTCTAATCAAATAGCATGATCTCAAAGAATTGATGAATCTCTTTTGCCATAATATGAAATGACCTTAAGCAATCGTAGGGGTTTCTCACACTAATCAAATAAAAAATAAATAAATAAACTTAAAACTTTATAATATTGTATGGCATATGTTAGGACTTTGGAAAATATGAAGAGAAAGAAGGTATATTAAAGCCTAAACCTAAAACACAATAATAGAGGTTGTATCGCTCCAAATTTTTTGCATCCTTACCTTCAGGCTATAGGATCCGCGCCCGAAAGGGGGATGCGAGAAGGATGGGACAATACCTCGGACTGAGAGGCCCTTTGAAGGTCGCGCCTCTCGGGGAGGGGGTATAAGGGTGAATTTTCGATGGATGGTGGGTTCACCAGGAAACTTTTGAGTGGCAGTTTCCATGCCTAGGTTGAGAATGGGTTTGATGTGTTCATTTTGTACTTTAATCATTCATATCCTAGGTTTGGCCAAGATGAATCTAAGCTATTCTATATGCCAATGCTGATTTATATGGATACAGAAAACATGAATAAGTGCTAAACATAGAAAGTGTGCTAAATAAGATAGAATGTACCTGATTTCGGATGTCTGATGAAGATTCTGAGGTTTGTAGAAGTCCAGATCATCTCAAATCTTACATAATCATCTGCAATTGCATAGAATCATCTCAGATCATAGTCGGTCATCTGAGATCAGACGAGATCATCGTCGACCTGATGAATTCGTCAAACGAATTCGTAGAAACCTGCAATCACAGAAACAGATACCAAAGACCAAAAATGCAACTGCAAAAGCAAGGGGAAATGATAGAAATAATAGTAAACTTGCCTAAATGATAGATCTAGATAACAATTAAAGGAAATGCATTAATTTAATAATTTATTTTAACTTTATCATGCATCTATGCTAAATGAGGTGAACTCCAGAATGCAGAAATAGAATAAACTAAGTTAATGCATAAGGAAATGAAGAGAGAAGATAAAAAAATGCAAACTCCAGGCTCTGATTGCCCCCAATCTGGACTACAGTCGAGATCACCTCCAATCATACGAGATCATCGCCGATCTACGATAGGATCATCCGAAATCGTCTGGAATCGCCAGTGACGATCCGAGCTTGCTCCGACTGAAAAACAGTAAAATTCCTGCAAGAAAACTTGAAATACACAATGCAAACGATGGTGTGAAGGTGTTCTAATGCACGAAAAGTTAAAGTTGTAGGGAAATCAGTCAGCCAGGGGGATAAACTGAGAAAATCCTAGTTTATATAGGATTAGGGGGAGGTTAGGAGGTTGGAGATCATCCCAATTTGGGAGATCTCCAACGGGGAGACTCTAACCGCATAGACACGCTTTCTGCCCAAGTTAGAGAAGCTGTTGAAACAGAAGCTAATTATGAAAATCAGTTTTGGGATGAAATCGTCTGGACGTTCTGTTCCAGATGAATTCGTCAGATCTGGGATGATTTCGTCTGATCGTCGACGATATCGTCCAACGGTCAAAACAAATCCTAAAAATGGCACGAAAAACAAGGGGAGCGGGTAACGGGCGGTTTTGGGGTTAAAATTCAAATTTTTATCTTTTTACTAAGGTTTAACTACGCCAATTTTAGGGTGCTACATTTTCCCCCTCTTTAGCGAATTTTCCAAAGAAAATGCGTTAAAGACGAGTTCTTCCCATTTTACGAGAAAGCAAAAATTTACTCAATTTTTTAGACGACGATTCTAGGTCGAATCGTACGACTGCTTACTATGGTGCCCCCTCCGTGTTTTTACCCAAATCGAACGTTTGAGGTAAAAGCGAGAAAAGCAAAATTAAAAATGTTGTTGTTTTTAAAATAAAATTAAGAAAAATAGGGTAAAACCCTAATTCATTTTTACTATTCATTTTTCACTATTTTTAGAGCTCTGCAGACAAAATGGTTGAGACAGCGCACAGATCGACAGAGGTCCGGCACGGGCTACGGGTAAGGATCTAAACCTAGTGAATTATATTTTAATTTGATTTGTGTAATTTTTGATTGAAATTTTGACTATTTTGGGGCATCGCGACCATTTTTAGGCCGTCGACGACGTCGGGATGAAATCGTCCCAATTTCATCGAAATCATCCCTAGATCGTCGATTTCGTCTGAGGGCGAAATCGATGAAATAGGGGCGATCCCGTCCAACAAGGGGTGATCCCCAAGTTGAGAAATCGGAGATGATTTCATCCTACAAAGGATGATTTTACCCAATTTAGGATGATATCATCCAATGGTGGACGATATCATCATTTTTATGAAATTAAGCTTGTTTGAATTGCATTTAATTGATTGTAATAATTGTTTTATTAATGAATTTTGTTGTTTTATTGTTTATTTTGTAGAGGGGATTACTAAAGAGTCGGGAGTGGAAATACGGGGGGCTGAGGGATGATGTGGCCATGCTCGACCAAGTGAAGCGAGACCTACTGACATAGGTCGGCTTACGACATGTGGCAGAGATGCCACAAATACCGATAGACATGGGGCTACTGATAGCCCTAGCAGAGAGATGGTATCCGGGGTCATCCTACTTCCAGTTACCGATAGGGGAGATGGCTCCCACACTAGAGGATGTATGGAGGATCTTGAGGATCCCCATACAAGGATGGTTTATGACTCCTACGGCCAATCAGGGCCAGGCTATGATGAGGCTGTGCGGAGACCCGAGCTTCACCCTGGAGAAGGGCGGAGTGAACATCGAGTCTCTGAGGTAGATGCCTGGGGCATCTAGGTTGACTCAAGTTTTGGCAGGGATAGTGGGTGGCCTACTATTGTGCCACCAGAGTGGGTGCAGATTACCATGGCTCCTTTCAGATGTGGTCTACGACATGAGAGACCATGGGTACAGATTTGCATGGGGCAGCTTTGTACTATGCCGCTTGTATAGGATCCTGCATGGGGTCGTATACAAGGGAGGCCGATGTCTGGTTTTGACATCGCTACTACAGATTTGGTGTTGGGAGCACATCACGGTGCGGAGGCCGATAGGACTCCCACTGATAGGGGTTGACCGAGAGAGACCCCAAGTTTTCTATTGGTGGCTCTAGAGAGGGTCACAGTGATGGATAGATCTGTCGATGTCACGGAGGTTGCTAGATGACCTCATCCTAGACCAGATCACCTAGAGGCCATGGAGAGAGCATCCAGGGTGGGGAGAGGATGGACAGGAGTTGGCTCGCATCAGGTGAGTCTACTGGCTGAGGATGGAGCAGGGAGAGGTAGAGCTCCATCGCTACGACCGAGTTTTATGATAGTTCGGTCTACAGTAGGGGATCCCTTCTCTCAGGGACTATGAGTACTCCTAGACTATTCGGGATAATACCACACTGAGCGGGGCTTCGGATATGCAGTGATTCTAGAGCCAAGACATGGATGATGCCCCCATCCAGCCAGTGGATGGGGATGACATTGGGGTTGCTGATGGATATGATGCTTGGTACGTAGGCATCCACCCTCCTCGGATGATGAGGGCATAGGGTCCGATGCATGCGGTTGTGCGATGGATGGGGAGGCGGTGCCAGGCTACCATTGAGGCAGCACGAGGTCACGAAGGGAGAGAGCAGTGATGGTCTCCATAGGAGAGATGCCAGAGGATGCCATAGGCTCCATAGAGACCACAGTGGATAGGGAGGAGGGAGGAGGGATTCCCTTCTCAGCAGGGGGAGAGGCCACCATCGCCCGATAAGGGCAAGGGTGTCGAGGTAGGGGAGAGCAATGAGATGATGGCTCTCCGGGCTGAGGTTGCCCACCTTCGGGCTCAGGTGCAGACACTACAGGATGAGGCTACATGGCTCAGGG
Organism: Wollemia nobilis; assembly: GCA_028583015.1. NCBI lineage: Eukaryota > Viridiplantae > Streptophyta > Pinopsida > Araucariales > Araucariaceae > Wollemia > Wollemia nobilis. Next base: position 2,887,654 of record JAQPPZ010002027.1, read on the forward strand.
CTTAGAGTGGAGGGGCGAGCATGCAGGAGTTGGCATGGTCTATGATTTAGACCATATTCTATCAGGGAGTATACTTCCAGCTGGTTCTAGAGGGCCAGAGGTTAACAGTACCGACCGGCATTGAAACCGATCTGGATGGGATCATCGAGGACATCCTCACGATCGATGATGAGGACCCGAGACACAACACGAACCTCTATGGGACCACCTCCTCCACCTCAGGGTGGGAGAGGAGATGAGGTTGAGAGCTCGAGGGCTTCTCGAGGCTAGCCTCTATAGACTAGATTGTATATATTTTTTTTGAGAGGATTGAGTATGCCAGGGTATAGATTGTGGCATACCAATCCAGTTTGATATGATGTACATAATTTATTGATATATATATATATGGTATTTTTGATGATATGACTTGTGTATATGTTGTATGATGCTTTAATTTTGGATTTGTTTGGTTGTTGATTATTCATGTAATTATGTCATTTGGAAATAAATTATAATTTTATGTCATGCCATAAAATTTAAATGAAATAATCTGATGTAAACAAATTGGTTGTTTGTGGTGTGATTTGATGAAAATAAAGGGACTTCTAACAATAATTTCAAAGGACATTGTCGTTGTTATAGACCATTTCATGGAGTCGCCGCTCACTAGGTCGTCAAGCTAATCCCAGTATAGAAATATTGCTAAAAGTAAAAGAGTGCTTAAGAGACTGTCTTAAGACTTTGTGTTGTGATGATAAAAAATGATGATGGTGATGATTTGTTTTCAGATTTTCATAAAAATATTATGCATGAAATATTTATAAAATATGATTTTTGCTAGGCATAAATTCCTAAGTGTGATAAAATTTTGAACAATTCCTTAGAAATTATACCATGGTTGCAAAATGGAATGTTGACATAATGAAATGAAATAGAAAAATGTGTTCGTTCTTTTTAAAGCACAATTGTGTAACATAATGATGTAAGCCATATGTTTTTATAAATTATAATGAATGGGAAAATAAAATTAGAACAATGGTTTGCGCTAGGCATAGAATTATAGGTATAGACTTATACCATCATCGCGAAATCCAAGAAAAAATAATTTTATTGCATAATTGATTTTTGATTTTGAGATAAACAAAAAAAAAATATATAAACGTGACTTTATTTACTAGATTGTTGAATATGTTGTTTGAAAGAATTTTTGGATTTTTGAAAACAATGTATGTAATTGTTTTTATACTAAACAGATGTTCTTAAATAAGAAGATGAAATTATTCCAAAAAGAGTTGCAGAAATATTTTAAATTATCTCAAAGACAAAATGTAGATTTATAAGGAACCCTCATGTGCATATGTGAGTTCATTAGCCGATCTTGATTTATCATAATGATACAAAATCTCTCAAATACAAATGTGTGTGCAATTGTATTGTTCATTCACCAATTTTGAGCAAGATAATTTGATACAAGTAATTTGAATTAACCAAATAAGTGTTCGTTGACCATGATTTATATGCATGTAACCGTACCAGACTACTATGTAAGTTGGGTCATCAAGAGCTAGCTAATCCATAAGCTGACATAGGTCTATACAAAAGAAGGTCGCTAATGTGACAGACATATCACCATGCTAGGGATTACCCAAGGCCAAGCGGGTTGGGCACAAACCACCTGTTATGGGGCTTACCTCACAGTTTTCGAATAATTGAGAATTCCAAGGATTCAAGCTCATTCACCCTTCTTTTCTTTTTCAAGGGGTAGGGAAAGGGATTTTATTGCTTTTTGCTTTTTCTTTTTCTTTTTCTCTCTTTCTTTTTTTTTTTTGTATTTTTGCTTGGAACTGAGATAATGCTGAAATATTGTTGTGATGGTACAAAATAATATTTTTCTTTTTCTCATTTTCTTTGACTTTTTTTTTTTCTTCCTATACTAGGGATACTTGCTCGGATTGGTTGTAGAGCAAGGGATTTTTATTCTGGGCAGGGGTGAGCTTGTCCTTTTGTCAATTCTCAAAGATTCTAGACCATGTGCATGATAGGATAGCAGGGGAAACTTTTCGCTCAAGAAACCACTTCTACTATGTAGCATCATATCGAATTTGCAATGAAATCATTTTAATGTGAAAAGATATACTTGGTTCAAGTAAATAACAAGATCAATTCTCTATGCTCAAAACTTTATTTAATTCAACTGTGGACTTTGATATAAGAGAGATTAATAATCATACCAAATAAAATCAAGATATTTATTCATGTGAGTGTGAAAGTGCGGGATTCCAAATAAATGCTAATTTATCCAAAATAATTGAAAATATAACTGCAATACTTCAAGAATTGACAAGTACGAAAATAAAAGATGTTTTTGAAGATTTTGATGTTTTTTTATATTTTGATTTTAATTTATGAATTGAAAGAATAAATAATATTATTGTTTTTGAAATTTTTATATGGATGACTAAAATGAAACAATATGCAAAATAACAATATATACAATGATGAAATGACCAGATTTTATGCATAATAGCGTTTAAGATGCATAATTTTCATAGGTTCTTTAAGATCTTTACCATCTAAGGTAGCTAATCGGTATGCTCCCGATCCAAATTTAGCAGTGATGATATATGGTCCAAGCCAGTTAGGTTCAAATTTACCTTTAAGATCTTTAGTTGCATTAGTATTTTTTTTATTTTCTTTTAAGACAAGGTCATCGATCTCAAAGGATCGATGATGAACTTTCTTGAGGTATGCTCGCTTGAGCTTGTTTTGGTAGGCTCGAAGATGTTCCAAAGCATTGATGCGCTTCTCATCTAGGAGTTCCAGCTGACTAAATCTGCCAGCATGATATTCATCTCCTACTTCAGTATCTTGAAGTAGTAGAGCCAAAGAAGGAACTTCTAATTCAAAGGGAAAAACTGCTTCAGTGCCATAAACCAAAACAAAAGGTGAAGTGCCCGTGGGAGTGCGAACACTAGTTCGATAAGCCCACAAAGCAGGATATAATTGGATGTGCCAATCTCGGCCAGATTTATTGACCAATATTTTGAGGATTTTGATTAATGTTTTATTAGATGCTTCTGCTTGGCCATTACCCTGAGGATAATAGGGAGTGGACCAACGATGTTGAATTTTATATTTTTGACATAATTTTTTGACATCTTTATTTTTGAAACAAGTTCCATTATCTGAGATGAGATTTGCAAGAATTCTGAACCTACAAATAATTTGATTAAAAATAAACTTGGAAACTTGGGTTCCAGTGCAAGAAGCTAAGGGCATAGCTTCAACCCACTTCGTGAAATACTCGATGGTGGTTATGATGAATTTGTGTCCATCAGATGACACAGGGTTGATTTTTCCAATGATGTCTAAGCCCCATTTTGAAAAGGGCCAAGGAGATGAAATAGCCTGCAGTTCTTGTGTCGGTGCATGGACAAGGTCAGCATGTTTCTGGCACTTGTCGCAATGGTGCACGTAATCATGTGCATCATTCTCCATGGTAGGCCAAAAATATCCTATCCTAAGGAGCTTCTTAGCAATGGCGCTACCACTAAAGTGTCCCCCACAAGATCCATCATGGGCTTCACTCAAAGCTGATCTAGATTCTTCTAGATTCAAACATCTCAATAGGATGCCTTCAAAAGATCTCCTATACAACGTATTGCCAATAATTACGAAGTGACTTGCTCGTCTACGTAATAACCGGTGTTGGTTGCTATTACAACCTTCAGGGAAGGTCCCATTTTGAAGAAAATTAAATATATCAGTGTACCAAGGTTCAGGAGTAGTTTCATTGATTAGAAACACATCCAAAGGTTCTAAGCATGATTTATTTGAAGTGGGTTCCTGGAGTCGATGAATAATGATGGTAGCATATTCGTCATCTAACTCCAAGGGCAAAAGAGATGCAACTGCAGCCATAGCGTCAGCCGCACGGTTGCTAGTTCGAGGAATAGCTTCCAAGGTAACTTGATCAAATAAAGATAATAATTGTAAGACATATGCTTTATATGGACGTAATTTATCATCTCTGGTCTGATAAACATCATTGATTTGATTTATGACAAGTTGAGAATCATCGAAAACTAATAAATTTTTAATTTTTAGTGCCAAGGCAGCTCGTAATCCAAGGATTAGAGCCTCATATTCAATAGTGTTATTAGTACAAGCAAACGTTAATTTGAAGGACAGAGGTATAAGATGTTTCTATGGAGATATTAAAATAATACCTGCACCAGCCCCACTCATGCATCGGGCTCCATCAAAGTATAGGGACCATTGCTCTGGATGGTCTGCCTCTAATTTAAGGCATTCATCAAGAAACTCAATGATGAGGGGATGGGTAGACTCTAAGGGTGCAGCAACTAATTGATCTGCTATGATTTGACCCTTAACAGACTTATGTCCTATAAACGTGAGTTCAAACTCGCTTAGCGCAAGAACCCACTTTGTTGTGCGACCAGATAAGTACGGTCGACTCATGAGATACCGCAAAGGATCGAATTTAGCAATAACATACATTTTTTGACTGAGCATATAATGGCATAGTTTTTGTGTAGAAAATATGACTGCTAGACATAACTTCTCTAATGTTGTGTAGCGGGTTTCATAACTGATTAAGGTTCTACTAATATAATAATTAGCATGTTCTTTCTTCTCATCGTCAAGTTGAGCTAACATAGCTCCTAAGGCAAAATCTGAAGCAAAAATATACAAGATAAATGGGCGATCAGATCTAGGTGGTGAAAGCACAGGTGGGTTAAGGAGATATTGTTTGAGGAGTTCAAATGCTTCCTGACATTCGTCGTCCCAATGAAAAGAGACATCTTTCTTAAGAAGCTTAAGAAAGGGTCCTGTTTTGTCCGCCAACTTATCGATGAAGCGACGAATAGCTTGAAGCTTACCTTGTAGACTCCGTAATTCAGATATATTTGTGGGTGTGGGCATATCAGTGATAGCCATGATCTTGAGAGGGTCAATTTCAATGCCACGTAAAGAAACTATAACCCCCAATAATTTATCGGACTTAACTTCGAATATACATTTGGCTGGATTTAGTCGGATAAGATATTCCCTTAACCGATCAAATACTTTTCTCAAGTCATCTAAATGATCATCTTCTTTGATGGAACGAGCTATAATATCATCTACATAATCATGTAGAATATCATGCATCATATCATGAAAGATATAAGTCATGGCTCGTTGATATGTTGCACCTGCATTCTTCAAACCGAATGGCATCACTTTCCAACAAAAGGTCCCCCAAGGGGTAATAAAGGTTGTTTTAGCCTGATCTTGAGGAGCTATCCTGATCTGATTATAACCAGAAAATCCATCCATTAAGGATATCATTCCACTCCCAACCAGTAAAATCAATGATCTGATCCATGTTGGGAAGAGGAAAATCGTCTTTAGGGCATGCAACATTAATATCTCTAAAGTCTGTGCAAACCCTAACTTTGGTAGCTTCTTTCTTAGTTACTAGAACTACATTCAAGATCCATTCAGCATAATCAATGGCTTGTATAAAAATAACCTTCAAGAGTTTTTCTAATTCCCCTTTGACTAGTAAGGCCACTTTAGGATGCATTTTTCTAAGTTTCTGTTTAACAGGTTTAGCATCCGGATGGACTACTAGGTGATGCATAACTACAGAAGGGTCTAATCCTGGCATATCTTCATATGTCCAAGCAAAGACATCTTCATATTCCTTAAGAAATGCAATGTATTTATCCTATTTTTCTTGACTCAATTCTGATCCAATGTTGATTATGTGAGGATTATCTTTGGTTCCAATGTTAATTTTTATGACGTTTTCTACTTCCATGTGTAGATCTCTCTCAAAATTAGGTGGGGCGGGTGAAACGCCCAATTCTTGTAATTCTTCCAAGGTTAGTTTGGATAATTCATCTTGAGGAGTCGTGGCCTCAAGTTGGGCTATACTAGGTATAGATCCATCAAAATAAAATTCATGATGTAATAATTCCTCAATGGAGACATCATGGAAGATATCTCCCTCCAACTCATCGTCGGATTCAACGATCATCTGAGGGTAAGCTATAGATAGCATATTACATGTAAATGGCTTATTCATTAAACGCAAGGCATCACGTTTATCCAAATAATCTTGGTAACATATGAGATGGTCATCATCCTCAAATGGGAAGGGCTGACCTTTACTAGGAAATAGGCCCACACCACATCGGGCGGGCCATGGTTCTACCTCAAAAGGTTCTTTCATACCATTCTAGAAAGGTCCCAAACCTTTCCCTTTATATCCCAATTTAAGCATTATAGGCTTAGCTTTAATATACTCATTAGTAAAATAACATCGAGCATATCCATCATAATGTGTCTTAATGTTTCTAGGTATTCTTCCCCAGTCATATCCCTTATAAATAAAAGCGCAACTCCCGACTTGGTAAATACTTCCCATAGGCTGTGGGAGGCCCAAGGTATGAGGAGAGGGTGGCAAATTATTTAAGATAAGGGAATCTTGCATAGCAACGTTTGTCTTTTCTGATATAAGAATTTTAGATAAATCGGGTAAGAGCTCATCAGTAAGAGCATAAGAGGTAGAAGGAACATTTCCTATATCTTCTGATGCGAAAACTATGCCTTTGGTGGATGTAGATGTTGTAGAGATGTCGATGGATGATTCTATAGGTATGGAAGTTATAGGAGTAAAACAAGAAGCATTGGTTGTGGGTTTAGGATCTTTTTGAGGTCCTAATGTGGTTTGTTCGGAAGATGGTTGAACTATATGTAGAGGTGGAGTTGATGGAGAAAAAGTAGATGATGTTATGGGTGTGTGTTTCACACGTTTAGATGGATGATGAGAATTAGGATGTGTGGATGATAGAGCAGGGCAAAATTGAACTCCAACAGGTTCTGCCAAAGCACACATATCAAAGGGTCTAGGATCACCATGAATGGTAACCAACTGATTTTTAAATTTGAATTTAACACATTGATGTAAAGTTGAGGGAACAGCTCGCATCACGTTGATCCAAGGGTGACCCAAGAGTATATTGTACGATGCAGGGCAATGTACAATAAACACGGTCATGTCTAAGGTTCTTGGACCAACTTGCAATGGGATAGTAATAACTCCACACGTTTCTTGTGTTTCGTCATTGAAGGCTTTTATGATCATATCAGTTCTTTTCATTTCATCACTTCTAAACCCAAATCTTTGGTAGAAGTCAAAAGTGCAAATGTTTAAAGATGAACCATTATCAATCAAGACTCGTTTAACTGCTACATCTCCAATTAGGGCAGTAATATATAAGGGGTTATCCTTATGTAAACTATGTTGCGGTATATCTCTATCCCGAAAGTCAATACAATCAACTTCTCGAGTTATGATAGTATTGGCCATGGCTTCAAGTTGAATATTTTGTGGTACCATCATTTGGCTTAATGTGAGCATTAATTCATCCCTATGTGTAGGAGAAGATCTTAAAAGGTCCAAAAGGGAAATTCTAGCTGTAGTATTTGATAATTGTTCATTAATATTATAAGGAGGTTTAGGTTGAACATTAGGTGCATGATTCCCTTTATTAGGAACTTTCAAAACAAATGGAGCTGATCCATCATTCTGAGTTTGATCTTGTTGAGAATTTTGAGCCTGTTGTCTAGTAACAGCTTCGATGGTACCTACAATATTATTTTGTGGATGATGAATGGGTCTTGGTCTAGCATTTATGGCTTGTTCATTAGAAAGTAATTGGTGAGACGATGGTCGAGTAGTGACTCTTCTTGGAAATGGTTCTTCTGGAACCATAGAACTTGTGATAGGTTGAATAGGATCTGATTCATCTTCAGAGCTATTCGATTGATTTGAGGTGATTTCCATGTCACTTTTAGTCTCATATTCTACATCACTAAGATCAGGTGTCTGAATGTTATATAGAGGTCTGGTCGTAACCATGGATAAAGTTGTGTCAAATATTTCCAAATCATGAGTAGGTAAATGCCCACTAATAGTTCCTACATATCGGGTAGGAGGGGGAACATTATGATGTTCAATTTGATTAGCCACTTCTTTACCATGCTTTGGTAAAGGATGTTGAAATATATCCAATGATTGATTGGCATTCTGATTCTGATTTTGGGGGATGTTATTTTGAGCATTATTAGGAGGATTTTGTTTAGGTTGAAAGGCTTGCACCTCCATCTCATTGTTATCAATTAAGTCTTGTATTTTATGTTTTAATATTTTACAAGAGTTGGTAGCGTGTCCAGGTCCTCTATGGAAATCACAGTGTAAATCAGCTCTGTATCCGGGTATAGTTGGATCAGGTTCCTAGATATTTGGTAATTGGATCAAACCTCATGCTAATAATTGTGGTAAAATGGTTGATAGAGGTTGATTTAACCTAGTAAATTCTTGAGGTGGTTTATCAGGAGGTTTCAATATAAACTTCTCCATTGTTTTCGTAGTATTAACATTAGCAATGTTTATGCTATCAGTGACTCCATCACCCACAACTTGTTTATTCTTATATTGATTTCTGGATGTTTTCTCATCATCTTTCTTTTTAAGCTGACCTCTCCTAATGAGAGCATCTTCCACTCTTCGAGCTAAGTCTATAGCTTGATCGAAGGTGGTCAAGGTAGCGATTGATAACTCATAGGATAGTTGTTCTTGTAAATTATTGATAAAGATATCCAACATTTCTCGATAAGGTAACACAAAGTGTAATTTTCCTATCAACCTGTCTCCATCGAGCTAGGAAATCAGCAAAACATTCATCTTTGTCTTGTTTTAAGTTGTACAAATATTTAATGGTTACATGCCTTTCGATGTAGGCACTAAATTGATGAACAAAAGACTCGGCTGTTTCTTTGAAATTCCTCAAAGAATGAGTGGGTAGTTGATAATACCACTCTAATGCCATTCCTCCTAAACTTTTCGGGAACATTTTTAGTAATAACAAGTCATCATGTGATATATCATGACATGCTATCCTAAACATACGAAGATGCTCTATGGGATCTTCGGTTCCTTTGTATATAGGTAGGACAGGCATAGGAAAGTGTTTAGGATATGGTTGTGCTACAACTATAGGATCTAAAGGCTGACTACACATCTCTCGATAATTGTATGAGGGATGGTAGGGATCTATCTGGTCCATGCGGGAGACTAACTGTTTCACCATGGCTTCCAGATTACTAGTTTGTCCACCATATTGGTTCGGTGGTATGTGAGCGTATGATGGCGTGACGTAAGGATTAGATGCTATATTGCTATTATGCAAATGGTTGGTAGGGAGAGTATTATGAAGAAGATTTGTAGTAGCATTATGTTGTATCCCAGATTGTTGGAAATTGGTGTTTGGTTTTGTTTTGGGCTTTTGTTGATTTGAGGTATGTTGATCAATAACTTGGCAAAATAGAGCGGTGAATGAAGGTTTCTTTTGTGTGGGAATAACTCTAGGCTTGGTAACAGGCACTCTAGGTGGTTGGGTAACCTGTTGTTGTTGCATGTTATGGATTATAGCGGCCATATCCAAATTGGATGGTCCAACTTGATCACTTTCTTGATCAACGAAGGACAAGGGATTAGTGCGTGTGTGATATATTTCTTCTAGGGTTGCTTGAGTGTCACTAATTTGATCCTTGTCCATATGGACTGCTCTATTAAGAGCGCCAATATTAGTATTGAGGAACTTCCAGAAATGTTCCATGTTCTCAAAAGTAACAACTCCTTCCGGAGATATTTTAGGGGATGAGGATCCTTCCTCTCTAACAGTTTCTCTTTGTTCATTTCCTTCAACAAACTCTTCTTCTTGTTGGTCTAGGGTTCCTTCTTCCTGAATTGGGTCTTCAGGAAGGACATCTGGTTTATTTAATGGTTTTCCTAACCAATCTTCTTCTACTTCAATCTGTTTTCCATTCCTAAGTCTAGTCATTATGCTTAAACTTAGATTTTAGCAAATATATATATATATATATATATATATATATATATATATATATTTGCGACAAGTTTGGGAGGTATATATTTTAATTATATACCTACTATAATACTTAAAAGAAAACGTTTTAATTTTTTGTTATATTTTTGTTTTGTTTTTGTTTTTATGATAATATTATAAAGACAACAAACAACATACTAAATGCAAGAAATAATAATAATAAAAGAATGGCTTAGTTTTCTATAAATAGTTTATGGATATCATTAATAGGATCAAGTTCATCAAGAGTCATGAAATGCTCCTCTTCAAATTGGAAATGGTTTTTCAAGAATTTGACAAAGTGTGCTATGGTGATATTATCTGTCTCAGACTTTGACCTGTAGAAATAAAGTTCATGGCAATACTCTCGATATAACACAGCTCTAGGAACTCTATTCCATCTCTTTCTATCCATAAGAATGACCTCTTGATCCTCTATACGAGATAGAAATTTATGTACTACAACTGCATTGTCGAGGTATTCCTCAAAGGTGTACAACTCGGAAGACACAAGTGCTCTTTTATCTGCTAACCACCTATGGCAAGCTCTCTGAAGTTCATGATATAAGGTCACTTGATCAAGATCCAGGATTCTATCTAGGACAAACCTCTTAATTTGCCTAAGTTCGGTTGATCTAGATTCAATGATACTCAATCTCCTATCAAGTTCGTCCCACAAAGGTTGAACCCTATTTGTTTGAGGTACTCTAAGCAAAGAAGTAATCTCTATGGCTGCTAATTGATTTTCAACATTAATGGTGACAGCTCATATTTTATTATAATCTACCATCTAAATATGATATGCAATCTTAATTGTTTGTCTGATGATTCTAAATGCATTTATTTTTTTATTTTTTTTGGATTGTTTTCAAAAGGTTTTAGTTTTCACGTCGGGTTCACCAAAATGTATCGCTCCAAATTTTTTGCATCCTTACCTTCAGGCTATAGGATCCATGCCCGGAAGGGGGATGCGAGAAGGATGGGACAATACCTCGGACTGAGAGGCCCTTTGAAGGTCGCGCCTCTCGGGGAGGGGGTATAAGGGTGAATTTTTGATGGATGGTGGGTTCACCAGGAAACTTTTGAGTGGCAGTTTCCATGCCTAGGTTGAGAATGGGTTTGATGTGTTCATTTTGTACTTTAATCATTCATATCCTAGGTTTGGCCAAGATGAATCTAAGCTATTCTATATGCCAATGCTGATTTATATGGATACAGAAAACATGAATAAGTGCTAAACATAGAAAGTGTGCTAAATAAGATAGAATGTACCTGATTTCGGATGTCTGATGAAGATTCTGAGGTTTGTAGAAGTCCAGATCATCTCAAATCTTACATAATCATCTGCAATTGCATAGAATCATCTCAGATCATAGTCGGTCATCCGAGATCAGACGAGATCATCGTCGACTCGACGAATTCGTTAGACGAATTCGTCAGAAACCTGCAATCACGAAAACAGATACCAAAGACCAAAAATGCAACTGCAAAAGCAAGGGGAAATGATAGAAATAATAGTAAACTTGCCTAAATGATAGATCCGAGATAACAATTAAAGGAAATGCATTAATTTAATAATTTATTTTAACTTTATCATGCATCTATGCTAAATGAGGTGAACTCCAGGATGCAGAAATAGAATAAACTAAGTTAATGCATAAGGAAATGAAGAGAGAAGATAAAAAAATGCAAACTCTAGGGCTTGATTGCCCCCAATCTGGACTACAGTCGAGATCACCTCCAATCGTACGAGATCATCGCCGATCTACGACAGGATCATCCGAAATCGTCTGGAATCGCCAGCGACGATCCGAGCTTGCTCCGGCTGAAAAATAGTAAAATTCCTGCAAGAAAACTTGAAATACACAATGCAAACGATGGTGCGAAGGTGTTCTAATGCACGAAAAGTTAAATTTGTAGGGAAATCAGTCAGCCAGGGGGATAAACTAAGAAAATCCTAGTTTATATAGGATTAGGGGGAGGTTAGGAGGTTGGAGATCATCCCAATTTGGGAGATCTCCAATGGGGGAGACTCTAACCGCGTAGACACGCTTTCTGCCCAAGTTAGAGAAGTTGTTGAAATAGAAGCTAATTATGAAAATTAGTTTTGGGACGAAATCGTCTGGACGTTCTGTTCCAGACGAATTCGTCGATATCTGGGACGATTTCGTCTGATCGTCGACGATATCGTCCAACGGTCAAAACAAATCCTAAAAATGGCATGGAAAACAAGGGGAGCGGGTAACGGGCGGTTTTGGGGTTAAAATTCAAATTTTTATCTTTTTACTAAGGTTTAACTGCGCCAATTTTAGGGTGCTACAAGAGGTGTTATAGGTGTTATAGATTTCAAACTCTTATATAATGTGAATGTTCTAATACTAATTGACAAATTGAAAATCTTCTTGTCTATTTCATGAAGAAAGCTCAAGAAGACTGTTATGAACCTGCAACTTGAAATATGAATTGAATGCAGAAAAGAATCGTTGTTTGAATAGAATCGTAGTTTGTATTGAAATGCAGAAACCCACAATATAATAAATTAATTTTCTTGGATGATCTTTGGAGCATCCTCCTTGTCCTATTTACATCTTATCTAAAAGGTGTGAATGGTGAAGGGATGTGTCCCTTTATAATACAATATAATATATAATATGATTAAGAGTTACGTTAGGAGGGTCCTAACATGCCACCCTCCTTTGAAAAATCTTTGTCCTCAAAGATGGAATTGCAAAAATTGTTGTTGAATCTAGTGGAGCGTCTCCTATGTAGCATCCTCTGGAGGTAGACCTTTCCATTGAATCAATACCTCGATGATGGTGCGGTTACGGAGGCGACGCATACGTCGGTCTAGGATAGCTTCTGGTTCAACCAGAAGAGCTCCATTATCTAAAAATTCTAGAAGTGGAGTTTGTGTAACGATGTTAGTGCCTATTACGGATTTAAGACAAGAAACATGAAATACCGGATGGATTTTGGAAGATTCTAGTAATTCAAGTTTATATGCAATAGGTCCAATACACTATAGAATTTTATAAGGGCCATAAAATTTTGGTGCTAATTTTTGTGACCCTTTTATTTTCAATGAAGTTTGACGATATGGTTGGAGGTGGAGAAATACCATATCCCCTTATTGAAAAACCATTTCAGTCTGATGTTTATCCGCTTGTTGCTTCATGCGATGTTGAGCGATATGTAGATTGTCCTTCAGAGCACGAATGATATTATCTCAAGTGACTAGCTCCATATCTACAGTTGTTACTTTTGTACTTCCTGGAAGATAAGAGGTTAGAGATGGGGGTGATCGGCCATATAATGCTTTGAAAGGGGTCATTTTTATGGTTGTGTGATATGTGGTATTATACCACCATTTAGCTAGTGGAAGCCATTTAACCCAATGAAGGGGTTTTGTGGAAATAAAGAATTGGAGATAGGTTTCTAAGCACTTATTGACAATTTTAGTTTGACCATCCGTTTGTGGGTGGTAAGTTGAGCTCATTCGAAGTTGCGTACCTTGGAGTTTAAATAATTCCTTCCAAAAATTACTAGTGAAAGTGGGATCATGATCACTAACAATAGTAGAAGGCATGCCATGTAATTTAAAAATATTGTTAAGGAATATTTGAGCAATATTACTAGTGGTATAAGGGTGAGCTACTGGAAAAAAATGGGCGTATTTAGATAAATAATCTACCACCACTAGGATCATCGTTTTTCCTATGGATTTTGGAAGACCTTCAATGAAATCCATTGAATATCCTCCCATGTCCTGGTTGGTATGGGTAGAGGTTGAAGAAGGCCCGGTGTTGCCATTGTTTCACCTTTATTTCTTTGGCATGTTTCACATTCATTAACGAACTTCTTGATATCATTTTTCATCCCTCGCCAATAAAATGATTTAGTCATTCTTTTGTAGGTTTTTATGAATCTAGAGTGGGCTGTAGTAGGTGTAGCGTGTAGCTCATGTAGAAGCTTTGGATGATAAACTGATGTAGGTGAGAGGACCAGACGTTCTTTGTAACGGATCATGTTACCTTGCCAAGAGTAGTGGGGTTTACTCATGGGATTTTGTTGTAGTTGTTGAATTATGGTGTGTATAGTAGGTTTTGCATACCATTCATCCTTGACTTGTTCGATCCATGTAGGGATGGGGCAAAAAAAAACATGTAATTGTGAAGTTTCTTCGAACTTTTTGGAAAGTGCATCCGCAACCATGTTATCTTTCCCTTTTTTGTAGATGATTTCATAATCATAGCCTAATAGTTTTGTTACCCACTTTTGTTGTTCTGGAGTGGTTATCCGTTGTTCAAGAAGGTATTTTAGGCTATGGTGGTCGGTGCGAATAATGAAATGTTTTCCAATAAGGTATGGTCTCCAATGTTGGATAGCATTGACCATAGCTAACATTTATTTTTCATAGGTGGAATGTGCTAAATTATTTTTGAAAAATGCTTTACTAGTAAAGGCTAAGGGCTTCTCATTTTGCATGAGCACCGCTCCCATTCCCAATTCGGAAGCGTCGCTTTCAATAATGAATGGTTGGGAAAAATCTAGCATAGCTAGGATGGGGGTGGTACACATGGCATTTTTCAAAGTCATGAAAGCTTCATTCGCTTTTGGAGACTATATGAAGGTATTATTTTTAAGTAGGGTTGTTAACGGTGCTGCTATTTTCCCATAATATTTAACAAATTTGTGATAATAGCCTGTTAATCCTAAGAACCCACACAACCCTTTTAGAGTTTTTGGAATTTGCCAATTTTCCACGTCTTCAATTTTTCGGGGGTCTACTTTAACTCCTTCCTTGGAGACAATATATCCAAGATATTCAATTTCCTGCTTCCTAAAGGAACACTTTGATCACTTTGTGTATAATTTATTTTCTTCCAAGATTTTGAGTGCTTGCGCTATATGTGTTAAGTGCTCTTCCCATGTCTTGTTGTAAATCAAAATATCGTCAAAGAAAACTAAAATAATTTTTTGAAGGAAGAGAGAAAATACCTTATTCATAAGACTTTGAAATGTGGATGGAGCGTTGGTGAGGCCAAAAGGTATCACCAAGAATTCATAATGTCCCTCATGGATACGAAAAGCAGTTTTGGGTATATCGCTTTCCTTAACTCGAATTTGGTGGTAACCTGATCGTAAATCGAGTTTAGAAAAATATGCGGCTCCATTTAGTTCATCGATTAGTTCATCAATGATTAGAATAGGAAATTTTTCTTTAATATTTATTTTGTTGAGAGCATGAAAATCCATGCATAGGCGCCATGATCCATCCTTTTTTCTTACTAGTATGACTAGCGAAGAGTAGGGACTTCTACTAGGTCAAATGACCCCTGCCCTTAGTAGGTCTTGTACTAATTTTTCTATTTTCGTCTTTTGTAAGTATGGATATCGGTAAGGTCTAATATTTGGAGGTTGGTGTCCCGAAAGTAATTGAATAGCATGATCATGGCTTCGTTGTGGAGGTAATCCCTCTGGATATTTGAATATTTTATCATGTTTCTCTAGGATTTCTATTAATTCGAGTGCTCTGGTTGCTCTTCGGTGGTGTTTTGCAAGGAAAATAGTTGGGAAACCATGCCTCTTCCTCCTTTTCAAAGAATATTTTCCATTCTATGGGAACTTACGATTTGTGTGGGACCTATTTTTAAACCTTGAATTGTGTATGTTTGGTTGTTTTGTATAAATTGCATCCATAACTCTTCAAAGTCCCATTGAATTTTACCAAGCGTTCATAGCCATTGTACTCCCAAAAAAATATCACATCCTCCTAATGGTAATACATACATATCTGCTTTCATGTTATATTCCCCCATCGTGAGTTTGATATTCCTGCATTTGCCTTTACATGCAATTTTTCCTCCATTGCCAATCATGACTTCAAAGTTATTGCAGAGATATATAAAGCAATTAGCTTGTTTGGCCAAACTGGGGTCTATAAAATTGTGAGTGCTACCAGAGTCTAAGAGCACAATAGGGTTTTGTTTCTTAAAATACCCTTTTACCTTCATTGTTTGTGGAATCGAGTATCCTGCTAATGCGTTAAAGGATATTTATGTTTTATCTTCTTGGTTTTCTTTTGCAACCTCAGTTATTACTTCCACTTCTATGTCATCCTCCTCTTTGGGAGTGCAATCAATTGTGTCCAAAATATATAATTTCGCTGAGATACATTTGTGGTTGGGGGTAAAAATTTTGTCGCAGTGCAAACATAGGCCCTTTTCTCGTCTTTCTTTTAGCTCTTCTTGGCTAATTCATTTAATTGGCATGACCTTATTCAATTTTGGGCTGGTGTAGGCATTTGGTGTTTTTCCTAAAAAAACTCTTCCTATTCGCCTTTGGTTATTGTTCTTCTCTTCTATCATTTGTGCTAATGCCACTGCATGCATCATATCGATAGGATTTTGTATTTGTACCTCCATTCTAATGTCTTCTTTTAGGCTACTAATGAAACAAATTTGGAAGAATGATGCATCTAGTCCTGTTGTAAGGTTCGCCAATTTCTCAAATTGTGCTTGGTATTCCCTTACGGTGGAGGTTTATCGCAGTTTAGTGAGGGCTCCTGTGAAGTCTTCAAATTTAGTGGGGCCAAATTGTAACATTAAGTTTTTTGTGAATTCGGTCCATGTGGGCGGACCTTTTGTTTTCTCATACCATTGATACCACTGGGTAGCAATTCATTCCAAGTGAAATGATGCGATATGAACTTTCTGAATATTTGAAATTTGATATAAGGTAAAATATTGGTCTGCCCTATATCCAATTTGTGTGGTCGCCTCCATCAAATTTTGGAAAATCTAGTTTTGTGGTACAGGGAAGGATTGATGTATGTGGTCCCCCTATTAATGTTTGTTGTGGTGGTGTAGTGTTTTGTTGTCCATTTTGCATGAGCAGCAAATTTTGTTGTACTAAGTCCATGGAATGGGTTGTAGCATCCAATTTAGTGGATATATCTGTATTCAAGTTGGTGATGTTTATGGTTAGGTCTACTATTTTGGTAGTGATTTTATCTTCTAAATTGTCCTTCCAAAATGCCATTCCTTGCATCATGTCTCTCATTTCCTTGGAAAACTGTGAGAGTTATTTCGTAATTTCTTTTGAAACCTCCTTCACAATCTCCTTCGTTGTGTCTTGAGATCATCCTCGGCCATTTAGGGTGTGGTTGGTTTATAAGTGAGTTGAATATGCGTAAATTAGTTTTGTCAAAAAAATTATTTGTCTCCACCACGTTTAATTTTACATACTTGTTGCTCTTTGTTCACACCGAATGATATTTTCCTTGCCTGTACTCATTATTGGGGTTTTCTAACTCTGGTAATGCATGATGTTGTCCAAAAAAAATTGTATGCTATATTTGTTGGTGATTGTGGCCTACTGTGTAACAATTTCGTCAATAATGGTTAGAATGTGTGCTAAAAAGAAAACGTTGTCGAGTAATGGCCTGTCAGTAACTAGAACAGGGTGGGGAAAAAATTTCAGGTCTTTTTAGCTTTGATCCAGTTGTTATGAACCTGCAACTTGAAATATGAATTGAATGCAGAAAATAATCGTTGTTTGAATAGAATCATAGTTTGTATTGAAATGCAGAAACCCACAATATAATAAATTAATGTTCTTGGATGATCTTTGGAGCATCCTCCTTGTCCTATTTACATATTATCTAAAAGGTGTGAATGGTGAAGGGATGTGTCCCTTTATAATACAATATAATATATAATATTATTAAGAGTTACGTTAGGAGGGTCCTAACAAAGAGTGGTGACAACTTCAATAGGTGAAACATAATTTTATGCTACCTATAAGTATGGAATAACTTAGAAAGACATACCTTCATGAAATGATTGACTTGTATTTATTGAAGAAAATTCAATGCCCAAAATATTCAAATAATAACTTTTTTATATTTGGCATAGAATTCCTAGACATGACTTCATAGGCTAATTGTTTAGGTTAGATTTTAGGGGTTAATTGCCAATTTTCTTAGCTATCTTACCTAGCAAATGGTAAGAATGGTTATGTGAATTTGTATAATTTAAGCAAGAGTTTAGAGTTTTCCATTAATGTTTATATAATTTAAACTTTGATTTTTGTAACACCAAATAATGTAATGAAGGAACAAGCAATGTGCAATAAAAATGATTTTTGTATTAGATTTCAATGGAGCCTTGATCTTTGTTTACAGTGTTTTTTTCCCGAATGTGCAAGGGTAATGATTACAAATACTTGATTCCAAAATACAATGGACAAGAAGGATGGAAAATTCCTCTTTGCCAAACTCAAAAGACAATGGTGTCTTCAGTCTTCTCTGCTACAATCAATGTTGAAGGTGAGTTTATTGTGACCACCATGATGGATTTGAGCTTTTGAATCCTGAACCTACACACATATAAAGAGACAAAGGTTTAGTAGAACCTGTCTAAATGCATCTAATGAAATGAACAATATAAATTGCATAAAATAAAATGAATATGATTTTGCTTACATGAGTCACGATGTGAGCAACATAACATTAGCATTTCTCCCTCCCCCTTTCTTGGTGAAGTGATGGTGCCTTTATAGGCCTTTGAGGGAAGGATAGGTGGCAAGCTAGGACTAACATGTGGTAGGGGGAGTTAGAGTGAGTCACTTAGAGTGCCTCACTTAACTAGGGTGATGTGGCTAATGGGTGAGTGCAAGTGGAGTGCAATGTGGAGGATGAGTGAGTGTAACTAGGGTGATGTGGCTTGATGAGTGAGGACAACTAAGATGATATGACCAATGAATGAGTATAACTGAGATGATGTGACCAATGAGTGAGGACAACTGAGGTGATATGACCAATGAGTGAGTGCAACTCAGGTGATGTGACCAATGAGTGAGTGCAAATATAATGCAATGAGGAAGAGGTGTGTGTGCAACTAAGGTAAATTTTTCCAAATTAAATAAAAATTTAGAAAATAGTAATTATGTGAATGATTTTATTAATATTTTATTATGCAAATCTATGTGATGGATTTTTCTAAATTTAATAAAAATCTAGAAAAAGTGTATGATTTTATTAATATTTTTACGCAAATATGTGTGGTGGAATTCTCTAAATTTAATAAAAATCTAGAAAAAAATTCTTGATTTATTAATATTTTATTATGCAAATATGTGTGGTGGATTTTTCCAAATTTAATAAAAATCTATAAAAATTAATTATGTGTATTATTTTACATGCCTAATTTTGAACTTAGACATATATTTGATTATTCAAATTTATGTGGTGGAACGCAAATGGTGCTTTTGTGAGTACCTAGGTTTTGGTGTCTACAGATACCTCTTTTTGTACCATGTTGTGTGAAATGCAATGCGGTGCAAAAACCAATGACACTTGTCTTTATTGGATGAATGGACTCAAATCTTCTCAATGCACAAGAATGAATTATTTTTGAAAACAATGAGTTATTTGCTTACCCCCTCAATTGGCGAATGGGTAAAGAATGAAACCTATGAGCCAATTGACCAAATATGGATGATGAAAAGGGGTGGATGTGATGGATGCAAATGTTTGAAAATCAAGATCAAGTTGGTTGTCTCAAGTCTGAGGTGGACTTGTGTTGTCGTAAATTTACCTTTTGGTATAATTGACATGCAAGATGATGAAGTAAAGGAACCAATCACCCTAGGAGCCCATTGTCCTAGTGATTGTATCAAATTCCTTAATGCAAAATGATGAAGTAATATTTTTTTGTGTTTTGTAACCCCACGAAGTAGGCATCAATGACAACCTTGGGTAAATTTGCTTGAACATAGGTCACTCAAAAATTGAGGAACCAAACTGATTTAATTTCAAACGTGATGATATGAAATGATTTTGAATAAGTTTCCTTATGGTAATTTATTTATTCTACCAGATTGCATGGATAACCAATCACTGCAACCACCAAGTGTCTAGATAAAATCACTAGATACAAAGTTCACTTGAGATGATGATGATGTGAGATGATGATATAATTCATTTGTGTTGATTTGAGGGTTTTTTTTTAATCCATTTGCATTTGAAGGGAAGTTGTGTAATATTGTCACAAATAAAAGCTAATGTGAGTTGCCCCAATCATGCAAAAGATGCTCATTGTTGAGTCATTACTTTTACCGGATTGATGATCTTAATTTTGGTAAATTTTTCATTCGTGGGTAGACAAGCTTTAGTCGATGCTTTAGGTTTTAGGTGTACCAAGTGTTTGTGTGATTTAGATTTGTGCTTGTGATCTACCCTAGCAAAAATGGTGTATGATAGTCTTTGGTAATGATTCTTGAATGAATGTGTTTTGCATGATTGAGTGTTTTGAGTATTGACTTTGATTATGAATTATGTGATGTATGACTACCCCCTCAAGCAACAAGTTGACAAAGAAGAGCGAAAAAACAGATGATAAAGGTGAAAATAATTAAAATGAAATGGATGTTTTTTTTGTCATAATTGTGATTTCGACCATTATAGGTAATTGTACACCTCTATCCCTTGGAGCATTCCAGTCATATGGATTTCTTAGGGAATTCAGATAATAACAATTTGATTCTTTCTCGAGGTGAATCAATATGCAAGGACCTTATGTTAACCTACCCATTCGATCAAATGGTATGGATAATCAATTGCTACAACCGCTAGGTGTATATGATAAGTCACTATATACGAGGATCACTTGAGGCTAAGTGGAAGAAGAATGTACCTCTATCCCTTGAAGCAGTCCAGCTGCATGGCCTTCTTAGGGAGTTGAAATGAAAGTACTTCTATTCTTTTAGGAGCCTGTTGAATTTATTTTTTGACCAAAGAAATTGAGGTACCTTTGGAGTTTTTTTGCTTTTGATTTTTTTTTAATTTTATATTTTTTGTGGTTTTATGTTTGTTGATTGATTTTTATTTTTACCAAAGGAATTTGGGTACCTTTGGAGAATTTTGGATTGATTTGACCAAAGGGGTAGGTGCCTTTGGGGATTTTTGAATTGTATTGATAATTTTTCCTTATGGTAATTTACTCCTACCAGATTGTATGGATAGCCAATTGCTACAACCGCTAGGGGGCTAGAGTAAATCACTAGATACAAGGATCAATTAAGGTTGAGTGGAAGAAGGAAATGCACATCTCTATCCCATGGAATAGTCTAGCCACATGGCTTTCTTAGGGAGTTGAGATTACAACACTTTGATTCTTTTGAAAGTCTTTTGAAATTGAATGTGACCAAAGGAATTGGGTTACCTTTGGAGCCTTTTTTTTTAAATAAAATTTAACCAAATGAGTTTGGTTCCTTTGGAGCCCTTAAATTGAGATGTGACCAAAGGAGTTTGGTTCCTTTGGGGCCTTTTGGATTGAAATTTTACCAAAGGATTGCTTCCTTTGGGGCCTTTTGAATTGAATGTGATTGGGAAATTTGATTTTTGACTTACTCCCCCAAGTGACAAATGGGTGAAATATGAAAATAGATGAAACCTATAATCTAATTGAAATTTTTGCATGAATGATAATATAACAAATGTCCTTATGGTAATATACCCATCCTATCGGATTCCATGGATAACTAGTCACTATAACTGCCAAGTGTAGCTCACTCCTAGGAGTCTCAAGGATGGCGACATGGGTAGTTGTTTGCAACCTAGCAGAGAAGTCCATATAGGCACCCCCTTGATCAACTATAGATGTAGCTAAGTCTTGGGAAGTTTGAGCGTAATGCTCCATGAATGCAAGTGGTTGGTTTTTGTATTTTTGTTAACGGTTTGGCTTGACTCTGGGTCATTACCATAAGCTGGGGTGAAATGAGGTGGAAAATGTGAAGGCATGTGTGTGAAAATGTGATGGAAATACAAATGAATAACACACAAATCAAGCAAACAAACGACGTTTTCTAATTTTTTGCATTTTTTTTTTTTTTTTTGAACTTCGATTTTTTTTTTTGGTTTTGAGATTTTTGAAGTTTTTGATTTTTTTGTTTTCGAGTTTTGGTGTGTTTTGATGTTTTTGGAATTTTGATTTTTTTTGGACTTAGAATGAGGGAACTCAACCAAGGTGGTGACTAGGAACACTAGTGCCAAACATGATGTTCTCAAAAGAGTCTAGGGTACACCACTTAAAACCCACAATGTGTGGAGGGTTCACCTAGCTCTTCCACTCTGAATCGACAAGCATTTCCAACAATGGGAGACAGTTTGAACACGAATGGTCTTTTCCAACTTAAGAAAGTGTCATATTCTATCTAAGGTGTCTAGGGGGTAAGCCAATGGAAGGAGATGAATTCCAACGTGATCGATATGAATTGGAGGTTGGTGATAAAGTCCAACTTTACCAACATTGTGATATGTGCTAGTGTGTGTGGTTTTTGTTTTCTATGATTTTTGTAAACAAAGTGTGAAAATGAATCCTAAAATACAATCTATGATGCAATTTTGATTTTGATGCACACAAATGTAATAAAACACGGAGTGTATACAATTTAGCAATTTTTTTACAATAATTTGTTTTTGGAACAAAAATTAATAATGTAAAAGGACAATAATCAAAATTTAAAATGCAAATTTAAAATGATTTTTTTTTTGTTTTTTTTTTTCAATTTAAATATTAATTTTTTTTTTATATTTTTTTTATGTTTTTTTCAATACAAAAATTTAAAATGATTTTTTTTGTTTGTGTTTTTCAATGTAGAAAATTAAATGTTTATTTATTTTCTTTGTTATGTTTCAATGCAAAATTTAAATTGATTTTTTTTTTTAATAAAAAAGTTACAATGATTTTTTTTATGTTTTTTTTCATTTAAAATGATTTTTTATTGTTTGTGTTTTTCAATGCAAAAATTTAAATGTTTATTTATTTTTTTTTTTTTTTTGTTTTTTTTATTGGTTGATAAAAAGGGTTTTGAAAGGCCCCAAAACCTTTTACATAAATGCAACAAACACAGCTAACCAGAAACGAATTAATTGAACTAAAAATAAACAACCCCATAGGGGAATGAAACGACCAACTTTAAACCAGAAAGAAGGTGCAGACAAAAATAAAAAGGAATAAGGGTCCAAAATACAACAACAGTACTCAAAGGAAACAAAAAATAACTACTGAAATCCCAACCAAGATTACAACATTTGGCTCGACGAGGTTCAATTTGTGAACTTATTGGAGCAACCACTTCCACTATGCTGGCAATTAGTAGTTTTATTTGCTATTCCTTGCCACCTGGGTTCATGAGTGATAGTTGCCTTGTGAACTTTCCACATTCCTTGCCACTTGGGTTCATGGATGACAGTTGCCTTGTGAACTCTCCACATCTCCTCAATATTACCCCAATACAGATTACACAAAAGCACATAAGAGAAAAGAGGATATGTGCTGGCATCCATGTCACACAAACCATATCCAACCACTAGAACCCAAATTAGCCACATTAGTACCAACAACTAGTTAAATATTAAGATTTCTATTTGTATCAGTGTGGGCCATAATACATTGAAGAAAATTATCATACCAAACTTGGAGGTTATCTTGTTCAACTCCTTGATTGGCAAGAAGGTCAGTAGCTTTGTTTTCTTCCTGGTAAACATGTTGAATTTTAACATCTCTGATGCCTTAAATTATCTTCAATCTTTCTTGGATAGCATTGAACATGCTCTAGGCAGGAAGCTAACATTTTTTTATGCATTGAATGACATTCATGGAATCACTCTCTATGATAAGTCTTTCAAACCAAAGCCGCTTGTAAATGAGGATGCCAAGGTATAACACACGGGCTTCAAAAAAATTATTGGTTTGACTGCCCCTGGACTCAGCAAATGTGCAAAGGAATTTACCTTGACTATTTCTAAAAATACCACCTCCTCCAGCCCTACCAGGGTTTCCCTTTGAGGCTCCGTCAACATTGAGCTTAACCCATCCACAAGGCGGGGGAATCCATTTCACCATTGACCTGTCAGCTTTTGGAGGACCTCGAGGGGGGTGTCAATATAAAATTTGAGAGTATTAAAAATGGATCATTCCCATTGGTTCATAGTCTTTTTAGCTTGGATGATATTAGCATTCTCAATGGCAAATGATAGAGCTTGGGAGAACACTGATTTGACATATTTTGCAGTAACGCCAAAAAAATTATTGTTCCTCTCCAACCATTCCTGCCACAAAAAATGAGGAAAATAATACAACCAAAAAGCACATATTTTTGAATTCAAAAATAAATTTGGCCACTGATTGCAAGCATCAACAAGAGTTTTTGGGTATACCCAGGACATGTTGGCCAATTTGAGAAAGGAAGACAACACTTCATTAGAGAATGAGAACTCAAGAAATATATGGATCACAGATTCCTAGCTATTTTTATAGAGGACACAACGATTAGGGAGTATTAGGATTCTATGGATTATATTGTCAATGGTCAAGATTTTGTTTAAAGAAGCAAGCTAAAAAAAATGGGTAACTTTAGGGATTAGACTTTTCAACCAGACAGTCTTAAATTCAGGCTGGGAGTTGACTTCTCTAGTTTGGGCGTAGTAGGCTAACTTAATAGTATAAATCCCATCCTCACAAAGTCACCAGAACAGAGATTTTAAAGCATTTGGGTTACTAGTAATGATAGTTGTACGCAGTAGACTAGTAATAATAGAAAAATTAGAGGACTAGGCAATGCTGATGTTGATAGAGGGAAAAGACTTCCATCTGGATCTGTTACAATTTCTAGAAAAGAAATTACATAGCTTAGAACCAAAAAAATGATCAGTGATTGGCTTAATGTAGGAAAGACTAGCATAACTAATTATAGGGTGATTTTTGAGCCATATATCCTCCCAAAAGTTAATAGATGTTCCATTTCCCAGTTACCACCTGAGCCCAAATTTTAGGATGGGTCTCGTATTAATCATAGAGTTCCAAAAATGTGATCCAACTGGAATCAATTCATCACTTAGAAAGGCTCACAGTTGCAGGTATTTATTCTTTATGATATTGATCCAAGTGGCTTGTTCATTTCGGATAATTATCCAACCTTGCTTACCAATGAGAGCAAAATTCATCTTACTAGATTTCTTGAAACCCAACCCTCCCTGATTCTTCTTCAAGCAAATCTTGTCCCAAGAAACCAAGGGAATTCTATTGGTATTTTCACTTCCTAACTAGAGAAATATCATTTGTATCTGTTCAATATTCTTGCAGATAGAAGTTGGAGCTTTAAATACGGACAAGAAATACACAAAAACGCCTTGTAAACAATCTTGGACAAGAGTCGCTTTCACTGCCTAGATGACAAGAAAAACTTTCCACCTAGTCAACTTTTTTTGAATTTTCTCAAAGATGGTATTCCACACATTTGCAGGAGGTTTACCATGGAAAATGGGCATACCTATATAGGTGGAAAGAAGGCTTGATATGCTGTAGCCCAAGATTCCCGTAACCATTTTTTGTCTGTCAATGGGAGTATTCAGGAAATATAGTTTACTTTTTTAAAAATTAACCTTTTTTCTAGAAACAAGCTCATAGAAGACTAGGATATTCTTGATTACCCTTGCTTTAGGAACTGAAGCTTTGGTTTCCAGTAATGTATCATCAACAAATTTTTGATGCATGATAAGTTGGGAGATGGAGGAGGCCTTTATCCTAGAGATAGTACCATTAGAGCAAGCAGAATTGAGTGCCCTCCCAAGGTATTCTGCAAGAATAATGAATAAATAAGGGTAAATAGGATCCCCCTACATGATTCCTTGGTTTCTGAATCCATCATACCCAATCTAAGGAAGGAGACTTGAATGAGGCAGTGTTCAGCCCCTGTAAAACCAAAGGGTTGTGGTCAGACCCAATATGAGGAAGAGAATGGAGAGTTGTATCTCCAAAGGATTGAAGAGCTTCATGGGAAATGATAAATCTATCCAATCGCATTAAAATATGTTTTACCCCCACTCTCCTATTGGTCCAAGTAAATTTGTTCCCTTGAAAGTGGATGTCCATAAGACCACACTCATCAACGAATTCGGAAAAATATTTAAAACTTTGAGGTGATATAGGAGTACCTCATTTTTTTTAGTAGGGTATAACGATGAGTTAAAATCCCCAGCTATCATCTAAGGCTAGCTCTGGAATATCTACCGCATCTGCCTCATAGAAAACCATAGTTCTCATTGGCCAGACATAGTATTAAGAGCATACACATTAGATAAAACCCACTAAACATTTAAATATTTACAACAAAAAGCAATTTTGGTGATCCTATCAGAAGATGATAAAATATTACCTACTTTAGCAGGGTCCCATAGGCATATAAGGCCACCAGACGCTCCCCTGGTAGGGCTCGTAGCAACTCCACAATTTTTCTATCTAGCCTTAATAAATCTATTTTGGCAGTTTTCATTGTTCTTGGTTTCCTACAACTAGATGATGGTTAGCTTAATGTCTTTTCTCATGGATGAAAGGATTCTCTGTTTATTCCATCCATTAAGACCTCTCACATTCCATGAGAGAATATTCATTTGGAATATTTTGAATATTTTTTACCTCCTCCACACGAAGGTGTTGAAGGGGGTTTGGTTTTGTTCCCTTCATCTGTGGAAACCTTAGAATGATCCTACTCAGCTAAAGAGGAGATAATAGTGGGTTGAGATCCATTAGAAATACTCTCTGTATCTTCCTTTTGCCTTAAATCCTATTTACTAGGCCTCCCTCTTTTTGCTTTTTCACAATTTATGTCAGCTGAAATTTTTTTTTTTTTTAGAAACAAATTTTTGAGGGCTAGGGTTTTGGTTATCAGGATTCATATCAAGATTTTTCAGACCATAACTAAGGACATATTTTCCATGATGGGGATATATGGGGATAGACACATTGATCAGAGGGTCTTGTTGATTCGAGGGTTTCTAAGACTCAGATTGAAGAAAGTTTAGAGATTTAGCAGACAAATGAAATATAGAAGGTCCTGGATGTGAAGGGGATTACAAAATATCATAGGCATCAGTAAAGCGATGCAAAGGTTTATCTATGAGATCACTGATAGGATCCTCTACAGAATCATGCAAAGGTTTGAAAGGGTTTGCTTTAATAAAGAGTGAGCAATTTTGTTTAGAGTGAGAAGATTCAAGGATGGAGAGATTACCTCTTTTTCCTTCCTCTTTAAGACTTCTTGGTGCAGCAACAGGCTTCTCAGTGTCCATGGTGGTGGCCAACTTCTGAGTCATATTAGCTTGGTAAACTTTATTTTCATGAACAGGTCCATCATTAGAGTTAGTTGCTGGGAATTTTTGGATCAAATTTTTTGCAGTCTCCTTTCTTAGCAACAAACATTGGGTCTTCAAGTGACCCTGGGTGTGGCACTCAATACAAAATGTTGGTTTGTTTTTATAAAAAATATTTTGGCATCTTCTTTTGGGGCCACAAATGAGATCCACATAGGTGGGTAACTCTGAATCAATATTTTCCATCACACAGATTCTAGTATGAGTTAGCCTTGATTGCACTTTTGTCGTAGGGTCAAGGACAAAAAAATTCGTAATAGCATCAACAACCAGGATAAAAATCCTCTCATCCCAATATTGGAGGGGTAGGTTGGGAAGCTATAACTAGATAGACACCACATTTATAGATTGGGTTTCAATATTGAAGTCCTCCACCCATTTTCATAGGAACAAGCTTCGACAGTCATAGAACTAAGGTCCACCAGTTAAGATGCAGTTGGTGTCTTGCATGTTGTTGAGGCTTATGAGGAAAAAACCTCTAGATATGGCCTTTATTTCCATGGATCCACTAGACCACCATTTTTTCGATGCCCATTTCCTGATTGATTCAATGTTAGGCTAACCTCCTACGAATTTTTCTATCAGGGATAAAGAGCTTCGACTGATATTCGAGTTTATAAAACTAGGAGGAATGGATATCTCCTTACCATTACGGGTGTAAGGGTTTGGCTCTAAAGAAACAGTTGCATGCCCCTAGATTCTGACTTTATCAACATAGGACTTGTGGAGAGAATCTCGAGACTAGCTCGAAAGGTGTCTGCTAACAGTTTGATCTTCAAAAACTACATGTGAAGCATAATCGCTAGTGGTGTGGCCTCCGAAAGGGGGTCCATATGGGTTGCCAATACCTATATCTTTCAAACCACCATCTTTGCTATCACCGAGAGGGTTCTCTAGATCGTCACCATCACCATTGTTGAATTTATTTTTTCTGCCTATCGAAATTTTTAAATTTCCCTCACCATCGCTAGAGTGCACCATTTTTAACAGAAACCCACTGATACCGCTGCTCCAATTTTTAAAACCCTTTGATGTTGCTACTCATATTTTTCCACAAAAAAAAATCTTATACTACTATTCAGTCAATACCCTCTCATACCATTGCTTAGCTGATTTCGTTAATCCAAATTTTAAAACCCTTTGATGTTGCTACTCAAATTTTTCCACCAGTATTACACTGCTTTTCAGTAAAAACCCTCTCATACCATTGCTCAGCTAATATCGCTGCTCCAATTTTTTAAAATCCTTTGAGTTACACTGCTATTCAGTCAAAACCCTCTCACACCATTGCTCAACTGATGTCGCTACTCCAAAAAACAATAAAACCCTTTGATGTTTCCACTTAGATTTTTCCATCGGTGTTACACTGTTATTCAGTCAAAAACCTCTCACACCATTGCTCAACTGATACCGCTACTCCAAATTTTTAAAACCCTTTGATGTTACTGCTTAGATTTTTCCACCGTTGTTACTTTTATTAGATCAACTTATTCTTATTCATTTATTTGTTTGTTTCAATGTAAAATTTAAATTGTTTTTTTTTTTAATGCAAAAGTTAAAATGATTTTTTATGTTGAATCTAATTGCAAATGTAAGAAGAAAAAATACAACACTGAGATTTTTTTAAATGAATGAAAACAAATATTTTTTTTTAGTTAAAAAAAATGGTAGAATACTTAGAAAGTTTTTTTTTTTAGAAATTAAAATAGAACACCAACCTAGATTTTAAGTGGAGGAGGAGATTGTCAAGACGAAATTCAAATCCTGCAACCACACAAAGAAAGATAAAAAAATAGTGTTCTAAAAATAAAAATAAATAAACAAAATGGAAAAGGGGTAAGTAAACAGTGATCACCAATTTGTAAGAAGAAAAGACAACACCAAATAATGTAATGGAGTAACAAGCAATGTGCAATAAAAATAACTTTTGTATTAGATTTCAATGGAGCCTTGATCTTCGTTTACAATTCTTTTTCCCTGAATGTGCAAGGGTAATGATTATAAATGCTTGATTTCAAAATACAATGGTAAAAAAGGAGGGAAAACTCCTCTTTTCCAAACTCAAAAGACGATGGTGTCTTCAGTCTTCTCTGCTATAATCAATGCTAGAAGTGGGTTTTTTGTGACCATCATGATGGATTTGAGCTTTTGAATCCTAAACCTTCACACATGTAAAGAGACAAGGTTTTAGTAGCACCTATCTAAATGCATCTAATGAAATGAACAATGTAAATTGCATAAAAGAAAATGAATATAATTTTTCTTACATGAGTCACGATGTGAGCAACATAACAATAGTATTTTCCCTCCCCTTTTCTTGGTGAAGTGATGGTGTCTTTATAGGCATTTAAGGGAAGGATAGGTGGCAAGCCAAGGCTACCATGTGGTAGGGGAAGTTAGAGTGAGTCACTTAGAGTGCCTCCCTTAACTTGGGTGATGTGGCTAATGGGTGAGTGCAAGTGGAGTGCAATTTGGAGGATGAGTGAGTGTAATTGGGGTGATGTAGCTTGATGAGTGAGGGCAACTTAGATGATACGACCAATGAGTGAGTGCAACTGAGGTGATGTGACCAATGAGTGAGAGCAATTGAGGTGATATGACCAATGAGTGAGTGCAATTGAGGTAATGTGACCAATGAGTGAGTGCAAATGTAATGCAACGTGGAATATGTGTGATTGCAACTGAGGTAAATTTTCTAATTAAATAAAAATCTACAAAAGTAATTATATGCATGATTTTGTTAATATTTTATTATGCTAATCTGTGCAGTGGATTTTTCTAAATTTAATAAAAATCTAGAAAAAGTGCATGATTTTATTAATATTTTATTATGCAAATCCATGCAGTGGATTTTTCTAAATTTAATAAAAATCTAGAAAAAGTGCATAATTTTATTATGAAAATCTGTGTGGTGGATTTTTCTAAATTTAATAAAAATCTAGAAAAATAATTGTGTATGATTTTACATGCCTAAGTTTGAACTTAGGAATATATTTGATTATGCAAATTTATGTGATGGAATGCAAATGGTGCTTTTGTGAGTGCCTAGGTTTTGGTATCTACAATACCACAATAGGCTTAACACTAGCAAACAACTTTTGGTTTACAAAAAAAAAATATTGTATTGTTTGTGAAGGGTCTTGGCATTATGTGCATTATAGCACAACCTTTAAACAAGAAAATGTATCCTTAAATATTGAAACATTTATAATTCTAAAATTTCTCAGCTTCCTAAGCTTGTAGTCTAAGGTGACATCCTTAACTAATGCATCATAGTTCCCATGGCCATGATTGTATTATTTATTCCTAAAATTTGAAATTGAACTTGATGGTCTTGCGTAAAATGTACTTCATATCTTTTGAGAGAAATGATAATATCAAGAATTGGATATGCTCATGTACTTTGTGAATTTATATAAATATCTATAAGAACTAAAAGAAGAAAATGTGTCTCCAGTTGAATTGGTCTTAGACAACTTAGAAGTGGATGTGTGGGGTCCATATTATAAAGTGGTAGGTGGTGAGTGGAAGATAATAAACTAAGTAATTGATGTAAGTCTTTAGCCTTGATTCTATGATCCCAAGTCTATGTGAAAGTAATTTGGATAAATTTGTGGTTTATGGGATGCAAAATGACATGTCATGAATGAAAAATGATAATAAAGAAAGATAATGCAAATTTTTAAGTCATAATCCATGAGAAGATAACATAGATAGAATGGTAAGAAAGATAGTATTATAAGTTACAAGTGGAATATGCAAGATAAATAGTCAATGCAATTCTATAACCAACAATCCACAAGAAATAGTTTGAAGAAAAAATTATAGAATGCATAATGTGAGCTTGCAAATAGCACATAGAAGGCAAGGTGTCATATTAGAGCAACTCCATATCCTATAGTCCATAATAAAGAAAACTTCAAAGGAGTTGTGGATGTGAAACACAAGTTATAGATGAAACACAAATTATAATGTGCAACATGATAAGTATAATTTTGTGACTTATGGCTTATAGGAAAGCAAATTTATGAGGGAAACATCACAGAATGTGAGATGCAATGATAGTATACAATTATATGGAATGTTTTTTGCTAATGATAGCTTGTAGTCTACTAGAATTATATGACCCAATAGTTTATTGAGTGGTGGTGTGCAATATTGAGACATGTAGATTACAAGATGCAAAATTAAGTAGATCACCATGCAAAACAATGAGGGTTTCCTCATATATCCATGACTTGCAAGAAATGGAAATGAGATGGATCCATGGCCTGATAATAATAAACTAAATTAATGGGTTTGTTTTGAATAACAACCAAACATAGTGGAGAATATCTTGCATGTAACACTTCAAAATTCGAAAGGTGGCAAGAGTTGAGATAAGTTAAAAAGAGGTTCAATTGAAATCGATTTTAATGGATATGATATTTTAAATTATAAAATTAAAGTCAACTAGTAAGACAAAAGATATTACCTCTGAATTCTAAGGTAAAGGGAGTTGGGATCATTTTCCACATGTAGTTTGCAAAGTCAAAAGGTAAAAAGTAGTTGCAAATAGGGGTAAATCATCTTTTATATGGGCATTAAGTCAAGTTTTAATTTCATGTGCGTGGGATATTTAAGGACATTTATGGTTAAATAGATGACTATGACCTCAAGAGATATGCCTATAATTTTTTCAATCATAGAATGTAGGGTGCAAGGTTGTGATCAACAATTGACTAGTGACAAGTCAAGTGATAAGATCAAGTAGATAGGAAGGGTGAGTTCACAAGGATGATTTGTTGTAGAGTTCCAAAGTATAAGTAAAAGGAAAGGTTTTAAATACTTAATACAAGTTTTCAACCTATAGGTTGTAGAAATGAGAGATTTCATGGGAAAAATACACAATATTATTCTTGTGAGTTGGTTACAATTTGTAGGTTATGGGTTGCAAAGATGCAACAACACTCATGTTGGCATTTTTGTTATAGTGCAACTTAAATTTTGTAATTCATGAGATCAAGAAATTTTCACATATTTAGAATTTTGATTCTTCAACATTTTTAAAATACTACAACCCCTCATCAAAATATTATGTCAGTTTTTTATGCTCTTCTTTCAAAGGTCTTACTAGAAATACTCAAGATGCCCAAATATGGTACCATCAAGTATATAGATTTTTTTTTTTTTGGTTTTTGATTTTGTAAAAAGTGAGGGTAGGCAATGAGGTACTGTGGGTCACAATTTTTACCATATTTTAAATGCCAAGGGGAAATATATTTTGGATCACTAGGATTCGCTAAGTGTTGCAAATTTTTAAATATGGCACAGGACTATGGAATGCTCAAAGTGAGGACTACATCATAAAAGGCATCAACATGAAGCTTCATTTCCATAGGAATATGTAAAAGCTTATGGCATGAAGTTGTGATCACCTAGAACAAGAATATTGATAATTTTTTGAAGGAAAGGTAGAGGAAGTTGAGTTCATGGGATTGAAATGTTGAGAAATATAGCTCAGATAGGAACTTATTGCATAGGCTTCAATATTAATGTGTTAGAAGTGGTTCAAGATATTGAGAGGATGATATGGATCGAAATGTTAAGAAATGTAGCTCAAATAGGAACTTATACATAGGCTTCAATATTAATGTGTTAGAAGTGGTTCGAGACATTTAGAGGATGATATGGCATAATGGGACCATAAAAGAGAGTGGGAGAATCTACATGGTAATTGATGTTTCAGTTCAGGAGAAGTACCTCATGTCAAAGTCAAGTTGTGTCTTAGGTTTAGATTTCCTATTATTTCATTTTTTCTCTCATTATTTGTAAAGTGACCACTTAGGAAAAGTGGGAACTAATTCTATTTTGTAATTCACTTTAGAAGGGGTGAAAGTCTTTTCTCTTGAAGTTGACTTAGTCTTAGGAGTCTAAAGGAAATGTTCTAGAACATTCATGAATTAAACTAGGATTTAATCTAATCCATACATCTCAAGATGATATAGGATATAATCTTGATTGTTCATCTAAATATGAGATATGGGTGTCTAGGATTATAAATATGAGATATGTGCATCTAGGATTAAATAGATCAAGGTTATGTTCAAGCATAAAAGATAGACAATATGAATAAAAATATAGATATTAACTTTTAAGAGGAGCAAGAGAATAGGAGAAGTGCAAGAGTGCTTATAGGAGAAGAAGAGCATATTATTTAAGAGAACTGCAAGATAAGCAGGTCATACAATAGGCCATGCATAGGTCGTACACCTTCAGATCTACAGGTCGTGCATCATCTTCTGTTGATGCTTGAGTGTGCTTCAGGGTTAAGAGGAGAGGAAGAGTGATTTACTGTCCAGAAAAGGCAGAAATAGAGTAGGCCATCATGTTGTAGCTGTACTCTTTTGTATAGACCATTATTTTGCTTTCATTGTATATTTTCCATCTATTGTGTAATTGTTTCATGTTCAAAATATTATTTCTAACTTTAAATAAATTTAAGATCTAATTTATTTAATAATAGAAACATAGAACAATAGTCATCTAGGATTTGAAAAAATTACATGGTATCATAGCTACATGTGATTGAGATCCTCAAGGATTTACAGTAGTAAATTACTACTGGATATAAAGAACCAATAGTTAGAGGGTTTCAAAATTTTACTTTAAGGACTAAACTTACTTGCAGGATAGTTTTTGAGTCTTTCACATCAAATCTGAAATCTTGAAGGACTAAACTTATTTGCAGGATAGTTTTTGAGTCTTTCATATCAAATCTAAAATTTTGTGTAGTAGATATCAGAGATGATAACAGCTAGCCTTAGATATGAGGATAGATTTGAAGGTACCTCCAATTTATTATCTTAGAAAGTCAGGGTAATGTTCTTATTGAAAGAGAATGATATATATAATATTGTCAAGGATGTTGTGACTCCACCTACAAATATACAATAGTTGGCAACTCATAGAAAGAAGATAGTGAAGTCTAAGCAAATGATCTTAGATGCAGTGATGGATCACCTGATTCCTCACATATTTGAGAAGACTATGGCAAAGGATATATTTGATGCTCTATTAACCTCTACCAAAGCAAGAGCATAAATAGGAAGATGATATTATGAAACAAACTCAAATATATAGAGATGACCATATCTAACACCATTATCAGTTACCTGATGAATATCATGTAGATTCATGATCAACTAGCAGTAGTTAGGGAGAAGGTTGAAGACACAGAGTTGGTGAACATGGCACTAATTGGTTTATCATCTTTATGGGAACTATTTCTCAAAGACATCTATGCTCATGAGCATCTTCCCATATTTGAGAAACTATGGGATGATTTTATCTAGGAGGAGACTCAGATGAAGTCAAATACCAACAAGAAGGGTGGTGATGATAACCTAGCCCTTATTGGGCATACCAAGAAGGATAGAGGTAAAGGACCCAACAAGAGTAAGGTAAAGAGTGAGGAGTCAACCTCATAGTCAAGGAATAAGGACTTGAACAAGATCAAGTACTTCATTTATCATAAGCATAGCCATTATGCATCATAGTGTTCAAACAAGAAGGGAAAATGGAAGCAGCATTAGATGTAGGTAGCAGCCTTCAAAGAAACTAAGATAGGCTAGTTTGTTTTTAAATTCGAGAAGGATTTATCATTGGTCTCTTACCTTTCTACCAATATGATTCTGAGAGATGCTTGGTATGATCTCATCATATGATATTATCTTGATAGTGTTTTACCATTCTACAAGAGTAGGACTCAAGGGTTTAGGTTGAGCTTGGTGATGATGCCAATAATCCAATTGAAGGAATTGTTACCATTCCTTTTCAACTCTAGTTATGGAACTCTTTAGACTTTGATGATGTTTTTTTATTCCAGGTCTCAATAATAACTTGATTTTAGTTTTTTTTATGGAGGATAAGGGTTATGTAGTAGATTTTAGGAACCAACATGTCCTTATTAGACTAAAAAAATCTAACCTAGAAACAGCACAAGTGATAGGTGTTGGGATCCAAATTGACATCAAGTAGAACTTAAAACTATGAATGTTGATCTTCCAACTATTTTATTAGGCATGCACCCACTAATCACTATTCATAACTCAACATTATATGGATTAAAGAATATGCTAATCCAACCTCTAGAGTAGGATGGTTCCTTGTCAACTGATAAGGTGTTGACTCATGTAACCTTAGTTAAAAATTTTAAGAAATAGGGATAGAAAAAGGTTTAGGGTTAAGAAATTATAATCAAAATAAATTTTGAATAGAGCTAACAGCATAGGCATCCATAGGGAAAACCTTTCTAACAAACAATTTCCAATGTCCCACACTTAAAATTATCAAAATTCAAAAAACATATGATCTTCGTCAAGAAAACACAAAACAGATACATACTCCAAGAAGTTATTTCAAAATCTATAATAATCCAATTTAGAAGAATAATATTACTATCAATATTTAATAGAAAATAACTCCTTGCAAGCATAGATTCAATTATGAAAATATTTCAATTACCCTAAGCTAGTAATCCAATATCAGCATAATAGACTAACCATAACAACATTAGAAAAAAATAAATTCATAGCTTAAATATCTCAATAGAATAATTTAAGACACCATTTATGAGGTAAACATCCAAGTAATGTTCCTTCTATTGTCTTGCAAAAAAATATTACATAGCAGGGCAAGCAAACACTCTAGAGTCAACCCTAAAAATTGAGGGTTTGACCTCTATTAATATTTTTCATTAAAGGAAGAAAATGAAACATTACAAGAAGAAGTAAATGCCATATTGGTATAATTTTGAGGTGGCATCATTTCATTTGTATTTGATACCTGAAGAAACTACGTAATCTTACGTTCTTTCATAGCTCGACTCTACAACTTAGTGATATTTCATGATAGTTCAACTCTAGGCTGTCAAAAACAAGATCTAGGTCATTTATAATTCTTGTAAAATTTCATTAGCCATAGATCTGTAACTAACTATGTTCTCAATTCTTGGACTTATGGGTGCTTTACCTTTAGCTTGCTTTGAATTAACTGGTTCATATTCGCAAAGACTCTGCTTTTGTATGCCTAGGATATTATCAACATAAACTCGCCATTGATCTGCTTGTGAATGACCAAGATCATAAATTTTAAAATTCTTGGGAGCTAGTGGTGTAGAGCATGTTTTAGACCACTCTTTATAAAATATTATGGCTTAAGTTTACCACTTTGATCATGAGTTGGAGCATATTAGAAAATACACTTCAATCTGCGTAGGATGGAACATCTTCACTAGACTGCTGCCCTTGCTCTTCATTTTGTTTAAATATTTTTCACGTATGTAGCATAGAAATAAAATTATCCATAGGCCACTCTTTTAAATTCATTCCATCTAACTTTGACCATCGTTGGTCATAGGATAGAACATCTTGCTCTACATCGCTTGGAATGCAGTATAAAAAATGTGCTTTATGAAAATTGGTGCTAGCCTACTGCATTGTTACCTTATTTGATGCATGTTGACTACTTTGACCATGGTGTGGAACATGTGTTCTGATCCACTCCAAAGTACATTTGAATCTCAGTGGGATATAATAGTGCTCAAAATTAGTATTTTCCTCATGTGGGTTAGAACAAAATATGTTGTGCCACTTTTCATAAAGTAATGACATCATCTTTGACTAAGGTTGATAGTAGGGTAGAACATCTTGCGCTGCACCACTTATAAATGCTCTAAATCTTGAGTGGGTTGGAACTATTGGGACATAAGCAAAAGGCACAAATTGTATTTACAAAATGATTACAATATATAGGCATCAAGCCTATGAGGGAGATATGACAAGTGTCATAATCTCCACTCCAAGTGTCATGCAGAAGACACCACTCCAACTCAAACTGAAGACATAAGACAAGTGGCAGAAGACAAGTGTCAAACTGAGGCATAGTGCACATTAATAATATTCTAACATTCCCCCTTAATGTGCACTATCCTAACTATAGAAAAAAATAAGTCAACATTAGATAACATTCCCCCTTAATGTTGACTTCTATTACATACATAGAGCAATTTGCTAAACTGAGAAAACTTGTCTTGCCCAAGTGACTTGGTGAAGATGTCAACCACTTGATATTGAGTTGGTACATACTCCATGTGTATAATGTCTTCTTGGACCATTTATCTGATGAAGTGATGATGGATCTCAATGTGCTTTGTTCTAGCATGGAAAACTGGATTCTTGGTCATCTTGATGGTACTTTGATTATCACAATATATGTAAGTTGGACCATCTATGAATAGCCCAATGTCCTGAAGTAATTGCCTCAACCAAATAGCCTCCTTAGTTGCCTCAACTGCTGCTCTATATTCAGCCTCTGCTGAAGATAATGAAATTGTGTTTTGCTTCTTGGTGCTCCATGAAATAGAGCCTTGGCCCAATTGAAAGCAATAACTTGATGTGGATCTTCTAGTTTCAGGACAACTAGCCCAATCTGAATCTATGTAGCCAATCAAATAAAAATCATCACATGATGTATACATAAGGCCATGATGAGGGGTGGCCTTGAGGAATCTCAAAATCCTCTTAGTTGCTATCCAATGGCTCTTCTTAGGATCCTGCATGAATCTGGAAATAAGGCCAACTGAATAGGAAATATCTGGTCTAGTTGAAGTTAAGTAGATCAAACTTCCAACTAGCTACCTATAAAGGGTGCCATCAACCCTTTCTTCATCATCATTATTAACCAATTTCAACCTGGTTTCCATGGGAGTGAGGGAGGGCTTACACTCCTCCATGTGAAACCTCTCCAAAATAGACTGAATGTATTTAGCCTGTGAGATAAAAATCTTACCAGGTTGTTGCCATACCTCTATGCCTAAGCAATAGTGGAGGAGGCCTAAATCTGTCATCTCAAAATTCTTGCATAAGTCCTCCTTGAGCAACCTTATTCCTTCTATGTCATCACCTGTAATGAGAAGATCATCCACATACAATGTAACCAAAATGATGTGGTTTCTCCAATGTTTCACATAGAGAGTAGATTCTGCTATAGATCTAGTGAAACCAAGGTTGATGAAATAGGAGTCAATATTTGCATACCAAGCTCGGGGTGCTTGCTTCAACCCATATAGAGCTTTCTTCAATCTAAGGACTTTGTTTTCTTGGCCTTCAACTGTGTACCCTGGTGGTTGGTTCACATACACTTCCTCCTTCAAGTGACCATTGAGAAATGCACTTTTGACATCCATATGATATATAGGCCAATGCTTTTGAGCTGCCAAAGCAATAACTATCCTGATTGTAGTCATCTTTGCCATAGGAGCAAAAGTCTCCTCATAATCAATTCCCTCTTGTTGCTTATAGCCTTGAGCTACTAGGCGAGCCTTGTAGCGATCTAGTGAGCCATCTGCTTTATACTTTGCCTTGTACACCCATTTTGTGCCAATGGTATATTTACCTTGGGGTAAATCAACTAACTCCCAAGTGTGATTCCTTTCAATGGAATCCAATTCTTGATCCATGGCAAGAACCCATTTAGGATCACCAAGTGCTTCTTTGACATTAGAAGGTTCAGGTTGGCTAAGGACTTTGGCCATGAGGGCATAATTCACTTGGTGTCTTAGGGCTGAAGGCCTTTTACCTGTATAAGTGGGCAAATGACTTTGGGCTTCATCTATGGTGGCTTGAACCCACTTAGGTAAAGGATTGGATGATGTGGCTTGATCATTAGATGGAGGAGGAGATGGAGGACATGAATCATTTATGGGAAGTTCTTCATGTGGAGGAATTTCTTGATTTATGAGTGAAGGGGAAGGACTAGATGATATTGTATGCATCAAGGGAGCAATTATTTCATTAGTTAATTCCAAAGTGGGGGCCATAGGAGGAGGATTAGATGGGGGATACTCATGAAAGGTAACATCCCTAGATAGAATGATCCTCTTGGAAATAGGCTCATACAACTTATATGCATTGGCACTATCACTATAGCCAACAAAGATGTATTTTTGGCTCTTATCATCAAACTTCTTCCTTTTCTTATGAGGAATATGAGCATAGGCATCACATCCAAAGACTTTCAAATGGCCCACATAGGGCATCCTTCCACTCCATGCTTCTTCAGGTGTTCTTTCATGTAAGGCCTTTGTGTAGGACCTATTAGTCAAGTATGCAGCAGTAAGAACAACTTCTCCCCAAAATGAGTTAGGCAATGTAGCAACATGTAACATTGATTTTGCCCTATTTGTGATTGTTTGATTCATCCTCTCAGCTACTCCATTTTGTTGGGGGGTATAAGGAGTTGTGAATTGCCTCCTTATCCCATGGTACTTACAAAAATTGAAGAATTCATTGGAGACATATTCTCCACCATTATCTGATCTTAAGGTGGAGATTTGATAGCCACTTTCTCTCTCAACAAGTGCCATGAATTCTTTGAACTTATCAAGGGCTTGCCATTTATATTGAATTAGGTAGATCCATACCTTTCTACTATAATCATCAATGAAAGTGATGTAGTATTTGGCCCTAGTATAATATTGAATAGACATTGGCCCACAAATGTCTGAATGAACCAATTGCAAAGGTCTATTGGCTCTCCAAGCCTTTCCTGACTCAAAAGGTTGTCTATGGTGTTTGGCTATTACACATGGCTCACAAAAATATTTTGACTCCTTAAGATGTGGAAGTCCTTTTACTAAACCTTTCCTTGCCATCATTTGAAGATTATGAAAATTTAAATGCCCCATTCTTTCATGCCACATGTACTCCAAAGAAAAAGTAGTAGTTGTATGCAAATATGTTTGTGTTACAGATTTGGTAAGGAGGTAGTAAACACCATCCTTTTTTACTCCCATGGCTTTGACATTGCCATTTGGTTCCTGAATGTAGCATTTGTCTTTTTCAAAATAGATAGTATAGCCCTTATCTGTAAGTTGCCCAATAGAAAGAAGGCTCCTTTTAAGACCAGGCACATACAAAACATCTATTGCAGGAACATTATTCCCATCATGCAAAGCAAGTGGTGCCTCCCCAACACCTTCAATGGGAAGGGCACTTTCATCACCAAAAGTAATGAATTGATTAGAAGTAGGTTGAACCTTGGTCAACCAATCTTGCCTTCCTATCATGTGCTTTGCTGCTCCAGAATCAATATACCAACAATCTTTATCTTCAACATTAACTTGGTTTGTTGCATACAATGTGTTGAGATTATTATTTTGTGGACCCCTTTGATCTCTTTGCCTCTGATAGCAATTAGTGACATTATGATTCCATTTTCCACAATATTCACACCCTTGTTGATTGTTGTTTTGACCCCCTTGAGGTCTTGTTTGCCATCTTGGCTATTGATTTTATTGTTGATGTTATTGTTGTGTTCTACTAACATGGCTGCTTCTAGTACTACTGACATTGTTTCTGATGTGGTTGCTACTATTGCTACTAATGTGGTTATTGTGGGTATCTCTGATGTTGTCTACCTCTCTGATTCTGATTCTGCTGATTTGGACCCTTGTTTTGTCTAGGTTGTAAGGATGCCTTGGTGGCAAAATATATTGATGAGGCTTCAATTTCTTCATATTTGATTAGGGCTTGCTCATGTTTCTTAAGTAGAATCTCAATCTCCTCAAGTGTGGAATTCATTGTTTTACCACTTAGATCTAACATGGTAGCATAGGAGTGAAATTTTGAAGGAAGGCCATGCAACATTATAGGAATCAACTCATTATCATCAAGAGTTTTACCAACAACTAAGAAATCATTCCTAATAGACTTCACTTCCATAAGGTAATCGGTAAGTGAGCCTTTCATACATAGATTGTGCAATTTTTGTTTGAGATACAAAATATTATCTTGACTTGGCCTATCAAACAATCTTATTAGAGCATCCCATGCTTGTTTAGGTGTTTTTGCAGCCCTTACAGTTTCTCTGCATTGAATTCCTATAGCTAGCTTGATGAGACTTAAAGCTATATTGGAATTCTTTTCAAATTGTGCTTTTTCTTTAGGGTCTTGAGGTGTTGTGAGTGGGTCTTCATCAGCTTTTCTATCTCTCACAAAATCCCACATGTCATTCATCATTAAGATAGATTCCATTTCATACTTCCAATTTGCAAAAGTGTGAGCTCCTTCAAGCTTCTTAGTGAGACCACTTAGTAGATTTGTAGTAGCCATGATTTAGAAAAGGATTGAGAGAAGAGGGAGCTCAAAAAAGGATGAAATAAGAACCACAAATGCCAAATTAGAGCCCTAAAAAAATCTAGGGTACACCACTTAAAATCTAGAGGAGGGTTCACCTAGTTTTTCCACTCTAAATCTTCAAGTGGTTCCAATAGTGGGAGGGATAACTTGAACACAAGTGCCCTTTTCCACCCAAAGAGAGTAAGAATTGAAATGGGAATTTATGATAACCTACCAGACCTTTATACCAAACTTCTCAATATACCCACCCTTACATGAGGGAGACTATAAGTATATGAGCAGAACGATACATGGAACATAGGCATTTTTAAAAGGGAATAACCTACCAGACCTTTATACCAAACTTCTCAATATACCCACCCTTACGTGAGGGAGACTATAGGTATATGAGGAGAATGATACATGGAACATAGGCATTTTTGAAAGGGAATAACCTACCAGACCTTTATACCGAACTTCTCAATATACCCACCCTTACATGAGGGAGACTATAGGTATATGAGCAGAATGATACGTGGAACATAGGCGGTTATTAAAATGTGATGCTTGCTTTTTGAGAATTTGTTACAATAGATGTGCCAAAGTTTCAGGTGCTTTATGACAAGGTGCTTGTGTGTTTGCTTGCTTGTATATGTTGCATAGTGTCAAGTGTGTATATGCAAAGGGACTACACTTGATTACAATTATATGAACCCCAAAAAACATGCAAGGGTTATAGCAAGCATCAAAATGAAGAACAAGCCCAAATGAAGAGAGGCAAACACCAAACACAAAGTGGCCAAGAGAATGCCACAAGAGGACTCCACCAACACGGGACAAGGGGCCCTAAATCACCCCTTGAGTTGATGATTGTATTAGAAACTTTGGCTAAAAGATAGCCCCAAATGTGCCTCAAAATATGATACAATATCAATGCCTTCAATGATAAAAATGCCCCCAAACTTGCCAAATTCAATGAATAACTTGGCCTAATGTCCCCCCAATGACTTAAAATTGAGCCCCTCACAAGTTTGCCAAATTTTCTACCCAAGAGTGTCGGATGCAACCGAAAATGCACTCTGTTTTACAATGTGAACTTCGAGTCAAAATTTAGCATAGTAAATGATCTCAAAACTGAAAAATTATTTCACCAATAGATCCCCCTAAAAAAAAACTCTTTCCAATGACTATAAAATATCATTAAGGGTCTTCTTACAAGGCTTCATATTTCCTGTGGAAGCTCATAAAATTGACCGTATAACAAAAAAATTTACAAAGCACTATTGCAAATGCAATCCAAAGGTTTTTACTAGTGCATACACAACTTATGTACTTGCCTATTATCTGATAATACTTAATATAGATGCACATAATCCAATGGTGAAGAATAAGATATCAAAGTCAGATTTTATACAACATAATTTGGTAATGCAACCACACTTCAGGGAATTATCTCCATGGCATATACAAAATAATCTGGTAAGGCATCGATTCCCACAAGCGATGATTGAAACAAGAAGATAAGGTGATTTGATGAATTCTTTGGATGAGAATGGGGGATTATGGCACCACAAGATGAGTCAAAAACATGGAGGTAGTTCAGGTTGTACACATCACTAAACTCGAAGTCAAGTTGTATGACTAACATCTAAGCATGATGTTCGTGAGGCAAAGCTTTCTCTTGAAGGGCAGAGATTATTGAATCAAAAAAAGGAAATTTTTTATACTGGTGCAGTTTTTGAGTTGATACTTTGTATTGGAAATTTGAGGTATTTTATGTTGTCATTGATGTCACATGGATCACATTGAGTTTTGGTGGCCAAAGTATTTCATAAATAAGCATTTATGATATTTTGGAAAGCATGAATATATACAGGGTTTTTGTGAAAACCAAGGTAGGCAAAATAAAAGGTTTTATTTAAAACCATGGATGGCAGATTTGAAATGGGTTTTTCTTAAAACCCAGGTTGGGTTTTCGTTTCATCGAAAAAGGTGCCCCGGTGATGGAGATATTTAATTTTAAATATTTAAGTTTAAGTTTTAATTATTTAAAATTTAAATTTAAATTTAAAATTAAAAGTTAATTTATAGTGTTGACGTCAAAAGAAAGGAGGAGACATATAATATTAAAATTTAATTTATAGCGTCGACATCAAAAGAAAGGAGGAAGGCATATATAAATATGCCACCAAATGTTTTGATTGAATTCCCCATGTCCTCGATGATGGTGATGCGTTTGAATTGCTAAGGGAGCGAAAGGTGCCAACATGTTAAAGAGTGTGCAAAGGGTGTTCGTTCAAAGAGGGAGCAAAGGCATCGTAGCTCGTTCAAATCCAGTGGAGAAAGGAGGCAATAAAAGTAAGGGAGGTCCCTTACCAAGCACCGTAGGCACTTGTGGCCTAGCGGTAAGAGGAAGGCGCATAAGGTGTTGAAGCACCAACAGATCCAAAGTTCGAATCCCACCAGTGTTGGTATTGCAAAGTGAAAGGGAGGACTCTTTTGGCGCACGTGGTGTTTGAGGACACGCTCGGAGCAAACAAATAGAAGGTTTGCGCTCACTGTTCTATGTGACCAGTTGGCTCACATGGTTGTTGGTGCCATGGTTAGAGTGGTATAGGGGCAGCAATCGAGGATCGAATCCCATTGAGGACAAAGGCATGTTAATAATTTTTCCTAATATTTTATTTTTCTAAGGTTGCCCTAGGAGAGATAAGGGTTGTGATGCATGTTGAGAAAAAGAGAGATTTTTGGTGATTTTCCTTTTAGAAGTATATCATATTATATATCGTTGGAAATCTTATTTCGAGGGCTATTTGATTAACTTGCTTAGAGGAAGAAATAAGGTGTATGTAAAGAGATATTTCTATTTTTGTAAAGGGGTTCAAAAGTGAAGGTTGTTTTGTTCTTTTTCAAAAGTGATTAATTCTTTCATAAGGGGACATGATGCATTTTGTTGAGTAGGAGTGATAAGGTGTTATTTGGATATTGTTGTTGTGATATTAATCATGATCTCTAACCCTTGTTGAAAGTTGAAAAAGAAGTTTTTTGAGTGTGGCAGATTTCCAAAGAGGTTTCTTCATCTTCATAAAAGGTATGGGCACATTCTCCTATTGATTGATTATGGTGGTTGATTTCTGAAATATCATTGGAGAGAAAAGGATTGATTGTGGTTTCCTTTTCAAAAGTGGTTGGTTGAATGCTTCAAGGTTTTCTGGTTTGAGAGTTGTGTTTAAACCTTGTTTTATAAGCATAGTTGTTGAAGCCCATTGGTTATGCAAAGAACTTGAAAAGAACATGAGTATCATTGTTATGTGATATTTGTGGTTGAGCATTGTTGGAAATATTTGAGTTGGTTGATACATGCTTGGACTAGGGTTTTGTGAGAAAGAGATGTCTCTTATGATGATTGGTTGAGTTGAGTTGATTGAGCCTAGTCAAGTGATGTGTGAAGTGATTGTTCAAGTTCCATGAAACAAACTATTCTATAAATCTTATTTGAGTTGAGATTGAGCTTAGAACATATTGAGTCTCTAACAATTCTCTTTA
This sequence comes from Wollemia nobilis, assembly GCA_028583015.1. Taxonomy (NCBI): domain Eukaryota; kingdom Viridiplantae; phylum Streptophyta; class Pinopsida; order Araucariales; family Araucariaceae; genus Wollemia; species Wollemia nobilis. The sequence continues at coordinate 2,932,521 of JAQPPZ010002027.1, forward strand.
TGCTTCTATGAGTTGACTTGAGTTGAGTTGAGATTGATTTGAGTTGAGATCATTGTGGATCATTGTTGTCATCCATTGTAGAGTGCTTTGCCATTCATTGTTGAGTTCATCATTGAGCCTTACCTTTGTAGATTTGTGGATGAGATTTGAATGCTACTTGAGCATGATTGGTTGAGCCTTTGAGAAGGTCTTTGGGATAGATTTCTGGACAGATTTGTGGCAGTTTTTGTGCATGATTGATTGAGCCTTGAGAAGGCTTTTGGGATATATTTGTGGATAGTTTTTGAGCATATTTGAGCAAGTTCTGTGTGAGCTTGTTGAAAATATTTGGACAAGTTTTGTGTGAGCTTGTTGAGCAGATTTGGACAAGTTATGTGTGAGCTTGTTGAGAATATTTGGACAAGTTATGTGTGAGCTTGTTGAGCAGATTTAGACAAGTTATGTGTGAGCTTGTTGAGCAGATTTAGACAAGTTCTGTGTGAGCTTGTTGAGCATATTTGGATAGAGTGCCTAGTTGAGCTATTTGGATAAGTGTATTTGCCTACCTAAGTTTAGATTAGTGAATGTTGAGCCTAGTTGAGCAGATCAATGGATTGCCTACTTGAGTAGATTAGTGGATTGCCTAGCTAAGAAGATTAGTGGATTGCCTACCTGAGTAGATCAATGTGTTGCCTAGTTGAGTAGATCAGTGGATTGCCTACCTTAGTAGATTAGTGTGTTGCCTAGTTGAGGAGATCAATGGATTGCCTACCTGAGCAGATCAGTATGTTGCCTAGCTGAGTAGATCAGTGGATTGCCTACCTAAGTAGATCAATGTGTTGCCTAGCTGAGCAGATCAGTGGATTGCCTACCTGAGCAGATCAGTGTATTGCCTAGCTTTGAGTAGATCAAAGTAATCATTGTATTGGATAAGGATCCTTATTTTTGTGTGAAATATTATAAGGATATTATCTTGTGGAGTACCCCACATTGGGGGAACCACATTAAATATTGTGTCTCAATTGTGTGTGGTGACTTGTGCTCTTGCTTACTATTGCTATCTGAGTTATTAATGCACACTTGCTATAAGTTTGGTTATTACAATTAAGGACATTAATTGATATTGGTTTGGAAAGAAAGTAAAAAGTGGGTGTTATACTATTCACCCCCTCTCAATATAAGCTTGTGTTCTTCAATTTGTATCAGAGTGGGTTCCTTCAAAAAGGTTAGCAACTTGAGGGCATATTCTACAAGAACATAGATGGCTTCACAGAATGGATCATCTAAAAATAAGGCACCACTATTTGACGGTAACAATTATGTTTTTGAGCATGAGAATGAAGAACTACTTGATATCACAAGGATATGAGGTATGGCAGATGGTTGAAAAAGAGTATAAGGTTGAAGGTGATCCCGAGGTAGATAAGACTATCAAGAAATTGGTTGAGATCAATGCAAGGGCAATAAATTATATTTTGAGTGGGCTACGTGAGATAAATTTTGCAAAGGTCATGGTATGTAATTCAGCTAATGAAATGTGGACCAAGTTGCGGAATACTTATGAAGGATATTCCAAGGTAAAGTTGTCAAAACTACAAACTCATAGAAAAATATTTGAGGAATTGAAAATGGAAGATTCTGAAGATATTGCAAAGTTTTTACTTCGAGTTGATGAGATTACTAACACCATGAGAGGCCTAGGATTTGAGATGAAAGAATCAAAAGTTACTCAAAAGGTTTTGAGATCACTTCCCATGAAGTATGATGCAAAGGTTTCAGCAATAGAAGAAACAATGGATATCAACAAACTAACAATGGAAGAACTACAAGGAACTCTCACATCTTATGAGATGAGGGTGAGTAAGCATCAGGTTCCAATAAAAGAGATTGCATTCAAGGCTTCAGAGAAAGAGAAAGGGAAGGTTCTAGAGATAGATAGAGATCCAATTAATGATGAGGAAGCTAACTTCATCAAAAGGAATAAGGACTCAAGGAATTACAGAGATATGAGGAAAGTCAAATGCTACAAGTGTGGTGATTTTTGTCACTATGCACACAAGTGTCCACATGAAGAAAATAGTGATGATGAAAAACAGGGTCACAAAAGAAAAGAATATGGAAAGCATAAGCATGACAAAGATGACAGATACAATCAAAACAGGTATGAGAAGAAGAAAAAATTTTGTAAGGTAAAGAAATCTTACTACATTGAAGAAGCAAGTGATGGTTCAGTTCACAACAATGAAAACCAATCAAATGAAGAAGAATGTACATTCTTTGGAATAAGTGAAGAAAGGCAAGAACACCTATTCTTAGGTATTGAAGTTAAATAAGAGGATATATCTATTGAAGAAAGACATGAAGAGCTTGCCATAGCCATTGAGAAAGCAAATAGATACAAGAAGGGTCTAAGGATACTAAAATGCTTCATATGCGAAGATTTTGGGCATATAGATGATGATTGCACATACTACAACAATTGCAACAAGGAAATTTTATTTGTTGAAAAAGAAAGCAGCAGTTCCAATAATAGTTCTAGCAAAAATTCTAGTGACAATTCCAGCAACAATGATGATGAAGAAGAGGAATCCACAAAACAAGAAAAGAAAATCAGGAGATTGGAAAGGAAAATCAAGAGGCTTGAAAATAAGGTGCATGAAAATGAAAAGGTCAAAATTATGCTTAATCAACACATTCAATATTTGGAAAAAGAGCTTCAAGAAACAAAAGAGCTCGGCATCACTATTTTTGAGCAATTGAAGGAGAAGAAAGAAAGGTGTAATTAGTTAGAAGAAGAAGATCATAAAATTTTAGGGACCTACATAAATGAGTTAGCACGATTTCAAAGGAATTCAAAAACTTTGGATAATTTTTTGGATTTACAATGAGATCCATTTATAAAGACAAGGCTTGGTTATGAAGAAGGGAAATAAAAAATAAGTACACAAGGACCTATATTTGTATCAGGAGGCTTTATTTCAGAAATATAAAAGGAAGAACCAGTTCCCAAAGAAAAAGAAGCAGCAGAAATGGATACTTGCATTTCAAAGGCTATAGAGATGTGTGCCAATTTGCTACTTGACACAAATGAAGAGAAAGAAGAGGAAGATTCCAAAGCACCAAAGGTCTCATATTTCAGGTTTGGGGAATCACACTCAAAAGGAAAGGAAGTTCTAAAATATGAAAGCAAGGAAGCACCTAAGTTTTATGAAGAAAGTTCCAAAGTTCCTATGGCTCCAAATATTCAGTTTGGATCTTATTTTGAGATAGGTGAATCAAGTTCAAAAGGAAAATAAATACTTGAAGAGGAAAGCAAGGAAGAAATTAAGGAAAAGGATTTAGATACTACAAAGAAGGTTCAAGGATGCAATGCACAAGTTGAAAATTATCATAGGGATAATGGTCAAGAAAGGTATGAGGAACCAAGGCATGAACAAAGGGCTTTTCAAGGATATTGTTTTTATTGTAATGGATTTGGACATAGGGCTATACACTACAGGGTCCATGGATCAAAGAAGTTTGATTTTGCTAGAAGAAACTTCAAAGGAAGAAGGTATGGTTTTTAGGGATATTGCTTCTTATGCAACAAGATTGGTCATAGAGCTTCTCAGTGCAAAGAAAATGAGCAAAATGGTTTTGGTTTTAGAGCTACACAATTCAGAAGTCATGGTCATAATGGTCATGAAAACAGAGCTTCACAATACAGGGTTCAAGAAAGGAATGGATATGGAAATTATTTCAAGAAAAAATTCAAGATTTGGGCACCATCCAAAGGCTACAATATCAAGTGTTTTAATTGCAATAACTTTGGACATATTGCAAAATGGTGTAGGACTCAATTCCAAACAGGTTCAAGGCAAGAAGGTCAAACAGGTTCTAGACAAGAAGATCAAGTAATTCATCAAGAGAAGGATATCAAGAAAACATGGAAGGAAGTTGATAAAGGAAATAAACAATGTAATATGGGAGTAAAAGTACTCCCACCCCAAAATTAATCACCTCAAGAGAGAAGGTGGTGAGGGGGCTAAGCTTAAGAGTCATATCTTTTAGCCCCATAGGTGTCCCTTTTGCCATTGATGTCAAAGGGGGAGATATTTGAGTAAGGGGAGACTCGTCCAAAAAAAAAAAAAAAACAAAAGAGAGCATTGAGTTAGGGGGAGTAGCCTCCAAAGAGAGTATTGAGTCAGGGGGAGCAACTTTGATTCTCAGAAATGGTTTTTGCAGTGATTGTGGTGATTTGCATTAGAGGTGTTGCCATCAATGACAAAGGGGGATATTGTTGGAAATTTGAGGTATTTTATGTTGTCATTGATGTCACATGGATCATTGATGTCACATGGATCACATTGAGTTTTTGTGGCCAAATTATTTCATAAATAAGCATTTATGATATTTTGGAAAGCATGAATATATATAGGGTTTTTGTGAAAACCAAGGTAGGCAAAATAAAATGTTTTATTTAAAACCATGAATGGCATATTTGAAATGGGTTTTTCTTAAAACCTAGGTTGGCTTTTCGTTTCATCAAAAAGGTGCCCCGATGATGGAGATATTTAATTTTAAATTTTTAAGTTTAAATTTTAATTTATTTAAAATTTAAATTTAAATTTAAAACTAAAAGTTAATTTATAGCGCCGACATCAAAAGAAAGGAGGCATATAATATTAAAGTTTAATTTATAGCACAAACGTCAAAATAAAGGAGGAAGGCATATATAAATATTCCACCAAATGTTTTGATTGATCATTGATGTCCTCGATGATGGTGATGCGTTTGAATTTCTAAGGGAGCGAAAGGTGCCATCGTGTTAAAGAGTGTGCAAAGGGTGTTCGTTCGAAGAGGGAGCAAAGGCATCGCAACTCGTTCGAATCTAGTGGAGAAAGGAGGAAATAAAAGTAAGGGAGGTCCCTTACCAAGCACCGTAGGCACTTGTGGCCTAGGGACAAGAGGAAGGCGCATAAGGTGTTTGTATCGCTCCAAATTTTTCGCATCCTTACCTTCAGGATATAGGATCCGTGCACGGAAGGGGGATGGGAAAAGGATGTCGTGGTACCTCGGACTGAGAGGACTTTGCGAAGGTCCCGCCTCTCAAGGGAGGTGTATTTTGATGATTTTTCGACGGATGGTGGGTTCACCAGGAAACATTTAATGGCAGTTTCCACGCCTAGGTTTGGAATGTGTTTTTATGTGTTCGTTTTTAACCTTAAGCATTCATATCCTAGGTTTGGCCAAATGAGTCTAAATTAATCTATATGAAAATGCAGATTTAATGAATACAGAGAACAAATTTAAGACAAAAAAACAAAGTAATTAAGGAAGAATAAGAAGAATACCTGACCCGGATGTCTGATGGAGATTCTGATGTTTGAAGCAGTCAGGATCGTCTGGAATTCGACAGAATCGTCTGAGATCAGACAAGATCGTCTGAGATCTGACGAATTCGTCGAAGACCTGCAAACAGAAGAACAGATGCAAAATACAGAGAATACTACTGTTCTAGTTGAGGGAAACTATGCAAAATAACAATGACAATACTGAACTGAAACTTAAAGAACGAAACATGTATGAATGATGCTAATTAAATCACAATTATGGATTAATTATGCCTTTGATCTAGATGGGTGAACTCCAAAATGCAATATAACATAAAATATCAAATAAACTAGCTAATTTGCAGAATAAAACAATAGAGAAAAGGTGAAGAAATGCAAACTTATGGCACTGATTGCCTCAATGTGGACTGCAGTCGAGATCGTCTCGCATCAGTACGAAATCGTCTCTGATTCGACAGGATCGCCTCCGATCTGAACAGGTTCGTCGACGACGATGTATGCTTGCTCCGACTGAAAAACAAGATGATACCTGCAACAAAATTGATATAGGACTACTGCAAATGAAAACTTAGGATGATTTAACGTGCATGAAGCTAAGTTACGAGAATTTCAGCCAGGGGTTGGGAAGGGAAGGTCCTAGGGACTAAATAGGCTTAGGGGAGTAGTTAGGAGGTTGGAGATCATCCCTATTTGGGAGATCTCCAATGGGGGAGGGTCTCTAACGGTGCAGACACGCTTCTGCCCGGATTAGAGGCCCGTTGGAACAGAAGCTAATTTTGCAAAATTAGTTTTGCGACAAGATCGTCTGGACGTCCTAGCCCAGACGAAATCGTCAGATCTGGGGCGATATCGTCTGATCGGCGACGATATCATCAAACGGTCAAAACAACCTCTAAAAATGGCACGGAAAAGGGGGAAACGGATTACCCGACGGTTAACGGGCGGTTTGGGAGGTTAAATTTGAATTTTAAATTATTTACTAAGGTGAATGTAATTATGACAATTTTATTGCGCCAATTTTAGGGTGCTACATTTTGCCCCCTCTTTAGCGAATTTTTCGAAGAAAATGCGTTAAAGATGAGTTCTTCTCGATCTACGAGAAAGCAAAAATTATTCCCATTTTTTAGGCGACGATTCTTGGTCGAATCGTACGACAGCTTACTATGGTGCCCCCTCCGTGTTTTTACCCAAATCGAACGTTTGAGGTAAAAACGCGAAAAAGCAAAAAAATTATTTTTGAATAAAATTAAGAAAAATAGGGTAAAACCCTAATTCATTTTTACTGTTCATTTTCTAGTTTTTTAGAGCTCTGAAGCAAAAATGGTGGAGACGACGCACAGATCGACAGAGGTCCGACGCGGTCTACGGGTAAGAGTCTAGACTTAACTAGAATGCTTTAATTTAATTTTACATGCTTTGTAGGTAATTTTTAGATGAATTTTGAGCATCGCGGCCGTTTTTGGGCCGTCGACGTCGTGACGAAATCGTCCCGATTTCGACGAAATCGTCTCAATTTCATCAATTTCGCCCAAGGGCGAAATCGACGAAAGGGGGACGATTTCATCAAATTAGAGACGATTTCGGCTTGCAAAATCGGAGACGATTCTGCTCAAATTTGGGACGATATCGTCCAATAGTGGGCGATATCATCAATTGCATAAAATTGAATTTTAACTTGCATTATTAATTACTTGAATTGTTTATTAATGATTGTTTGTTGTTTTGTTGTTTATGTTTGCAGAGAGGTTTGCTAAAGAGCAGGGAATGGAAGTATGGAGGTTTGAGGGATGACTTGGCCGCTCTCACATAGGCAGAGCGAGATCAGCTGGCACAGGCCGGCTTGCAGCATGTGGCAGAGATGCCACAGGTGTCCACAGATATGGGGCTACTAACAGCCCTAGCAGAGAGATGGTATCCGGGTTCCTCATGTTTTCGGCTACCGACAGGGGAGATGACTCCCACTCTAGAGGATGTATGGAGGATTCTAAGAATCCCCATACAAGGACGATTGATCACTCCTACGGCCAATCAGGGCCACGCTATGGGACGACTGTGTGGTGACCCGAGCTTCACCCTGGAGAAGGGCGGAGTTAATATCGAGGCACTGCACCAGATGCCTGGGGCATCTAGACTCACACGAGTGCTAGCTGGAGTGGTTGGTGGACTTTTGCTGTGCCACCAGAGCGGGTGCAGGGTGCCGTGGATGCTGGCAGATGTGATCTACGACATGCGGGACCACGGGTACAGGTTCTCTTGGGGCAGTTATGTATTATGTCGATTGTACAGGATCCTGTATGGGGTCGTGTACAAGGGCGGCCGATGTCTGGTGATGACATCGCTCCTACAGGTTTGGTGTTGGGAGCACATTGCAGTGCGGAGGCCGGTAGGGCTTCCTCTGATAGGGGTAGACGGGGAGAGGCCCCGAGTCTTCTACTGGTGGCTCCGAAGAGGGTCACAGTGGCGGATCGACCTCCCTATGTCCCGGAGACTATTGGATGACTTAGTCCCGGACCAGATCACCTGGAGGCCATGGAGGGAGCATCCAGGGTGGGCCGAGGATGGACAGGAGTTGGCTCGCGTCAAGCGAGTTTGCTGGCTGTGGATGGAGAGGGGAGAGGTGGAGCTCCACCGCTATGACCGAGTTTTGCGTCAGTTCGGTCTACAGCAGGGGATCCCATCTCTGAGGGATTATGAGTTTTCTCGGACTATCCGGGATAACACCATAGTTAGCGGGGCTCCAGACATGCAACGGTTCTGGAGCCAGGACGCAGACGATGCCCCCATCCAGCCAGTGGATGGGGACGACGCAGGTGTAGCCGATGGCTACGATGCCTGGTACGCAGGCATCCACCCTCCTCGGATGACGAGGGCGTAGGGTCCGATACATGTGGTTGTGCATCGGATAGGGAGGCGGCACCAGGCAGCGATGGAGGCGGCCCAGGGTCACGGCGGGAGAGAGCCGAGGAGGCCACAAGCACAGGAGAGGCCACGACAGAGGGAGAGGAGGGAGGCGAGACCCCCATCTCCATAGAGGGAGAGGCCACCATCACCCGATAAGGGCAAGGGCATTGACACAGGAGAGAGTAGCGAGATGGCTACTCTCCGAGCGGAGAGAGATCATCTCCAGGCACAGGTGCAGACTCTACAGGATGAGGCTGCACGCCATCGAGCTGAGGTGGCACAGCTACGAGACGAGATTGCATGCCTCAGGGCACGGGGCGGAGGGGCGAGCTCTAGAGAGCTGACATGGGCTATCGCCCAACTCACTTTCTATCAGACATTGTATTATCAGCTGGTGCCAGAGGCGGATAGACTACCCCTGCCAGCCAACATTGCAGATCCGATCAGGATCGGGTCGTCGAGGACCACGTCCCGATCGAGGACTAGGACTACTCAGACTGCGATGGGGCCACCTCGTCCACCTCAGGGCGGGGGAGGAGATGAGGCGGAGAGCTCGAGGGGCTCTCGAGGCTAGAGGGCTGCACAACTTTGTACAGACTGACATTGTATTATTATTTTTTTGTTGATAGAGGATTGAGTATGCCGAGGTACAGATTGTGGCATACCAATCCAGTTTTGATGATGTATATATACTGTTGACATATATATGATATGTTATTGATCATATGACTTGTATTATGTGTATGCTTATGATGCTTTTATGTTTGATTGATTAATTTGATAATTGGATTGAGGATTCATAAAATTATGTCGTTTTGAAAATTTATAACTTTGATGTCATGCTATAATATTTTAAATGAAATAATCTGATGTAACAAATTGATTGTTTGTGATGAAATGTGATAAAAATAAAAAGAGACTTCTAACAATAATTTCAAAGGACATTGTCGCTATTATAGACCATTTCATGGAGTCGCTGCTCACTCGGTCGTCAAGCTAGTCCCATTTATAGAAATATTGTTAAAAGTAAAAGAGTGCTTAAGAGACCTGTCTTAAGACTTTGGTGCAATAGTGCAAATGATGATGATGATGATGGTTTGTTTTCAGATTTTCATGAAAATAGTATGCATGAAATAATGTTAAAATGATTTTTGCTAGGCATAAATTCCTAAGTGTGATAAAATTTTGGATAATTCTTTAGGAATTATACCATCATTGCAAAATTGAAGGTTGACATAATGACATGAAATAATGAAAATGGGTTTGCTTTTTAAAAGCATAATTTGTGTAAAATAATGATTTAAGTCATATGGTTTTCATGATTTTTAAATAAATGGGGAATAAAAATTGTTACGATGGTTTGCGCTAGGCATAGAATATGTAGGTATAGACTTATACCATCATCGCGAAAATCCAAAAAAGATAGTTTTATTGCATGGTTGATTTTTGATAAACAGAAAATATGAAAATGAGGACTTGCGCTAGGCATAAAATTCCAATTTTGGTTTTGGAACTATACCATCGTCGCGAAAGTCAACCAGATATATATGTTTTGAGTGTATATTTTGAAAGAAATTTTTGATTTTTCTATTATATAGTTGTCTTTATGGTAAACAACTGTACTTGATTTATTCCAAACAAGTTGCAAAAATAATATTTCAAAGTATTTTGAAGACAAAAGTTAGATTTATAAGGAATCCCATGTGCATATGTGAATTCATTTCCGATCTTGATTTATCATAATGATACACAAAATCTCTCAAATACAAATGTGTGTGCAATTGCTTTGTGCATTTACCAGTTTTGAGCAAGATAATATGATACAAGTGATTTGAAGAAACCAAATAAGTGTTCATTAACCATGATGTAGATGCATATAACCATACTAGACTACTATGTAGGTCGGATTATCAAGAGCTAGCTAATCCATAAGCAGACATAGGTCTGTACAAAAGAAGGTCGCTAATGTGCAGACATATCACCACGCTAGGAGTTACCCAAGGCCAAGCAAGGTTGGGCACAAACCACCTGTTATGGGGCTTACCTCACAGTTTTCGAATAATTGAGAATTCCAGGGATTCAAGCTCATCAACCCTTCTTTTCTTTTCAAAGGGTAGGGAAAGGGATTTTATTGCTTTCTTGCTTTCTGCTTTCTTTTTCTTTTTGTATTTTTGTTTTTTTGCTTGATTTTTGAGATAGTGCTTGAAATATTGTTGTAATGATATAAAATAACATTTTTCTTTTCTCTTTTTTTTCTTGAACTTTTCTTTTCTTTTTCTTTGCTAGGGATACTTGCTCGGATTAGCTGTAGAGCAAGGGATTTTTATTCTCGGGTAGGGGTGAGCTTGTCCTTTTGCCAATTCTCAAAGATTCTAGACCATGTGCATGATAGGATAGCAGGGGAAACTTTTCGCTCAAGAAATCACATCTACTATGTAGCAAAACATGGAAATTACAAATATAATCATTTTATTGTGAAAAGATGTGCTTGGTTTAAGTAAATAACAAGATCAATTCTCTATGCTCAAACTTTATTTAATTGAATTTTGTGGACTTTGATATAAGAGAGATTAGTAATCATGCCAGATAAAATCAAGATATTTATTTTTGTGAGTGTGCAAGTGAGGGATTCCAAATAAATGCTAATTTATCAAAAATAATTTGAAACATATAACTGCAACATTTGTAAGAAAATATATATAAACACTTTTGAGAAGTTTTGAGAATGTTGACTCCCTCTTTCTTCTTTATATTGTTTTGGTTTCGAAAGAGTCAAGCATATTGTTGTTTTTATATTTTTATCATTATTTTGATTTTTGGTTTTATTTTTGTTTTTGAGCAAAAAATTTAACAAGTGCCATAAATAAATGCAACAAATAGTTTTGAAGATTTTTGATGATTATGAATGTTTTTGATGTTTTTGGATTTTTATAAATTTGAAAGAAATACAAGATAGTAATTTTGAAATATTTTAAACAAATATATACAAGGATGAAATGACCAAATTTATGCATAGTAACGTTTAAGATGCAAAATATTCATGGGTTCTTTAAGTTCTTTACCATCTAAGGTAGATAATTTATATGCTCCCGATTCAAATTTAGCAGTAATAATGTATGGTCCAAGCCAGTTGGGCTCAAATTTACCTTTAAGGTCCTTAGTTGCATTTGTATTTTTTTGATTTTCTTTTAAAACAAGGTCGCCGATCTCAAAGGATCGATGACGAACTTTCTTAGCATATGATCTTTTAAGCTTGTTTTGGTAAGCACGGAGATGCTCCAAAGCATTGATGCATTTTTCATCTAGGAGTTCCAGCTGATTGAGTCTACCACACTTGATATTCATCTCCTACTTCGGTATCTTGAAGTAGCAGAGCCAAAGAAGGAACTTCCAATTCAAATGGAAAAACTCGTTCAAGCACCATAAACCAAAACAAATGGTGAAGTTCCCGTGGGGGTTCGAACACTAGTTCGATAGGCCCACAAGGTCGGGTATAATTGAATGTGCCAGTCACGGCCAGTTTTATTGACCAATATTTTGAGAATTTTGATTAAGGTTTTGTTAGATGCTTCTGCTTGACCATTACCCTGAGGATAATAGGGAGTGGACCAACGATGTTGAATCTTATATTTTTGGCATAATTTTTTAACATCTTTATTTTTGAAACAAGTTCCATTGTCAGAGATGAGATTTGCAAGAATTCCGAACCTACAAATGATTTGATTAAAAATAAATTTAGAGACTTGTGTGCCAGTGCAGGAAGCTAAAGGCATAGCTTCGACCCACTTCATGAAATACTCAGTGGCGGTTATGATGAACTTGTGTCCATCAGATGACACCGGATTGATTTTGCCAATAATGTCTAAACCCCATTTAGAAAAGGGCCAAGGAGATGAAATAGCCTGCAGTTCTTGGGCAGGCGCATGGACAAGGTCAGCATGTTTCTGGCACTTGTCGCAATGGCGCACATACTCATGTGCATCCGTTTCCATGGTAGGCCAAAAGTATCCTATCCGAAGGAGCTTTTTAGCAATGACACTACCACTAAAGTGTCCTCCACAAGATCCATCGTGGGCTTCACTCAAGGCTGATTTAGACTCTTCTAAGTTTAAACATCTTAATAGGATACCTTCAAAAGATCTCCTATATAAAGTATTGCCAATTATTACAAAGCGACTTGCTCGTCGACGTAATAACCGACACTGGTTTCTATTAGAATTGGCAGGGAAAGTCCCATTTTGGAGAAAATCAAATATGTCCGTATACCAAGGTTCAGGAGTAGTTTCATTGATTAGAAACACATCCAAAGGCTCTAAGCATGACTTATTTGAAGCGGGTTCCTGGAGTCGACGAATAATGATAGTGGCATATTCGTCATCTAACTCCAAGGGTAGGAGAGATGCAACTACGGCCATAGCATCAGCTGCACGGTTGCTAGTTCGAGGAATAGCTTCCAAGGTAACTTGATCAAATAAAGACATTAATTGTAAAACATAGGCCTTATATGGGCGCAGTTTATCATCTCTGGTTTGATAAACTTCATTAATTTGGTTTATAACCAGTTGGGAATCACCAAAAACTAAAAGATGTTTAATTTTTAGCGCTAGGGCAGCTCGTAATCCAAGGATTAGAGCTTCATACTCAGCAATATTGTTGGTGCAAGCAAATGTCAATTTGAAGGACAGAGGAATAAGATGTTTTTGTGGGGATATTAAAATAATACCCGCACCAGCCCCACTCATGCATCGGGCTCCGTCAAAGTATAAGGACCATTGTTCAGTATGGTCGGCCTCTAATTGAAGGCATTCATCAGGAAATTCGATGATGAGGGGATGGGTAGACTCTAAGGGTGCAGCAGCTAATTGATCTGCTATGATTTGACCCTTAACAGACTTCTGTCCTATGAATGTGAGATCAAACTCGCTTAGAGCAAGAACCCACTTGGCTGTGCGACCCGATAAATAAGGTCGACTCATGAGATATCTCAAGGGATCGTATTTAGCAATGACATAAGTTTTTTGACTAAGCATATAGTGTCGTAATTTTTGCGTAGCAAACACGACGGCTAGACATAGTTTTTCTAATGCTGTGTAGCGGGTTTCATAACTGATGAAGGTTCGGCTAATGTAATAATTAGCACGTTCTCGCTTTTCATCATCAAGTTGAGCTAACATAGCTCCTAAGGCAGAATCTGAAGCTGAAATATATAGGAGAAATGGGCGATCAGGTTTAGGTGGTGAAAGCACAGGTGGATTAAGGAGGTATTGTTTGAGAAGTTCAAAAGCTTCTCTACATTCGATGTCCCAATTAAAAGGGACATCCTTCTTAAGGAGTTTAAGAAAGGGACCAGTTTTGTCCGCCAGCTTATCAATGAAGCGACGGATAGCTTGAAGTTTACCTTGTAAACTTCGTAATTCAGATATATTAGTAGGTGCGGGCATATCAGTGATGGCCGCAATCTTGAGAGGGTCGATTTCAATACCACGTAAAGAAACTAAAACCCCTAATAGTTTACCGGACTTAACTCCGAATATACATTTTGCTGGATTTAATCGAATAAGATATTCTCGTAATCGATTAAAAACTTTTCTCAAATCATCTAAATGATTATCTTCAATAATAGAGCGAGCTATAATATCATCTACATAATCATGTAGGATATCATGCATCATATCATGAAAAATATAGGTCATAGCTCGTTGATAAGTTGCACCTACGTTCTTTAAGCCAAATGGCATCACTTTCCAAGAAAAGGTACCCCAGGGGGTAATAAAGGCTATTTTAGCCTGATCTTCAGGAGCTATCCTGATCTGATTATAACCGGAGAATCCATCCATTAAGGACATCATCCCACTCCCGAAAGTAAAGTCAATGATTTGATCCATGTTTGGAAGAGGAAAGTCATCTTTAGGGCATGCAACGTTAATATCTCTAAAATCTGTGCAAACCCTAACTTTGGTAGCTTCTTTCTTGGTGACTGGAACTACATTTGAGATCCATTCCGCATAATCAATAGCTTGTATAAAGATAACATTCAGGAGTTTTTCTAACTCCCCTTTGACTAGCAGAGCCACTTTGGGATGCATTTTTCTAAGTTTTTGTTTAACAGGTTTAGCATCCGGATGGACCACTAGATGATGCATGACTACAGAAGGGTCTAGACCTGGCATATCTTCATATGTCCAAGCGAAGACATCTTCATACTCTTTAAGAAATGCAATGTATTGTTCTTGTTTTTCTTGACTTAATTCTGATCCAATATTGATTATGTGAGGATTGTCCTCGGCTCCAATATTAATTTTAATGACGTTTTCTACCTCCATGTGTAGATCTCTTTCAAAATTAGGTGGGGCGGGTGAAACGCCCAATTCTTGTAATTCTTGTAAGGTTAATTTAGATAATTCATCTTGAGGATTAGTGGCCTCAAGTTGGGCTATAGTTGGTATAGAACCATCAAAATAAAATCCATTGTGTAACATCTCTTCAACAGAGACATCATGGAAGATATCTCCTTCCAACTCTTCATCGGGGTCAGCAATCATTTCAGGGTAAGCTATGGATAGCATGTTGCATGAAAACGACTGATTTTTAAGAGGCAAATCAACATGCCTATCCAAATAATCTTGATAACATATGACGTGATCATCATCGTCAAAAGGAAAGGGTTGACCCTTACTAGGAAATAGGCCCACACCACAACGGGCAGGCCACGGTTCTACCTCGAAAGGTTCTTTCATGCCATTTTGGAAAGGTCCCAAGCCTTTCCCTTTATATCCCATTTTAAGCATCATGGGTTTAGCTTTAATATAATCATTGGTAAAATAACACCGAGCATATCCTTCATGATGAGTTTTGATATTTCGAGGGATTCTTCCCTAGTCATATCCTTTATAAATGAAGGCACAACTCCCGACTTGGTAAGTACTTCCCATAGGTTGTGGGAGGCCCAAAGTACGAGGAGATGGCGGCAATTTATTTAAAAGAATTGAATCTTGCATGAAAGCATTTGTTTTTTCTGATATTAAGGTTGTGGATAAATCTGGTAAAAGTTCATCAGAAAGGGCATAAGATGTAGAAGGCTTATTACCTATATCTTTAGATGTGGGAGGAATGATAGATGTGTCTATAGGTTTTGAATTTATAGGGATAGAACTTGAAGGATTGGTTGTAGATTTAAGATCTTTTTGAGGTTCTAAAATGATTTGTTTAGAGGGTTGTTGGTCTATATAGGAGGATGAAATTAATGGAGGGGAAATAGGTGAAGTTATGGGTGTGTGTTTCATAGTTTTAGATGAAAAATAAGAACTAGGATGTGTGGACGACAGAGCAGGGCAAAATTGCACTCCAACGGGTTCTGCCAAAGCACACATATCAAAAGGTCTAGGGTCACCATGGATAGTGACCAACTGATTTTTAAACTCAAATTTAACACATTGGTGTAAGGTTGATGGGACCGCTCGCATGGCGTTGATCCAAGGGCGACCCAAAAGTATATTGTACGATGTTGGGCAATGTACAATAAACACGGTTGTTTCTAGGGTTCTAGGACCAACTTGCAATGGGAGGGTAATAACTCCACACGTTTCTTGTGTTTCGTCATTAAAAGCTTTGATAATCATATCAGCTTTTCTTCATTTCATCACTTCTAAAGCCAAATCGTTGGTAGAAGTCAAAAGTGCAAATGTTTAGAGATGAGCCATTATCAATCAAAACTCTTTTGACAGACTACATCTCCAATTAGAGCAAGTAATGTATAAGGGATTATCCTTATGTAAACCGTGTTGTGGGATATCTTTATCCCGAAAGTCAATACAATCAATCTCTCGAGTGATGATAGTATTGGCCATAGCTTCAAGTTGAATGTTTTGAGGTACCATCATTTGGCTCAATGTAAGCATCAACTCATCCCTATGGGTGGGAGAGGATCTTAATAAATCCAAAAGGGAAATTCTGGCCGTAGTATTGGACAATTGCTCATTAATATTG
The DNA here is from genome assembly GCA_028583015.1 of Wollemia nobilis. NCBI lineage: Eukaryota > Viridiplantae > Streptophyta > Pinopsida > Araucariales > Araucariaceae > Wollemia > Wollemia nobilis. The sequence goes on from JAQPPZ010002027.1 coordinate 2,948,720, forward strand.
TAAGGGGGTTTAGGTTGAACAATAAAGGAGCATGATTCCCTTTATTGGGGTTTTTCAAAACGAATGGAGCCGATCCATCGTTCTGGTTTGGTTCTTGTTGGGAATTTTGAGCTTGTTGTCGGGTGACGACTCCAATGGTACCTACAATGTTATAATGAAGACGCTGAACTGGTCTCGGTTGAGCATTGATGGCTTGTTCATTAGAAAGGAATATATCAGAAGAAGGTCGAGTAGTAACTCGTCTAGGAAATGGTTCTTCTGGAACCATAGCATCTGTGATGGGTTGAATAGGATCTGATTCATTTTTAGAACTATTCGATTGGTTTGAAGTAATGTCTAGTTCACTTTCACTATCTGATTCTATATCACTAGAATCAGAAGTTTGAAAATTATGTAAGGGCCTGGTCGTAACCAGGGATAAGGTTGTGTCAAATATTTGAGGATCCTGAATAGGTAATTGTCCGCTAATGGTTCCTACATATCGGGTAGGAGGGGGAACATTATGATGTTCGATTTGATTGGCTACCTCTTTACCATGTCGTGGTAAAGGGTGTTGAAATATGTCTAGAGTTTGATTGGCATTTTGATTTTGATTTTGGGGAACGGTCTTTTGAGTATTATTAGGAGGGTTTTGTTTAGGTTGGAAGGCTTGCACTTCCATTTCATTATTGTCAATCAAATCCTGTATTTTATGTTTCAACCTTTTACAAGCGTTGGTAGAATGTCCAGGTCCTCTATGGAAATCACAGTGTAAGTCAGCTCTGTATCCGGGTATAGTTGGATCAGGTTCCCGGATAGCTGGTAATTGGATCAAACCTCTTTCGAGTAATTGAGGTAAAATAGTTGATAAGGGTTGGTTTAATCTAGTAAATTCTCGAGGAGGCTTGTCAGGAGGTTTCAATATAAATTTTTCTGTTGTCTTTGTTGCATTGATATTAGCAACATTTCTACTGTCAGTGACTCCGTCACCGACGACTTGTTTGTTTTTATATTGATTTCTGGATGTTTTCTCATCATCCTTCTTCCTAAGTTGGCCTCTCCTAATGAGGGCATCTTCTACTCTTCGAGCTAAATCTATAGCTTGATCGAAGGTAGTTAAGGTAGCAGTCGATAGCTCATAAGATATTTGTTCTTGTAAATTGTTGATGAAAATGTCCAACATTTCCCTATAAGGTAGCACAAAGTGCAGTTTTCCTGTCAATTGCCTCCATCTAGCTAAGAAATCGGCAAAACATTCATCTTTGTCTTGTTTTAAATTGTATAAATCTTTAATAGTTACATGCCTCTCGATGTAGGCACTAAATTGATGGACAAATGATTCCACTGCTTTCTTCGAAGTTTCTCAAAGAATGAGTGGGCAATTGATAGTACCACTCTAATGCCATTCCACCTAAACTTTTTGGGAACATTTTTAATAATAGCAAGTCATCATGCGATATGTCATGACATGCTATCCTAAACATGCGAAGATGCTCTATGGGATCTTCGGTTCCTTTATATATAGGCAAGATAGGCATGGGAAAATGCTTAGGGTATGGTTGAGCTACAACTATGGGATCCAAAGGTTGACTACATATCTCTCGATAATTATACGAGGGACGGTAGGGATCTATCTGGTCCATACGCGAAGCTAACTGTTTCACCATGGCTTCCAGATTACTAGTTTGCCCCCCATATTGGTTCGGTAGGGCATTGACATGGGTTTTATGGGCATATGATGGCGGAACATGAAGATTAGATGCCATGTTACTATTGTGCAAATTATTGGTAGGAAAAGTATTATGAAGGAATTTTGAAGTTGTATTATGATGTATTTCAGATTGTTGAAAATTTGTATTTGGCTTCGTTTTAGGTTTTTGTTTACTTGAAGCATATTGCTCAATAGTTTGGCGGAATAAAGTAGTGAAGGAAGGTTTCTTTTGTGTGGGAATGATTTTAGGTTGAATAACAGGTTCCTTAGGAGGTTGGATAGCCTGTTGTTTTGACATGTTTTGAATCATAGAGACCATATCCGTATTGGATGGTCCAGCCTTATCACTTTCTTGATCAATGAAAGATAAGGGATTAATGCGCACATCATACATATGTTCCAAAGCTGCCTGAGTGTCACTAATTTGCCCTTTATCAATACGAATTGCCACATTAAGGTCATCAATGTTATCACTGAGAAATTTCTTGAAATGATCTATGTTGTCAAAAGCAATAGTTCCATTTGGAGCTACTCTAGGGGATGAGGATCCATCCTCTTTAACACTTCCTTCTTGTTCCTTATCTTCACCTAGGTCATCTTCTGGTTGAACTAGAGTTTTTCCTTCCGAAGTTGGATCTTCAAGAAGGACATTTGGGTTTCCAGTTGTATCTTGTAACCAATCTTCTTCTTCTCCTAAAGTTTCTTTACCATTCCTAAGTTTAGGCATGGTGCTAAATTTTGATTTCAGAAAAAATATATATATATATATATATATATATATATATATATATATATATATATATATATATATGCAACAAATTAAGAGGTATATATTTACTATATACCTACTACAATATTTGAAATGAAATGTTTAAGTTTTTGCTATGTTTTTTAGTTTTTTAGTTTTTTAGTTTTTCTTTGTTTTTGAAATAATATTGTAAAGACAATCAACACAATAAATGCAAGAAATAAGACTGAAAGTAATAATCTAGTTTTCTATAAATAATTTATAAATATCATTAATAGGCTCGAGTTGTTCAGGAGTCATGAAGTGTTCTTCTTCAAATTGAAAGTTTTCTTTTAAAAATTTGATGAAAAGAGCTATAGTGATATTATCTGTCTCAGATGCTGGTTGATAAAAGTAAAGCTCATGGCAATACTCTCGATATAGCACAGCTCACGGAACTCTATTCCATATTTCCCTATCTGTAAGAACAACCTCTTGGTCTTCTACACAACCTAGGAACTGGTGCACAATGGCTGCGTTCTCGAGGTATTCCTCGAAGGTGAACAATTCTGAAGATACTAGAGCTCTCCTATAAGCTAACCATCTATGGCAGGCTCTCTAAAGTTCATGATAAAAAACTAGTTGATGAGGATCCAGGATTCTATCTAGGACTAGCCTCTTGATTTGCTTAAGTTGTGTGGACCTAGATGAGATGAGACTAAGTCTTCTATCAAGTTCGTTCCACAGGAATTGATTTCTACTTGTTTCAGGCACATTAAGCATAGAATTGATTTCTACGGCTGCCAATTGGTTTTCTACATTTATAGTAACTCCTAATATTTTCTTAGGAGCTACCATCTAAACATGATTTTAAACTTTAAATGTTTTAAAATGCATCTATGTTTTAGTTGTTCTATTTTTTTTCTTTTTCTTTGTTTTTGTTTTCAAAAGGTTATGATGCATTCACGTCGGGTTCACCAAAATGTATCGCTCCAAATTTTTCGCATCCTTACCTTCAGGCTATAGGATCCGTGCCCGAAAGGGGGATGGGAAAAGGATGTCGCGGTACCTCGGACTGAGAGGACTTTGCGAAGGTCCCGCCTCTCAAGGGAGGTGTATTTTGATGATTTTTCGACGGATGGTGGGTTCACCAGGAAACATTTAATGGCAATTTCCACGCCTAGGTTTGGAATGTGTTTTTATGTGTTCGTTTTTAACCTTAAGCATTCATATCCTAGGTTTGGCCAAATGAGTCTAAATTAATCTATATGAAAATGCAGATTTAATGAATACAGAGAACAAATTTAAGACAAAAAAACAAAGTAATTAAGGAAGAATAAGAAGAATACCTGACCCGGATGTCTGATGGAGATTCCGATGTTTGAAGCAGTCAGGATCGTCTGGAATTCGATAGAATCATCTGAGATCAGACAAGATCGTCTGAGATCTGATGAATTCATCAGACGAATTCGTCAGAGACCTGCAAATAGAAGAACAGATGCAAAATACAGAGAATACTACTGTTCTAGTTGAGGGAAACTGTGCAAAATAACAATGACAATATTGAACTGAAACTTAAAGAACGAAACATGTATGAATGATGCTAATTAAATCACAATTATGGATTAATTATGCCTTTGATCTAGATGGGTGAACTCCAAAATGCAATATAACATAAAATATCAAATAAACTAGCTAATTTGCAGAATAAAACAACAGAGAAAAGGTGAAGAAATGCAAACTTATGGCACTTGATTGCCTCAATGTGGACTGCAGTCGAGATCGTCTCGCATCGATACGAAATCGTCTCTGATTCGACAGATCGCCTCCGATCTGAACAGGTTCGTCGACGACGATGTATGCTTGCTCCGACTGAAAAACAAGATGATACCTGCAACAAAATTGATATAGGACTACTGCAAATGAAAACTTAGGATGATTTAACGTGCATGAAGCTAAGTTACAGAGAATTTCAGCCAGGGGTTGGGAAGGGAAGGTCCTAGGGACTAAATAGGCTTAGGGGAGTAGTTAGGAGGTTGGAGATCATCCCTATTTGGGAGATCTCCAACGGGGGAGGGTCTCTAACGGTGCAGACACGCTTCTGCCCGGATTAGAGGCCCGTTGGAACAGAAGCTAATTTTGCAAAATTAGTTTTGCGACAAGATCGTCTGGACGTCCTAGCCCAGACGAAATCGTCAGATCTCGGGGCGATATCGTCTGATCGGCGACGATATCGTCAAACGGTCAAAACAACCTCTAAAAATGGCACGAAAAAGGGGGAAACGGATTACCCGACGGTTAACGGGCGGTTTGGGAGGTTAAATTTGAATTTTAAATTATTTACTAAGGTGAATGTAATTATGACAATTTTATTGCGCCAATTTTAGGGTGCTACAATGTTGAAGCACTAGCAGATCTGAAGTTTGAATCCCGCCAGCACTGGTTTTGCAAAGTGAAAGGGAGGACTCTTTTGGCGCACGTGGTGTTTGAGGACACGCTCGGAGCAAACAAATAGAAGGTTTGTGCTCACTATTCTATGTGAGTGGTTGGCTCACATGGTTTTTGGCATTGTGGTTATAGTGGTGCAGGGGCATCGACTGGGGATCGAATCCCACTGATGACAAAGGCAAGTTAATAATTTTTCCTAATATTTTATTTTCTAAGGTTGCCCTAGGAGAGATAAGGGTTGTGATGCATGAAGAGAAAAAGAGATATTTCTGGTGATTTTCCTTTTAGAAGTATATCATATTATATATTGTTGGAAATCTTATTTCAAGGGCTATTTGATTAACTTGCTTAGAGGGATAAATAAGGTGTATGTAAAGAGATATTTCTATTTTTGTAAAGGGGTTCAAAAGTGAAGGTTGTTTTATTCTTTTTTAAAAGTGGTTAATTCTTTCATAAGGGGACATGATGCATTTTGTTGAGTAGGAGTGATAAGGTGTTATTTGGATATTGTTGTTTTGATATTAATCATGATATCTAACCCTTGTTGAAAGTTGAAAAATAAGTTTGTTGAGTTTGGTAGATTTTCAAAGAGGTTTCTTCATCTTCATAAAAGGTATTGGCACATTCTCCTATTGATTGATTATGGTGGTTGATTTCTGAAATATCATTTTAGAGAAAAGGATTGATTGTGGCTTCCTTTTTTAAAGTGGTAGGTTGAATGCTTCAAGGTTTTCTGGTTTGAGAGTTGTGTTTAAACCTTTTTTTATAAGCATGGTTGTTGAAGCCCATTAGTTATGCAAAGAACTTGAAAAGAACATGAGTATCATTGTTATGTGAGATTTGTGGTTTAGCATTGTTGGAAACATTTGAGTTGGTTGATACATGCTTGTACTAGGGTTTTGTGATAAAGAGATGTCTCTTATGATGATTGGTTGAGTTGAGTTTATTGAGCCTAGTCAAGTGATGTGTGAAGTGATTGTTCAAGTTCCATGAAATAAACTATTCTATAAATCTGATTTGAGTTGATATTGAGCTTAGAACATATTGAGTCTCTAACAATTCTCTTTATGCTTCTATGAGTTGACTTGAGTTGAGTTGAGATTGATTTAAGGTGATATCATTGTGTATCATTGTTGTCATCCATTGTAGAGTGCTTTGTCATTCATTGTTGAGTTCATCATTGAGTCTTTCCTTTGTAGATTTTTGGATGATATTTGAATGCTATTTGAGCATGATTGATTAAGCCTTTGAGAAGGTCTTTGGGATAGATTTCTAGATAGATTTGTGGCAAATTTTGTGCATGGTTGATTGAGCCTTGAGAAGGCTTTTGGGACAAATTTGTGGATAGTTTTTTGAGAAAATTTGGACAAGTTTTGTGTGAGCTTGTTGAGAATATTTGGAGAAGTTCTATGTGATATTTTTGAGGCAGGTTTGGACAAGTTTTGTGTGAGCTTGTTGAGGCATATTTGGACAAGTTCTATATGAGCTTGTTGAGCAGATTTGGACAAGTTCTATGTGAACTTGTTGAGCAGATTTAGACAAGTTCTATGTGAGCTTGTTGAGTAGGTCAGTGGAGTGCCTAGCTGAGTAGATAAGTGGATTGCCTACCATAGCAGATCAGTGTGTTACCTAGCTGAGCAGATTAGTGGATTGTCTACCTGAGCAAATCAATGTGTTGCCTAGCTGAGTAGATTAGTGGATTGCCTACCTGAGCAGATCAGTGTGTTGCCTAGCTGAGCAGATGAGTGGATTGCCTACCTGATAAGATCAATGTATTGCCTTGCTAAGCAGATCATTGGATTGCCTACCTGAGTAGATCAGTGTGTTGCCTAGTTGAGCAAATCAGTGGATTGCCTACCTGAGTAGATCAGTGCATTGCCTAGCTGAGCAGATCAATGGATTGCCTACCTGATTAGATCAGTGTATTACGTAACTTAGAGTAGATCAAAGTAATCATTGTATTGTATAAGTATCCTTATTTCTATGTGAAATATTATAAGGATATTATCTTGTGGAGTACCCCACATTGGGGCAACCACGTTAAATCTTGTGTCTCAATTGTGTGTGGTGGCTTGTGCTCTTTCTTACTATTGCTATCTGAGTTATTAATGCACACTACTATATTTTTTTATTACAATTAAGGACATTAATTGATATTGGTTTGGAAAGAAAGTAAAAAGTGGGCGCTATACTATTCACCCCCCTCTTAGTATAAGCTTGTGTTATTCACTTTGGAGGGGCTCTTAGGTGGATGATGGTGGGTATTTATAGATGGGAAAAAAATTGACAATGGCTATACTCTACATGGCCGAGCCAATATCACCTCCACGCAGGCTATCTTAGGCTGAATAAAATTCTTGTTCACCAAATATCTACCAAGAGTAGATAGATAGGACGACCTATCTGTGTTGTGATCACACTATGGTACGTGGAGTTTTTCAAATAAGCCTATGATATCTATAATCATCGAAGAAGTGACCTGCATATGCTGCTCTTAGAGGATTTGTTTCAAGCCATCTGTTGGTGGAAGTATGGACTTTTCTGAGTGAGTTTGTGGGTCTCATTTGTAAAATTGAAAATGAAACCCTAGGAGGGTAGGGGGGTCATCGATGCAATCGTTCCCACTAATAAGGCTACTCATGGTGAAGATTTATGAATAGACTTTTTCAACTGAAATATATAGTTGTGCTAGAGAATACAACGACTTCAACTTGGAAAAAAAATTGAAAAAACTTTTTTCCTCAAAAAAACATATGGTGCTCTTCAGAGGCCAATGCCTTTCGCAGGCTTTATCTTAGACTCTTTCAAAAAAACTTGCTCCTTTTGGATGAAGAGTTGGGAAACTAAAACAAAAAAAAATAGGGAGCTTCTAGTTTTTGATCCACTCGATGAGTGGAGAGCATACTTTGTGACTCCATAGATAAGTCCCCATAGGCAGATCTCACTACTCTAATACCAAATTTTGGGACATAAGAAAAAGGTACAAATTGTATTCACAAATATGTTTACAATATATAGGCATCAAGCCTATGAGGAAGATATGACAAGTTTCATAATATCCACTCCAAGTGTCATGCAGAAGACACCACTCCAACTCAAACTAAATATATAATACATATGGCAGAAGACAAGTGTCAAACTGAGGCATAGTGCATATTAGTAATATTCTAACAAGAACATCTCCCCTTTGCCTTAGAAAATATGTTGTATCCTGCTCTTCGAAAGTAACCAAAATGCCATTTTGACCGCTCTGACCGCAACGTAGGACATCTTGCATTGCACCATTGATAAAATACACTGAAGCATGAGAGGACTAGGACATCTCTCTGCCTTAGAAAATATTTTCAAAATTTTTCTAAGGATGTGGCCATTTTGGGCCTACATTCTGGTGCCTCCTAGGGGGATTTTCTCGCAAAGCCTTCGAACTCATAATCTTATCCATTGGGCATCAAGAGTCAAAAATATGAAATCTATGAGCTATGCTTCATAGAATAACTTCTATATGACCATCACCCTCTGGAACCTTTGTGAAGTCATTCAGAGGATAACGGTTCATATGGAAATCATGCTGGAAACAATGATACCTGCAACTCCTCCTATTGAAAATTGCTTCATGTCAGGCAATATGGAACTATGCTCTCCTTTATAACCCTGACCAACATGATCAAAATATCTTCATGAATTTCTCATTTTTTACTCTTATACTTCATGCTTTTATGATTGTTTTTTGATAGTGTTAGAATCAAAACAATATACAACACTTTCTACATGAATACAAAAAGTGACTAAGCTACAAGGCTTTCTACTCCTACTCATTCTTTCACTGAAACTTGATCATTGAGTTATTCTTTCTATGTATCTTCAAAGTATTTGACAACCTTATCTGATTGTTCTTCCTCCTACTAAGTTCCTTCTTCATCATTGCCTTCCTATTCTTGATCAACTTCTTCTTCTTGGGAAGCTTCTTGCTTATCTTTGGGCTCTATATCATTCCCAAACAATTGGATCATCAATTTTAGAGTCTACAAAGCTTGACTCCAAATGGCCTCAGAAGGATTGGAAGTTTCTTTAAGCTACTTATGGATATATTCCAACTTAGAGGTCTCTTCATAATTCGTAGAGCTACCTTTATTCACCAGTTCCTCCATCAGATCCCTAAGCCTAGTTAAGTCTTGAATCATTTGGGAGACCTGCTCTTGATCGATCAGATCTTCCTAGGCATCTATCTCAGATTCATCCTGGATGATCAAGGCTATGTTCTCCTTGATCTCATTTTCTGATAATAAAGTATTTTTTTTAAGCCAGAGTCCTCCAAAACCACACTGAGTCATTTCTTGGTTGATATCTACTACATCTCGAATTGTGCCTTCAATATTATCTGATAACAACCAACCTTTCTAGAGCAATCTATTCTTCTTAACCACAACTCTAGAAGCTAGTCTAGAAATACTCCATGCCTTATTGGGGATGGGCTTAGCAGTTTTACTAAACCTGCACTCAGATAGCTTGTATATTTGTTCGATCGATATCACCATAGGTTGCAGCTCCTGAGTGAATTTATCCAAATATTCTTTGGTATTTTGGAGAAAATGGTTGGCATCATCCATATAATCAATGATGGGCTATATTTCAGAGCATTTCTCAAGGACTTTAGACCATAGCTCTTTTCTAACCTTCTTTACTCCTTTTGAAAAGCTTGAGGTCTTAGCTTTCTCAATCTGAAGCTGGTGCTTCAAATCTTGTATTTCTTTAGCTTGATCTTCATTCTTTCTCTTCTACTCTTCAACTTGATATTTGAGTTTTACAACCTCCTGATATCGGTTCTACCAGCTCTTGACTTCATTTATGATAGCCTTTTCTACCTACTTCTGATTGCTAACTATCTTCTCTAGCCTCTCTATATTTTCCTCTAACTTTCCAACCTTCTCCCTGTAGATGTCAATCTTGACATAAAAAGTCTCAAGATGAGATTTTGCTATGACCAACTCATCTTCTTCTGGTAGCTGCTCAATATCTTTAGTATACTCCTCCAGATGATAATCTTGTGCAGTCATCTCTTCTTCAGGTTTTCTCACCAGAGGGATAATATTTCTAGTTGTTCTTTGCCTTGTGACTAGATCAACAATCATTGTCTTTCTCTTCATAGCCATCTTCTTTGAAGGCTTAGAGAGTTTCTCTGCCCAAAAATATTGAATCTTCTATGAAACTTATTTTCCTTTCTGCAGAGAAGCCAAGGTGGGATGACTTGTAGGGGGAGGGGAAGTTATAAAATAAGGGAGGATAGACTCAGAAGCTGATGATAGTGGAGTAGTGGTGACAATAGTTGAATCTGTGCTTATTGTTGGAGTTGCAATTGAGAAGGACATAGGAATGGAAGTAAAACTCATGGAATGAGTTGAAGGGGATGAAACAACTTGTCCTTATGATGACACTAGAGGTTTTGAGGGTGGAGATGGAATGATAGGAGATGATGTGACTAGGATTTTAGATGAATGCGGAGGGGATGGATTGGTTTGACCCTCTATATCAGTTGATGAAATAGGTGGTGAGTTATGAAGGGGAGAGGGCACCTTTTGTTCAAAATTTTCTTGAGAATGGGAAGGGGATTTCTTTGGGGAAGAAGAAGGAGAAGAAGGGATAGAAATAATACCTTCACCTATAGAAGTAGGGTGTTCGAGAATCTCCTCTACACTTTGGTGTTGCACTTGTTGTACTAATAGCTCTGCAACTGAAATAGGGACTTGTTCAACACTCTGCCCCTTATCCACTTTCTATTTCTTGTAGACCTCCTTCTAGGTTTCCCCAGTGTGTCTTTAGCCTTTATTTTAAAAACTTGAAACACTACAGGCTTATCACTCTTTGTATCCTCTTCGGATTGATCTTCCTATGGCACATCTTCGATGGTAGGATTTGACTTAGTTATAGCCACAGTAGTGAAACTCACAGGCATGAATACAAAGTCATCATATTTTTTCTTCCAATTTATCTTGGCCCTAGGGGGCTCTCCACCCAAGGCTAGATGTTTGGGCCTATTTTCTACCTGAATGACTTTTATATTTACTACCCTATCATCAGAGTAATGCATTTTACTCATAATCTAGGCCCCTACAAAATATTTCTCCAGTTGCTCTTGTGAGGGCTCAAATGTTTTAGGGACTCCTTTAGTAATTAGTGGAGCATTAATCTCCACTTCTTGCATTTCTTCCTATGAATGTGGGGAAGGAGAATCGATGCTATTTGAGTTTTCTTATAACTCAATACCAAATTCTTAGTATCCTTAGCTTTCCAGGTCTTAATATGTTTGTCATATCGCTCAAAAAATTCATCATCTGATGATCGACCCAGTCTAGCCTTTTTAGCACCTATTTCTACTCTCATCTTCCACCAATCTACAATTTTACCTTCATCCCATCCCTTTTTCTTTTCAACATCCTTAATTTTAGACTCCTTTAAACAATGGTCTTTATTTTTCGTAGGATCAAAATTGACTATCTATTCATAAAAGTCTCTCCATGGGGGTAATTGTTCCATTTTGGTGATATTCCATTCCAATGGAGCACTTTCTTCATTATTCCTCCCCTTTTCAAAGTGAGGCCTCAAATTTTTCTCGAACTTGAGAGCCTTTTCTTTATTAAGGGTGATATTCCTCTTTGTGAACTTGTCATCAGGGTCATACCTCCATCTCTATGGGATGTACAAAAGGCCTAACCTCTCCAAATATTGGGTGATTTGTTCACCTTGACCCCTTCTAACTATTGTTATATCATCAAAATTATGGGAGTAAGTCAACAAACATTTCCTCCCTTTACCAGAGCCATAATTCATGTTGATGAAGTCTGCCTACCTCAAGTACTCCAAGGCCAACAACCTATTAGTCACAAAATGTGGTAGCAGAAAAGGTTTACCAGTGAAACCATAGAGCCTGATGATAGTGCCCTCTATGAGGATATACCAATATCCCTCTTCGATGTCTATTACTCTTAGCAATTTTTTAGCCAAAGATGACAATCTAGGGCATTTCCCATACATGATTTTCAATGTTGGCCCTAGAAATTCTAAATTTAACCTGTAGAATGATTATGTGCTCCTCAGATGAGTGGTCCAATAATAGATAGTAATAGGGTATCTTTTTTCATTCTTATATTTCACTAGAATCTAGGGCATCATGTGCCTTACAACAACATAAAACATCCATAACAAATTTGAATAGTGCCAAAAAGAAGGGGGTTCTAAACCCTTTTTCATTCTAACCAACTGCTCATGCATTCACTTAGCGAGGAAGGTTAGCCAATCAAATTAAATTACCTTGATACCTTCTTCTTCTACTTTAGGCTTATACATTCTCTCATTTGAAATGCAATATACAGTAGCTATTTTCCAATCTCTCACAAACTAGTCAGAGTCTAAACCTTCTAAGCAGGCCAACATGGAGAAGAGCTTTGGGTTAGCGAATTGCTCAATAGGAATTGGGGTTTTGGGTAGCCCACTCCTAGCTTAATAGTTTTGAATTGACTATAAATCCATTTTTTAAAATATCCTCCCTCATCAGCATCCAACTATAAAGAATAATATCTGGCTTGTTCTGCTATATCAAATGGTTTAGGTTCTACAGGTGGGTCTACTCCTATAGTGAAAAAATCATGACAAGCTTTGGTTGTGATACTAAATAGGGTTTTGCCATCAGCTATTCTTACTACTTTTGTCTTAGGATCATAAAACTTAATGATTGCATAAATTAACTTTGGGTAATGATGGAATGAATCATAGATATAAGAAAAAGTACAGCAATGATACCTTGGATATAATAGATTTACCTCTTCGAATACTTATCATTGAAATTCTTTCTGAGCTTAGTTCTCTTTATAAGCATCAGTATAGTGTCAGCCACTGCTTTTGACTTATCAATATAGTCACCCAACTCTATAGTTTCCCATCGTAGATCCTTCTTGGGCTACTTTGGGAGCCATCTTCTATGGAAATTCTCAGAATATTCTCTCCCTTTCTTATTCGTGAGCTTCATCTCTCTACTCCTTTGGCTATTTCTTCTAAGTGAGTGCTACTTCACAAAATGAATGGGCTTTGCATTTTGAGTTTTTAAATGCTCCCGCATGCATACCTTCCACCATTAATGTGATCGATGCAAAAACTATCCATTGCACGCTTTTCAATTCAAAGGCATGAATCTTGGTGGTAGGAATCATCATGTCCATTATTGATTGGTTGTGGCATGAAGCACTCACTAAACTCATGATGCTTATCATCACTTTCCTTTTCTTGGAGTGGTAGAGATTAGATGTTGTAGTCCATGACTCCTTTTGTTCATTGAAGAGGGCAGTGACATGGAACACATGTTGTATCCCACTACCATATTCAATTATTGGAGAGTGGCATGGAACACATGTTGTAGTCCCCTTAGTTTATTTTACAACCTTACCTTTTAGCCAACAACTTATTTTCAACTACTAAACTACTTTGAAGCAAAATTTTCTCTCTTTTTATTTTTACTTTACAAAACAAAAAATTTTAGCAAAGGAAAAATAATATAATACAATATATGTACATATGTTACAATAAATGTATATCTTAATCAAAGTAGAGTTTTAGATGAAAACCATTGATCAGAATTGGCTGCATGTTTCCTTCTAGATATTCGAGCTGGAAAACATTGCTTGCTTTAACCTCAACTACTTTGAAAGGACCATCCCAGAAAGAATCAAACTTCTGATGGTGCCCTGGCTTGGCTCTTTCCACATTCCATCTTAGAACAGAGTCTCCTACTTTAAACTTTTTGAATCTGGATTTCTTGTCAAACCATCCCTTAATATCAAATGAGTGCTTCTAGAAGTCTTCATATGCTTGAGTCCTTTTTCTTCTAGCTGAAGTAAATGTGTTAACCTGGTTTCAACTGGATTCTTCTCAGACTCTTCCTCTGTGTCTATCAACTTGAGAGCTAGGATTTCCAAGTGAATAGGTAATACTACTTCTTTGCCATACACCAGGGCATAAGGAGAGGTCTTAATGGATTTTTTGATGGTGATCCTATCTGCCCATAGAGCTTGTTCTAATAGTAGGTGCCAACTTCTTTTGTTATCCTCTAATGATCTCCTCAAGATTCTAAGTAGATTTTTGTTAGTTGACTCTGCTAATCCATTCCCCTGGGGATAGTAGTTGGAGGTATTTTTTATAGTAATGCCATACTTTCTAGCAAACTCAATGTACTTAGCTCCTATAAAGGTTGGGCCATTGTCACTTACTATAGCTTCTAGGATATCGAACCTTGTGATCAAACTCTCCATGAAGTCGATTACCACCTCTTGATCTGATTTCTTTGTGGGAATGGCCTCTACCCATATGGTAAGGTAATCTATGGTAGTCAAAATGTATTTATGTCCTACTGAGGAATTTGGATTAATTATCCCAATGAAGTCTAGCCCCCATTGTTGAAAAGGCTCTTCAACTTGAATTGGCTTGAGGGGAAATGATGCATTTCTTGTTCTCCCCACATACCATTGGCATTCATCACAGGCTCTTGTAACCTTGAAGGTATCAAAAAAAATAGTAGGCCAATAATAACCTACCCTAATGATATTTAAAGTTGTGACCCTTCCTAAAAAGTGTCCTCCAGATAATCCTCCATGGAACTCTTCGATGACCTTTTGCTTCTGATCTTCTTTCAAACATCTTAAGAGGACTCCATCAAGATTTTTCTTGTATAGTCCTTCTGGTAGTAAGACATATTTCAAGGCTTGAAGCCTATATCTTCTCCTTTGTGATGGGTTAATATTATGGGGACAAACTCCTATCTAAAAGTATTTGGTCATCTGTTCAACCCAGTCTGATTCTCCTGACTGCAACTCTTCAGTCTGATCTTCTACTGATGACTGACAAGCTATCACTTCTGCTATAACTACTCTTTCTATTAAACCTTGGCATAATGCTCTACCTCTGACTAGTTTGGTAGGATGTATCTCCATGTCATACTCCTAGATCTTGGTAATCCAACCAACTCTTTTATCTCCTAGTTCACCTTGTAAAATGAAACTTCTAACATCTAGGTGAACTACGTATACCAGGGTTTTACTCTGAACCAAGTATTGCCTGAATTTCTTCAATGACTTCATCACTGCAAATACTTGTTTCTCAATAAAATTGTACTTGACCTGATACTCATGGAGAGTTTGACTCCAAAATAATATGGGGTGTTCTTCCTCATCATTTTTTTGAGTGAGGATAGATGCATAGCTCTCTTCAGCTCCATAAGCATACAAAATGAAATCTTTGTTGAAGTTAGGGTTCACTAGAACTGGAGTAGTGGCAATGGACTATTTGATGATCTCAAAAGCTTGTTTTCTCACTTCAGTCCATTTAAAATCTGCATTCTTCTTCAACAATTCTGAGATAGGTTTCACCTTTTGAGAAAAATCAGAGATGAATTTTTTGATAAAATTGATCTAGCCGAAGAAATACTGCAAAGATTTCTTATTCATAGGCAATGGGAGAGAAAGAATTGACTTGAATCTATCTAGATCGATAGCCATACCTTCTTTAGAGACCACATGGCCTAACAAATTTCCCTCATGGACTACAAAAAATGACTTCTTTGGGTTGAGAGAGATACCAAATTCCCTACACTTTTTAAACACTTGCTCTAAATGTGCCAGGTGATCTTGCTTCTTATGCGAGAATACAGTCATGTCATCCAAGTAGATTAGAATGACTTTGTTGATCAGCTCTCCAAAGGTATAATCCATTGCTCTTTGGAATGTGGCTCCTACATTGGATAGACCAAAAGGTATTCTCTGATAGGTAAAAGTACCCCATTTGGTGGTAAATATTATTTTGAACTGATCCTCATCTTTCACCCAAATCTGGTTGTAACCAGAGAAGTCATCTAACAGTGAGAACCTCTCTGCTCCTACAACAATCTACAAGATCTGATCGATATGAGGGAGTGGATAGTGGTCTTTTAATGATGCTTGGTTGAGATTCCTAAAATCCACACACAAGCGGATGTCTCCATTCTTCTTTCTTACTAGAACCAAGTTAGCTACCCAGGTGGAGTGTTTGATTGGATATATAATCTTAGCTTTCAGTAGCTTTAATAGTTCCTCTCTCATTATGGATTCAATTCTAGGGTTCATAAGCCTCTGCTTCTGCCTGAAAGGTTTTGCATTTGGTTCTAGCTCAATTGTATGTTGGATCACCTTTTTATCATATACCTTAAGATCTTCATATGACCAAGCCATAATGTCTTGGTATTTCAAGCACAGAACTTTGATATCCTCCTCTTCTTCTAGAGAACATCTGACTCCAACTTTGAGCTTCTTTTCCTTTTTGATCTCAATTTCCTTGTAGATATTTTCATTGATCTCCATGGATTTGATCTTCTTCCTATCTTCGTTATCAAACAAGCTTTCCAAAGTGACCAACCCCCTAGGGATATGATTGTTTTTTAGCTGGATGACATCTTGTTGGTCTATCTCATCTAGAATTTCCTCTTGAATGGTTGATAGATAGGCTTCCCTTACTAGGAAATCAATGATCTATTCATCACTTTCAAAAACCTGCTAGAAGATCTACTTGTCTAGTACTGTAGGCCTAAAAATCATTTTGATCCCTTTATCTTTTGTAACTCCTATATCTACAGAAGGGTTGAAATTAGCTCCCCTCACTACCAAGGAATCATCCAAGGTGTTCTATCTTCTAGGAATAAAATTAATATTTAGGGCATCAAAGGATTCCATCAAATCCCATACCCTATTCATGTATACCTTCAGGTAATGGTGCTTACTACTGCACCTCTCTCTTACCTGATTAACAATTAGTTTAGAATCACCATATATATTTAGTATCTTGATGCCCATGCTCTCAGCCTGCATTAGCTCAAGGTACAAAGCCTCATACTCTACAACATTGTTGGTACAGGACCATGTCAATCTATATGCGAAACTCTTTGCACCTTCTGACTGAGACTACAATAATACACCAGCACCAACCCTATTTCTGCATCTTGCACCATCAAAGTGCATGGTCCAAGTCTCTATCTCCCTTAATGACTGATTGGATATGGTAGGGACCCTTTTCTCTATTTCTAAGGAAATGCTATATGTACCCATGCCTGTTCCAAACTGACTGTAATCTTCTTTGAACGACAATTCATCCTCAACCTCTAGTTCTTCAAAACTTTCCACCAGTTCGAACTCATCCAGAGGAGTGAGGTTACACATGTCTTCTTTGATTTTTTCAATATGATAGGTCATGGGCTTCTCAGGTGTAATCCTTATTCTCTTTCCCTTAAAGGGAATCACCATACTAGAGTAATCCATGTACATACATCCTCCCAATTTGGTAGTGAATTCCCTTGAAAGACATAGGCTGAAATAAGGCTCTAGGTCTACCACCACTATTTCTTGCACAATGGTTACCTCTGGAGCTCTATGCAACCTCATTAGAACATCCTTTATTACCCCTACTATCTTTACTGGGGTCCCATCCAACTACAAAACTCTAGGATAGGACCTGGTATATTCCATTCCCATCTCCTCGTAGACTGCCTTGGGCATAACTATGGTGGAAGCCCCTGAATCAATCATGCAGTTGCGGATAATCCAACCCTCCATCCTCAGAGAAATGTAAAAGGGAGGGGGTTTGTTCTTTAGGGTAGTAGGGGACATCTTGTCTTTCCTAGAGGGCATGTTGAGGATTGTAGTAGCCTACTTTTCCTGGGGATATTTTCTTAGAGAAGCCTTCAACAGGTCTATTTGGCTAGGGATAAAGAGAGTATCATAAAGGCTAGCCTTTGAGGGTATTCTTTTCATCTCCTCTACAATGTTATACTCTGATTTCACTGAAGAGGAATTCTCAGACTTTCTCTCTGGCTCACCATACTTCCTTTTGTATTTTTGTGTGGCCTCAATCCTTTACCTCTTGGTTATGGAGGGAAATCTAAGTTTTTCTTGTGCTTCACTCTTGGATCTCATCCCATATTTGTCATTTTCTTTGTCATATCTTCTAGGGAAGCTGACCTCCTTTTCTTGGCCTTTTGGGACCATATCCCTCTTTTCCTTTGCTTGGGGAATAGGGAAAATATCATTACCTTGAGGGAGAGCATCTTTCTTCTTTTGGGAAGGGACTTGAAACTGACCCATCTTTTGTGGATCAACCTACAAGGTCTTCTTCCCTGATCTTGTCATAACTAAAATTGACCCTTCTTCATCTGGGTCCTATCCAACCATGATCTGGTCTGGTTGCCAAAGCATATTGACCCTACCCTTCTGATTTCTCTCTACCATTTCCATGGCCTACTGCACATGATGTTGGTACATGACACATGATTCTGAATCATGGGGATCATTGCATACAAGACACCACACATTTACCAGGCTTGTTTTAGAGGAACATCCTAGATCTTCTTGCATTGTATTTACTCTGATTCTTGTGCTATTTTTGGTACCAGGATTTTTGTCCCTATTGACATAGGGAAATATTCTTTGCTGAGATCTCTCTATATCTCTTTTTTCCATTGAGCTCATCTTGTTACTGAGTATTTTAAGGGTATTCTGTATATCAAGAAGCATAGTGGATTCCTGGGATGTTTGAGTAGGAAGTGGTGGGAAAGGAACTATAGCAGATGACACTTTGGGGGGAGGTAATGGGGTCATCTGAGGAAGCAGGGATGATAAAGAAGGAGGATCCATATAAGAAGATGTAGCTACCTGATTTTGAACATTGGAAATTTTTGAACAATAGGGTATGACAACTTTAGGGGGTAATCTTCCCACATTGATAAGAGTATTTTCAGCTTGGACAGTTGCATTGTAGACTTGGGGGAAGGTACATATTCCTAACTATTGGGTTTGTAGACCCAATTTAGATCCAAGGGCTCTAATGTAGTACATGAAAGCAAGGGTTGCAGCTAGCCTGGCTTCAGGTGGAATTCTTTTCCAGGACCTACTAAATCTCAGGTTAAAGTCTAAAATGGACTCCTATTGATGCTTTTGCATGGACGTAAATTGGTTGAGGAGGGAAAAGGGATCAATAGACTCATTGAACTCTTCTACAAAGGGTTCTACTAATGCTACCCATGATGTAATGGTATTATCCTCTAAAGTCCTGAACCAGTGCAAAATTTTCCCTCTGAAGGACAGGGCCAGGATTCTGATGATGACATATTCATTCTTTATGTTATGGATGGTTACTAAATTCAGAATATCTTGATAATGTTCATATGTGGTCCTGCCTGATCCATCATATGTAGGAATGGCTTTAGATACAACCTGAGGAATATCATGCATATGAGCTAGTCTTAGGGGACCAATTGTATTCCAGCTGGGATATTTCTATAGGGGCTGATTAAGGGGTACATTTTGAGCCATATTTACTGGTGTAGTTCTTGCTGGAGGTGGCCTTGGGGGCCCTGCAAGAGGTGGCTCAGGAGGAGTTTCATCTGAATGAAAATATTGGTTCAAATCTCTTATGATGGTAGATCCTCTAAAAGGGAGCTCGTAGTAGATGAAAGAACCTGGGTTATTCTTTGTAGATGACCTAGTATTCATGAAAAACTACAAGCTATAGGGATGGATTTCTGGGTTTTGTATTCAGGGAGTCACCAGGTGAATTTACTGCTCACCGCTTAACAAGGTCAAGACAATTCACCAAATCTTGATTCCTTCAAGAAAAGATACAAAATAAAGAAAGGGTGGGTTAACTAATGTTTCTTGTAAACAGGTCCCATCGGGCGTGCCAAAACTATTGGGATCCAAATTGACATCGAGAAAAACTCAAAACTGTGATTGTCTATCTTCTAGATTTTTGATTAGGCGTGCACCCACTAATCATAGTTCAGACCTCAACATTGGATGGATTAAATATTGCTCTAATCCAACCTCTAGAGTAGGTTGGTTCCTTGTCAACTGATAAGGTGTTGACTCATGTAAGCTCAGTTAAAATTTTAAGAGATAGGGATAGAAAGAGGTTTAGGGTTAAGGAATTATAATAAAAATAGTGGCCGGATAGAGCTAACAACATAGGCATCCATAGGGAAAACCTTTCTAACAAACAATTTCTAGTGTCCCACACTTGAGATTAACAACATTCAAGAAACAGATAATCTTCATCAAGATACATAGAACAGAGACATACTCCAAGAAGCTATTTCAACATCTATAATTGATGGGGGAGCCAAAATTTGCAACTACCAAATCCAAATTTTCATGCAAAAAATTGGAAACACGCTTTACAAGAAATAGAAATCCTAATGTTTCATTAAATAACTTGCAAAGGTTTACATTTACAGCCCACAGGATTTACAAAAACTAGCGCATAGGCATAGTTCTTTCACTCTCTATTGCAAATATTCCCTAACTCTGCAACTCTAGAAGGAAAACTCACTCCAAGCCGGTTCGAGTGGTCCTCTGCCTTCGACTCTGCAACTCGACTATGCAACTCTACAACTGCAAGTTTTCCAACCCCTTGTGCATGGCTCGGCTTGCCCTTTTATAACTTTCGTGTGACTCTTCATCTTCCATCTGGCGGCCCTTCAATTCATTTCTGCCATGATTTTTCATCTTCATCTACTCCATAATTGCAATTCGTAATGTCCTCTATAACTGGCACAACGACTTTCGTTAACTGTCGCACTGTCATTCTGTAATGGCCTCCGAAGATGCCACCTGTCACTCTGTAACGACCTCTAAAAATGCCATCTGTCACTCTGTAACGGCCTCCAAAAATGCAGTTTGTCATGATTTCATGACATCTTCTTCCTCTACCTCTTCCTCTTCTCTTCTGGTCGCGATATTGTGACATTTTTGCTCCATTGCCTTCTCTCTCCTCTTCGGGTCGTGAAAACCCGACATGTCGTGATATCACGACATCTTTCCTCTCCTACTCATCCTTTTCTATTTCGGTCGTGATATCGCGACATGTCATGATATCACAACATTTTTCTTCCTCTCCTCCTTTCTCTTCTTTGGGTCACGAAAATGCGACATGTCATGAAATCGCAACATCTTCTCCTCTGGCTTCTTCTTCGCCTTCTGGTCGCAAAAATGCGACATGTCGCGAAATCATGACATTTTTCTCCTTTGGCTTCTTCTTCGCCTTCTAGTCGTGAAAATGTGACATGTCACGAAATCGCAACATTCTCCTCCCTTGGCTTCTTCTTCGCCTTATGGTCGCAAAAATTCGACATGTCGCGAAATCGCGACATGCTCCTCCCTTGGATTCTTCTTCGCCTTCTGGTCGCGAAAATGTGACATGTTGCGAAATCGTGAAATTTTTCTCCCTTGCACATTTTCTCGTCCTTTGGTCATGATAACGCGACATGTCATGATATCGTGACATCTTTTCGACTTGCGCCTCTTCTCCTCTTCGGGTCGTGATAACGCGACATGTCACGATATCATGACATCTTCTCTTTCACTTTCTCTCTCCTATTTTTGGTCACGATATCGCGACACTTTTTATGTCGTGATATCGTGATATTTTTCCTCCTCGCCTTCTCCTTTCTTCTTTGGGTCACGATTCTCCAAGATGTGATATCGCGACATCTTTCCTCCACATCTTCTCTCTCCTCATTGGTCGCGATTCTGTGACATGTCACGATATCACGATATCACGACATCTTTCGTTCGCTTCTTCTCTCTCTTCCTTCTTCACCTTCTCTTTCCTCTTTTGGTCACGATTTCATGACATGTTGCAAAATCGTGACATCTTCTTCAAACACCCGGGGTTGATGGAGAAGTGACCTTCACTTCTGGGTTGTTTGGTCACCGCCTTCTGCAACATCTCCAAATGCGCACCTGCCTCTGCAGTCTGCTTCAACTCCATATTCTGGCCATCAAAATAATTTTTGCCCTCTACCAAACAGGTTCTAGTACTGCTGCACACCTTTTCATCCACTGTCTTCAATGGCTTCAACTTGTGGCGCACTCCATCTTCTCTTCCACTAGTTATTTTGCCCTAGCCTCTACTTCTTAGTTGATCCTCATGCCTTCTGCGTAGCTCCTCTCACAGGGCTTTCACTTGCCTCCACAAATCTCTTCTGAGCAGCTCCTCTTGCAGGGCTTGCACTTGCCTCTACAAAGATCTGAACATCTATAACTGTGAATCTTCAGATCTCATCTCTCTCCCACCACCATGATTTCTTCGTGGAGGCATTCTTCTGCACTTTCTTCTCATAATCCTTAACCCCAGATCCTGGTGCAAGCTGCCTCACATTCGGCGCTCTGCTTACACGCTCAGAATCTTCTGGCTCTGATACCACTTGATGGGGGAGCCAAAATTTGCAACTACCAAATCTAAATTTTCATGCAAAAAATTGGAAACACGCTTTACAAGAAATAGAAATCCCAATGTTTCATTAAATAACTTACAAAGGTTTACATTTACAGCCTGCAAGCTTTACAAAAACTGGCGTACAAGCACAGTTCTTTCACTCTCTATTGCAAAGATTCCCTAACTCTGTAACTCTGGAAGGAAAACGCACTCCAAGCCGGTCCGAGTGGCCCTCTACCTTTGACTCTGCAACTCGACTATGCAACTCTACAACTGCAGGTTTTCCAACCCCTTGTGCATGGCTCGGCTTGCCCTTTTATAACTTTCATGTGACTCTTCATCTTCCATTTGGTGGCCCTTCGATTCATTTTTGCCATGACTGTTCATCTTTGTCTACTCCATAACTACAATTCGTAATGTCCTCTATAACTGGCGCAACGACTTCTGTTAACTGTCGCACTGTCGTTCTGTAATGGCCTCCAAAGATGCCACCTATCACTCTATAACGGCCTTCAAAAATACCACCTATCACTCTGTAATGGCCTCTGAAAATGTAGCCTATCACGATTTTGTGACATCTTCTTCCTCTACCTCTTCCTCTTCTCTTCTGGTCGTGATATCGCGACATGTCATGATATCGTGACATTTTTGCTCCATCACCTTCTCTCTCCTCTTCGGGTCATGAAAACCTGACATGTCGTGATATCATGACATCTTTCCTCTCCTGCTCATCCTTTTCTCTTTCGGTCGCGATATCGTGACATGTCGTGATATCATGACATTTTTCTTCCTCGCCTCCTTTCTCTTCTTCGGGTCGCAAAAATGCGACATGTCGCAAAATCACGACATCTTCTCCTCTGGCTTCTTCTTCGCCTTCTGGTCGCAAAAATGCGACATGTCGCGAAATCGTGACATTTTTCTCCCTTGGCTTCTTCTTCACCTTTTGGTCACGAAAATGCGACATGTCGCGAAATCGCGACATTCTCCTCCCTTGGCTTCTTCCTTGCCTTTTGGTCGCGAAAATGCGACATGTCGCGAAATCGTGACATTCTCCTCCCTTGGCTTCTTCTTCGCCTTCTGGTCGCAAAAATGCGACATGTCACGAAATCATGACATTTTTCTCCCTTGCGCCTTTTCTCGTCCTTCGGTCGCGATAACGCTACATGTCATGATATCGCGACATATTTTTGACTTGTGCCTCTTCTCCTCTTCAGGTCGCGATAACGTGACATGTCGCGATATCGCGACATCTTCTCTTTTGCTTTCTCTCTCCTATGTTTGGTCGCGATCGACACTTTTTCTGTCACGATATCACAGCTTTCCTCCTCGCCTTCTCCTTTCTTCTTTGGGTCGCAATTCTGCGACATGTCGTGATATCGTGACATCTTTCCTCCACATCTTCTCTCTCCTCATTGGTCACGATTCTACAACATGTCATGATATCGTGACATCTTTCATCCGCTTCTTCACTCTCTTTCTTTTGGTCATGATTTTGTGACATGTCGCGATATCGTGACATTTTTCTTCTTCACCTTCTCTTTCCTCTTTTGGTCGTGATTTCGCGACATGTCGCGAAATCGCAACATCTTCTTTCCTTAGCCAATTTTTCAAAAATGGATCTGCTGCCAGTGGATTCTCCTACATCAATAATACTAATAATCCAATTTAGTATAATAATTTTAGTATCAATATTTAACATAAAAGAACTCCTTGAAAGCATAAATTTAATTATGAAAATATTTCAATTACCCTAAGCTAGTAATCTAATATCAGCAGAATAATCTAACCATAATAGTATTAGCATAAAAGCAATTCACAGCTTGAATATCTTGATTGAATAATTGAAGACACACGTTCTGAGGTAAACATCCAAGTAATATTCCTTATATTATCTTGCAAAAAAATATTACATAGCAAGGCAAGCAAACACTCTAAATATGACCCTAAAAATTGAGGGTTCGACCTCTATTAATAGTTTTTTTATTAAAGGAATAAAATGGAACATTACAAGAAGAAAGAAATGCCATATCAGCAGAATGTTGAGGTGGCATCATTTTATTCATATTTGAGACCTAAAAAAATTGCGTAATCTTGCACTCTTTTGCAAATCGACTTTGCAACTTGCTTATATTTTATGATGGTTCAGCTCCAGGCTATCGAAATCAAGATCTAGGTCATTTACCATTCTTGTAGACTTGCACTAGCTATATATCTGTAACTAACTAGTTCTTGATTTTTGGACTTATGGGTGCTTTACCTTTAGCTTACTTTGAATCAATTGGTTCATAATCATAAAGTCTCTAATTTGTATGTCTGGTATATCATCAACATAAACCCATCGTTGATCTGCTTGTGAACAACCAAGATCAAGACTTTAAAAATGCTTAAGAGAACACAATGTAGAACATGATGTATATCGCTCTTCATAAAATATTATGGCTTAAGTTGACCACTTTGACCATGGGTTGGAGCATATTAGAAAATACACTTCAATCTACGTGGGATGGAACATCTTTGCTAGACCGCTGCCCTTGCTCTTCATTTTGTTTAAATTTTTTTTGCATCTATGACGTAGAACAAAGTATCTGTAGGCCGCTCTTTGGAATTTTTTCCATTAAAACTTGACCATCATTGATCACAGGATAGAACATCTTGCTCTACGCTACTTGGAATGCAATGTAAAAAATGTGCTTTATGAAACTTGGCACTAGCCTACTCCATTGTTACCTCATTTGATGCATGTTGACTACTTTGACCGCGATGTGGAACATGTGTTCTAATCTAATCCAAAATGCACTTGAATCTCAGTGGGATAGAACCTCGCTCAAAATTAGTCTCTTCCTCATGCGGGTTAGAAAAAAATATGTTATGCCGCTTTTTGGAAAGTAATGACATCATCTTTGATCAAGGTTGATAGTGGGGTAGAACATCTTATACTACGCTACTGATAAATGCACTAAATCTCAAGTGGGTTGGAACATCTCCCCTTTTCCTTTGAAAATATGTTGTATCCCACTCTTCAAAAGTAACCAAAACACCATTTTGACTACTCTGATCATGTGTGGAACATCTTGCACTACATTGCTGATAAATATACTGAAGCATGAGCGAACTAGGACATCCTTCTGCCTTAGAAAATATTTTCAAAAGTTTTCTAAGGATGTGGTCATTTTGGGCCTGCAATAGTGATTAGGGGAGGTAGTTATATAGGTTTTAGGGTGAACCTATTCTAGCCCTAATTCATATTAATAACAGCTTGTGTGATTTGTGGTACAAGAGGATGAGACACTTGCATCATAGAGTGTTGCCTATTCTGAGAGATAGTCACAGTTCTTCCAGAGTTCAACATTGAGCAACATGGAGTATGTAGAGGGTGCACGCTTGGCAAGCATACCAAGGCTACTTTTCCAAATAGCGAGCATAGGTCTAAAAATATACTAGATCTAGTACATTTAGATATTTGTGGAACAATGTCAGTAGCATCAATTTTAGGTAGCATGTACTATGTTTCCTTTATTGATGATTTCTATCATAATATATGAATCTAATTCTTAAAGACCAATGATGAATTCTTTAGTAGGTTTTAGAAGTTCAAAGGTCTAGTTGAGAATCAGACAGGGAAGAAGATCAAGGTCTTGATATCAGATACTAGGGGTGAGTGTCATGACCCTCCCTGATGGACCTTGTGACATGGAAAGCAATGTATTAATTGATGATGTTTTAATACTTGATTTTGTGCAATTAAATGGTTATGCAATGTTAGTAGATATTGAAGAACATGGTACTACTAACGTGTCAATGTGTAGGATCAGGTATTCTTGTGGGTGGAAGAAGTTGATTCATCCACCAAAGGTGAGCGTACTTGAGATTGTGAAAATGATGATAAAGCAACTTGAAGATAATATTGATGAATACCTTCATAAAGGCATGCATTCAGTTAGGTATAATCATCAATAGCTAGCCATATTGAGCCCCATATTGATGGCCTAGTAGCTATCATAAATTCTAGAAGCTAAGACAAGTGACCAAATTGATGGAAATATTTCTCTTTTTGTCTTTTGTACATGTTTGATTGTCTTTTACTTCATTGCTATTTGCCTCA
Source organism: Wollemia nobilis (assembly GCA_028583015.1). Classification (NCBI taxonomy): domain Eukaryota; kingdom Viridiplantae; phylum Streptophyta; class Pinopsida; order Araucariales; family Araucariaceae; genus Wollemia; species Wollemia nobilis. The sequence goes on from JAQPPZ010002027.1 coordinate 2,974,964, forward strand.
ATAATTTGAAAAATATAAATGGATAGGTTGTCTTCATAACTCCTTGTGTGTTTAGAAAAATAGTGTAATAAAGTAAATACTTTATTTTAAATGATAGTAAGTTTCATTTAAAATTTATAAATGTTTTATTTTAAATGATAGTAAGTTTCATTTAAAATTTATAAATGTTTTATTTTAAAAGATAGTAAGTTTCATTTAAAATTTATAAATGCTTAATTTTAAATGATAGAAGGGTTCATTTAAAAATTAATGAATGTTGTATTTTAAATACTAATAGATTTCATTTGATAGAGTAGATGCTCTAATTTAAATGATAATATAACTTCAAAAAAAATAGTGGACTATTTAAATAATGAATGAATTTCATTATAAATAGAAATTGGCCATTATTTTAGATGATAAAGTAAATTTTATTATTAGTTGTTTTAGTTATTTAATAAAATAATTTTAAGATATTTGTTTACTTTGAACAACAATGGCTGATGTCATTTCATGGGAGACTACCCAAAAGATATCATTTTAAATATTGTTAAAAATAAATAAAGAGTTATTAGGTCATATGAGTTGAGCAAAGGACTGGAAAATTTGCACCGACATCAAGGAGTTTCATGCCTACCAAAATGAGGATGAATTACTTAAAGGAAAGGATAAAATATCTCCCCGTGACTGGTGGAGATTACAGGATTTAAGTTTGGCAGATGAGCACATTGATGAGGCTAGTGGGGGCATTGAAGGGAGAGTTGTCCCTTATGGAAGAAGAAAAAAAAAACTATGATGTTTTGGGGGATCGCTCTCACTGGGAAAAATAAAAGAGGATATTTGTGCAAACTCAAAGAAGAAACTAGAATTTACAGTTGCGTTAAACAAAGGTTGTTCCTAAGAAGAGGAGAACCTTGTCGAATCCAAAGTATTTCAGGTTGGTTGGTTACCTTAATTTCATTCTTAATGGTTTAAATAAATAAGCCTAGTCGTTGAATGGAAATAACCTCTTACTTGTAAGCCACATGGGTTGGACATTTTTCCATGCCAGGTCAAGAGAACTTCTTGTCCATGTGCACCTCTTGTTGGTTTATTTCCTTTGGACAAGTAAGACAAGTTGCTTTGAGTTGGTTTACCCAATCCTTCCTCCATGTCAAAAGTGGTTCATCATCTTCCCTAACCACTTGCTAGGATGTAGTGCTCGACTATTTTTTTATGGTATAGTAGAACCAATTGTGTTGGTAGAGATTGCCTTTGCTAGTGTTAGGCCGATAGAGCTAGGTAGTGTGTTATCATTATTGGTGATGACATTACATGGGATGGTAATTGTTGTTTGACGTTAACCATGGCTAGTACCCTTGTAAGGCACGTTGGTCATTATACTATGATAGGGTAAAACCCCCCTACATGTCGGGAAGCACTCTCTCCCTTCATAGTTGTTTGACATCAAGTCAAGCCACGATTAAGAACTGGGTCCTCTGTCTTCAACCTATGTTGAGGATGGGTGTCATCCACCATGTACTCTCATTTTGTACCTCGTACTAAGTAGCCTTATGTGTTCCTTACAAGGTCTAGCCTTAATGGTATGGGACTTTAATTTATGAAATGAAAGGAAAGGGTTTATTTATGGATTGAAGTAGTTGACTTTAATTTAATAAATAAATATAAAATTGGTTTATTTTTTAAATTAAGGGTATGGGACTTTGATTTATGAAATGAAAGGAAAGGGTTTATTTATGGATCAAAGTAGTTTAATTTAATAAATAAATATGAAATTGGTTTTTTTGTAAATTAAGGGTATGGGACTTTAATTTATGAAATGAAATGAAAGGGTTTATTTATGGATTAAAGTACTTGACTTTAATTTAATAAATAAATAGGAATTTTAATTGTTTAGCAATTAAGGGTATGGGACTTCAATTGTTAAATAGGGATCGAGTCATTTATTGCAAGTAAATCATGTAATCTAGATGCATTGTTGAAAGACTCTCATAGGGTGATGATAGGGGAAATTGAAAGAGTAGTTTCTATGATATAAACTATGCATTAGATAGTTAGATTGCTTGATTTTATTGTATAGTTGTAATTTGGCAATGAAATGAGTAAATGCATTTAGAGGCATGCCCATATTGAACTATGAGTGTCCTGACCCCCTACTATCCTCACTTGATCGATGGAAGAGTGGGAGGACCAAAGTTATAGATGGACCAATGCACAAGTTTGCTCTCTACTTTACATCTATTTACTTATGCTTGAAGAACCTTTTTGGAAACTAGTGGAAATTTCTAGGGTGAACTTAGAGGATAACCTAAGGGCTTGAGACCCCCTTAGGGTGAACATAGTAGACCTAAGGGATTAATACCCCTTAGCGAGAATGGTAACTAGGTTTATGGAATATTATACCTGAGTTAAGATAGCTTGTCGAAAGACAAGATAGATAGCTTAACTCGTATTACACGTAGCATACCTACGCATAATATCTTGCGTAGAATATGGGATGCATGTACACCTTCTAACAATTGAAGGTGATAAGTCTAGCTCATCGAGGACTGATGATATGGATGGACTTATGTGTATAACATGAGATATGTCTACGTAGATGGACTTGTATGAGGTAAATCTTGTGAGGTATAGTTCTTGAGAAACTTAGGGATTTTTTAAACATTAAATTAATCTAAAGTTGGTTAGGGATTAATGAATCCCTCTCTTTATTCAAAAAATATATATTTCTCTTTTTGTGTATTTTTCTTTTTTCTTGATTTTAGGATCGTTACAATGAGTATATCTTCAAGGAGTTTGATGGTGTCTGCAAGCAAGCAACAATCAAGGAGATAACTATTCCATACAACCCATAGTAGAATAGGATTGTAGAGTGAAGGAATCAATCCATTATAGGAGCTACTAGGTCCATGATTCATGACCAAGGCTTGTTGATGTTTCTTTGGGCAGAAGCATGCAACACAACAGTCTACATCTAGAATAGGTATCCTCACAGGATCTTGCAAGACAAGATACCAAAGGAGGTATTCATTGGTGTGAAGCCATAGGTGAGTAATTTACACATCTTTGGATGTTCATTTTATAGCCATGTTTTTATAATAAGAGGACCAAGTTGGATCTCTTTAGTAGGAAGGGTTTATTTGTAGGTTACAATGAGGCTTCAAAAGCTTATAGGATCTATATTCTAGAGTAGAAGAATATAGTAGTGAGCAGGGATGTAAATTTTAAGGAGGATGTTGCATCCAATAAGTCCCATGAGCCTATTCTAGTGACAGAGAAATAGAAGCAAGAAGATTTTGAGGTTGAGCTAGTATCACCAAAGGCACCAATGATTTTCAGTTCAAGAAAATAGCCTTCAAGTGAGGAGATTTCCCTAAAGGAATCGATGGAAGAGCAGGAGGACCAAAGTTACAGATGGACCAATGTACATGTTTTCTCTCTACCTTACATTTGTTTACTTATGTAAATAGACTAGATTTATGGGGAGGTTTCCCTAAAGAAATGGATGTAATATATTGTTAAAAGGTATGGAGGATTTACCATATATGCTTATGTAATAAATGATTAGTATGGCAGTTGCACCTTTGTATTCTATTTTATTTATTGTGAATGAATATAAATATTTATGTTTCATGTCTATCCTTTAAATATTACTCTATGTTTCTAGTTATCTTTTGCATGATTGTTAAGTTATGTTTTGTTAGATTTAGTATCTATATTTATATTTTATTTTTATGCTTGAATAACCTTTTTGGAAACTAGTGACAAGTTCTAGGGTGAACTTAGAGGATAACCTAAGGGCTTGAGACCCCCTTAGGGTGAACATAGTAGACCTAAGGGATTAATACCCCTTAAGGAGAATGGTAACTAGGTTTATGGAAGATTGTACCTAAGTTAAGATAGCTTGTTGAAAGACAAGATTGATAGCTTAACTCATAGTACACGTAGCATACCTATGCATAATGGCTTACATAGAATATGGAGATGCGTGTACACCTAACAATTGAAGGTGAGAAGTCTAGCTCATTGAGAATTGATAATATGGATGGACTTATGTGTATAACATGAGATATGTCTACGCAGATGGACTTGTGTGAGGGAAATCTTGTGAGGTATAGTTCTTGAGAAACTTAGGGATTTGTTAAACATTAAGCTAATCTAAGGATGGTTAGGGATTTATGAATCCCTCTCCTTAGTCAAAAAAATATTTCTATTTTTGTGTGATTTTCTTGTTTCTTGATTTTAGGGTCGTTACAATGAGTATACCTTCAAGGAGTTTGATGGTGTCTACAAGTAGGAAACAATAAAGAGGGAGATAACTATTCCATACAACCCGTAGTAGAATAGTATTGTATAGTGAAGGAATCAATCCATCATAGGGCCTACTAGGGCCATGATTCATGACCAAGTCTTGTCGATGTTTCTTTTGGCAGAAGCATGCAACACAACAGTCTACATCTAGAATAGGTATCCTCACAGGATCTTGCAAGATAAGACACCATAGGAGGCATTCATTGGTGTGAAGCCATAGGTGAGTCATTTACCACATCTTTGGATGTGCATTTTATATTCATGTTTTTATAATAAGAGTACCAAGTTGGAGCTCTTTAGTAGGAAGGGTTTATTTTTAGGTTACAATGAGGCTTCAAAATCTTATAGGATCTATATTCTAGAGTAGAGGAAGATAGTAGTGAGAAGGGATGTAAATTTTAAGGAGGACGTTGCATCCAAGAAGTCCCATGAGCCTATTCTAGTGATAGATAAATAGAAGCAGAAAGCTTCAAAGGTTGAGATAGTATCACCAAAGATACCAAAGGTTTTCAGTTCAACAAAATAGCCTTCAAGTGAGGAGGCATTAGCTCCTTCTAGTTCTATTAGTAGATATCAATGGTTCACATAGACATTGAGGGATGCTCAGGAGCATTTTTAGGCTCTTAGCAACATGATTAGGGAGATCAAACCTTCCAAGAAGTTTTCAAACTACATGGCATTGATGAGCAAAATTATAAATTTAGAGCCTTCTAGTTTTTAGGAGGTAGTATACCAATAGGTTTGGTGGGATGTCGTGGTAGAGGAGTACATCTCCATAATGAAGAATAATATTTGAGACATAGTTCCAATACTAGGGAGGAAGTCAGTTATGAGTTCAATGTGGCTCTACAAAATTAAGCATGTTGTAGATGGTAGCATGAAGAAGTTCAAGGTGAGGTTTGTGGTGAGAGGGTTCTCCTAGAAAGAGGGAGTAGACTATGAGGATACTTTTGCTCTAGTCATGAGGTACACTTCCATTAGAAAAATTATATCTTTAGCTTCATTTATGGGATGGCAAATTCATCAAATAGATGTGAAAACAAATTTTCTTAATGGGGTCATTGAGGAAGAAGTGTACATAGAGAAACCTCAATACTTTGAACTAAATGGGAAGGAGTCCCATGTTTGTAGGCTTAATAAATCCTTATATAGACTCAAATAGGCATCACATGGTATTCTAGTATAGATGGATATTTGTAGAGTGTAGGCTTTGCCAAAAGTGATGTAGATTCTAATATGTATTACATATTTGTTGGTACTGATCTGCTCATTTTGGTGTTATATGTAGATGAATTATTTCTTATAGGTGCATAGAAGATCATTACAAGGTGTAAAGTAGATATGAAAGCTATTATTGAGATGAATAACATTGGCAAGATGCATTACTTATTGGGTTTGGAGGTTTGGCAGAGACCAAGGGAGATATTCCTTGGGTAGGGTAAGTATGTAGTTGAGATCTTGAAGAGGTTTTGGATGGAGGACTGCAAACCTATGACCACATCCATGATCACTAATTTGAAGAAGGTGATTGCTTTAGATTCAAATTTGGTGGAACCTATGTTGTATGGGAAATTGATAGGATCCTTGATGTATTTGGTAAACACTAGACCATATATATATTTTTTAGTGAAAACCTTGAGTTAGTTCGTTGTGGAGCCAAGGTAGGAGCATTGGCTAGCAGCAAAACATGTGCTTAGATACTTGAGGATCACAATGGAGTATGTTCTAAGATATCTTGTAGATGGTAAAATGAGGTTGCAGGGGTATACAAACTCATATTGGGTAGGTAGTGCAATAGATAGGAAGAGCACCTCAGGGTGTTGCATTAGCTTGGGATTAGGCATGATATGTTGGTTTAATAGGAAGTAGACTTTTGTGGCACTTAGCTTAGCAGAGGTTGAATACATGGTAATAAATACCGTTAGTTGTGAGGTCATCTAGCCTCATAAGTTGCTTACAATATTGATTGATCAAGAGTTGGATCCCATAGTGATATACTATGATAATCAAAGTTGTATCAAACTCTTGAAAATCTAGTATTGTATCACAAGTCCAAACACATAAAGATCAAATATCACTTCATACATGGCATAATTTAGAAGGGAGCAGTAAAGATCTAGTACATTTCCATAGATCAGCAGGTAGCTGATAGATCAACAGTAAGGTTACTTTGGATGTTGACGTAAGCAAAGTCAAAAGCAAGCCTGGTACTATGTGATAAGGCACAAATTTTTCCAAAATTGAAAAGTGAGTGAGTAAAAGCAAAAGTGCTCAAATGCACATTGATTAAGATAATGATGTCATCACTAACAACCTTGATCCTAAAACTATATAAAATGAATAAAATAACACAAAAGAGAAGTCCCTATGGCCAAGATGGACCAAAACTATGACTTCACCTCATAAGAGCTTTGCAAGCAAATGAAGAGCCCAATTACCAGCAACTTTCAGTAAAGTGTTATTTTTAGACCTACAAATGCCATGGTGCTCGCCAGCTGGTTCCAATTCATAACATCCAAGCATGAAACCACTTGTAGAAGATGGTTGTAGATCAACAAGCTAAATTCAAATTCATGCCCAAGATGAAACTCAAGGCTGACACATCAACATTTATGGTTTCTTGCAAAACTATTTTTCTCAATTGTTATACAGTTATATTCTCATTGTAAATTTTGAAATTGTAGTCTATAAATATGAAGAGAGACCTCATAACAAAGGTTGGCTCTGTAATCCTTGTCTGGTATTACTTTATAATTTTGTTGTTGATCGATAAATTGATAATTTTTTGGCCTCCATTACTATGTAATTTTCATGTTTTTATGTGAATTTTGCTTTAAGTCATTTTTGTTACATTAAACACTTAGTTTATTCTATTAAAATAAGGAATCACCTATTGGATTGCTAATTATTTGAATCTTTAGAATGATCAGAGTAAATATCAAGAACTAAATGAATCTACAATTGTAGGTGATAATGGTTGATTTGTTAAGTGTCATGTAATTGGTTTGATAGCATATTACTCAGTGAGATCCAATGTTGTTACACTATATCTTGTCCACTTTTCCCTACATTTCTCTAACCCTTACTCTTTCCTATCCCTTTTCCCAAATTTAATCAAAAGGAGTCAACCTTCTTTGAAGGTTGAAATAGAGAGCAATATTTTATTTCATCCAATTCTATACTTTGGCTATAATCACCGAGTGCAATAGCTTTCCATAATAATGGAAAATTTTAGTCCAATAGTATAGAATTTTCTAACATTCCCAATGGGACAAAGTAATCAAAATTATCTCACCTTCCTAGAGGAACCAATATTTTATGAATAGTCTTGACCTCATTTGTAGAGAGTGTATGTTCATCTGGAGACTTCCAATTAAAAGAGAAAGAGAGAGAGAGAGAAGAATCCAAAATTATATTGAGGTTAAGTTACTGGTTCTAGTTACTATATTTCCATAATTAGTGTGTATTTTTCCATTTTCAGATGATTATAAGGTCTATAACCAAGAAGTCACAATATAAACCATCGCTAACAGCCATCTAGAAATTTCCCTAAATATCAAACTTAGAATTGTTTATAAACAATTTATGTTGTTCTTATGGTTGAACAATGTTTTCCCCCCTAGTATGATACCGATCCCCTTAATATCTCAATTTTTCATGAAATACTAAAATTACCCTAAAGTATTTACCCAGTTATGATGGCAATGATAAAACGGCTTATGAGCACTATCAAGATGTAGCATCTTTGGCTACCACCTATGATATTGTCTTTGAAGATGTAATGATTAGGTTACTTGTTTAGTCATTCAAGGTCAAAGTGTTATTATGGTATAAGTATTTATAATACAAGAGCGTAAATACCTAGGTTGAATTAGTCAAAGCTCTTATCAATGAGTTTGATGATCCTGGAGACCCGTTCCTATTATTTACTTAATTTTATTCAATCTAGAGAGCCCCTCGTGAAAGAAGTATTTTCAAATTTAATTTTCAATTCAAAAGAACTTAGAAAAGGATCCCTAAATAGTTTCAACCTTCCCCTACTCAATCATATTTTTGTTATATACATGCTTTCCATATAGAATTAAGCATTTTAATTTAGCAGTCCAAGGAAAAAAAATTCCCAAAAGTTTTTCAAGAACTCATTCTAACCCAAAATATGCTCATCACAGCAAGAAAAGTTCCACCTAGGAAGGTTATATATCCACCCAACCCTTTTCCAAGTATACCTTATGCACTGTATCATGAAGAGTCTAATTCATACTCGTCTCAAGTTCCCGAAGTCATTGATATCTCTAACACACAAGAGAATCAGCTCCAAACAAAATAATAATTGAAAGCAATGATTTAAAAACTAACTGAATATGTTAGAAGAATGGAGAAATGACTCTCTCAGAATAAAATGGATGACTCTAACAACTCTGGGATCAGATCTCATTAGTCACACTAGTACACTTCCACTAACGTAAAGAGTACCACAGAAAATGGAATATAACGTCTTCATGGTAAAATACAAGAAGTAATTGATATTGTACACACCAAATAAAGAGACCCATATCTTATGTGCCTACAAAAATCTCCAAGGATAGAAGATGTGGCGGTTTTCACTGTCACCTGAGCAAATGCTCTAGAAAAGGACCACTTCTATTCTACTGATAATTAAAAAAAGATAGAGCATAATGTTGATCGTAGTTTGTTTTCAGTTGCACGAAATTAAGGAAAGAAAGCTCAATCAGATGTTCAAACATCAATTCCAAAGGTGAAATCATTAGGTCAAAAAAAACTAAATCATACAAGAATTTTTTTTTTCCAACCATGACTTTGGAACAGAGGATTAAAGCAGTGAAAAATTTTAAGGTTTATTCAAGGGCCCTGTTCCAGTACAAGAAGATCTAAGAAGATATCTACTAGTAGCTGAAGAAGTAGATATAGTTGGGTTGTCCCTTTAAAAATCAAAGAAATATGGTAACCCAACAGTAAGGAGAATGTCTTTGAGCATGTAAAAAATCCAGTCTACCGTGTTCTATTTATCTCTTTCTTTGGAGAAGTGCATACTACACAATTGTGCAGTGGATCCAAAAACTAAGATCATAATGATGTCATTAGAAGTCTACAAAATCATGAGATTGGACATTAGCCCAATAGAATCCAAGAGGTTTTAATTCAAAGGAAAATTTGTAAAAGTAGATGGTATCTTAAAATATTTTCTAATGATAATACATTGATACCCAGATCTTGTGGTGATACATGATATAGTGATTGTTGAAGTGCCTCCCTTGTCTGGTATTTGCTTATCCAAAGATTTTTTGGAATGAATTAGAGGATGCTTGAGTCAAGACCTAAGCCACATAGGCATCCCCTATATCAAGAAGATAATTAGGATACCTAATTAGGGTTTTCACTCCTCCATTGAGGAATATGAAGAACTAAAGACAACCATGTTAAAGAAAAGTGTATGGGATATAAAGATAGAAATAACTAACTAGATAAAAAATGAATCAAATCAATCATGGAAAGAGTCGCAGTACTTTGATTATGGCCCACATATATATTTTTTAAAAGAATAGCTAGATTCAACAATTAGCTACATCTCTTCCAAAAATATAGAAAATCATAAGCCTTGAAAATTTTGGCCATTTGATCAATATAAATTTGTAAAAGGGAGGGAAAATAAAAATATATATGGTTTGATGATAGATATACTTCTAGGCACTATAAAAAAATATATTGGAAAAATCAAATACCCATTAAAGTAGAATTCAATCCAAGACAATCATCCATAATTGTTGCACATGTTCAGGATCATGAGTTCCTTAGAATATGGTAGAATCAGAATGGCCTATAGAAGTGTTTGAAGATAGTTCTAGACCCCTGAGGACCCATCATGAAGATAAACTCAAGTTCAGCATTATATGATCAGGACATTACAAACTTAAGGGATAAACTGCAAAAAATCACCTTGGCTAAGCATGGGCAAGCACATCATATTTTTTTAAAGAGCTGGCAAGTAGATAAAAAAGCTTACAACAACTAACATAAGTAAAGCAATCAACCAATAAAGTGATTTTATCAGCAGTTTTTTTGTACATAGAATAAAACACTGAGAGGTAGGTGTCAAAGCTATTATAGTAAACAACCTTCAAACTTAATCAAACTAAGGGACATATTAGAGCATGGAAGAAAAGAAGAAGTTGTGTAAGCCTATACAAATCACACATACAGATACCATGATCATCACTCCAATATCTTTATTCATATTTCTCATAAACCTTCACACGATGTAATCCACCATTTTTCCCATCACCTTTTCCCAGACTCTATAACCCAATGGATAAGACAATAAAAATTGATAGGTGGCAGAAAAGGTATTTGAAGCCTTGACATGACATGAATGGAGTTGACAATTGATGCAGGATACATGTCATAGATTCATTATCCTAGGCATGATGTAAATCAAACATAAGATATCAAAGCTGAAAAGACTGAGCTAGTATGAAAATATCAAATGAAGCATGCGAGCAAATAGTTTGCATAAGCTCTAAATTTTTCAAAAAAGTTGCTCAATCAGAATATACAGTTGTGCAATCATTATGGAAATGCCAGTTGTAAAAACTACCACTCGAGATCTATAAAAGCTAATGTGCCCTAGAATTCAAAAAATAATATTCCTAAATCCAAAGACAAAATTGAAGATCCACATGGCTACAAATGACAAGCAAAGGAGGTTCTTGTGCAACTCTATAAAGAAGAGAAAGAACAACAATATTGGATCTTGACCTGCAAGCACTTGGAATATTTTCTTAAGGCATCTTTCCTAGCCCTGAAGCAACTTTCGATTGTAGCGGAGTATGCTCATGGAGGTACAATTTTTTGAGGGTATCCTATAATATAGGTTTCCCCCTACATCATATCTTCCTTTTTTCTTCCTTTTCTTCCCTTTATCTCTTTTCCATATATTTTCTTCCTTTTTTCACCTATATATTGCTCCATCAATTTTATTTTTTTGTCTTATTTAGTTTCTAATTTTCCCAAAAAATAATAGCATATAGTGTTGTGTCCCCATCCTTTTCTTCAGATATTCCCCTCTGTACCACTATTTTACCTCCTTGTTATGCATATATCTCTTTATCTTCTCTTATCTTCCATTTTCTATGATCCATAATAGTTTCTCCCCTTACAAAAAATATCAGATGTATTTCCCTTTTCCTCTTCTTTCCCCTCATCGGCTTGTCTTCTAGCTCTTTTAGTCTCCTTCTCTTCTTCATAAGTGCATGGTTTAGAAGGAAGGCTATCTAAGTTCTCAATTCCCATGTGTGAAAATACCTTGGGAGGTTCCAAACATGTGGGTCAAAATTTTGACCACAATTAAAAAGCTAAGGGAAAATATCTTTCGGATCACCAAGATTCACTAAGTGTTACAAATTCTTAAAGATGGCACGTGACAGGAGAATGCTCAAAGCCGAGACTATGTCAGCAAAAATATTGATACGAAGCTTCATTTCCATGGGAAGGTGCAAAAGCTCATGGTGCAAAACCACGATCGCTCGAAACCTATATATTGATAATGTTTTTAAGGAAAGGCAGAGGAAGTTGAGTTCACAAGAATAGAAAATACTCAAAACTAGGATCAAAAGAAAGGCACTCCAAAAAAAAAGTTCAAGGCCATGATGTCCTAAAATCGAGCTCCTCAAAGTAGTCATGTTAGCAAAATAAATGAAGTGCCTAGGACCATGCAAGTCAAAGTCTAAAGACCACCCTAGCCTACAATGCTCAAGATCGTGCTACTTTGGGCATTAACGTAAGCAAATTCAAAAGTGATCTTGATACCGCACGATAAGGCCCAAAGTTGCCCAAAATCAAAATGTGAGTCAGTAAAAGCAAAAGTACTTGAACCTGTGTCAATTAAGTTGATGACATCATCACTAACAAGATTGAGCCAAGAACTATGTGAAATGAAGAAAACAACATAAAAGAGAAGTATCTAAGGCCAAGATGGACCAAAATAATAACTTCACCTCAGAAAAGCTTTCCAAGCAAATGAAGAGCCCAATTGCAAACGACTTTCAATAGTGTCATTTTTAGACCTGCAACTGCCATGGTGCTCGTCAGCTAGTTCCAGTTCATAATAGCCAAGCATGAAAGTAAAAACTCCAATAATGCAGCCACATACAAAATACGGTTGTAGATCAACAGGTTAAATTCAAATTCACGCCCAAGATGAAACTCAAGGCTAACACATTGACATTTATAGTTTCTTGCCAGACTATTTTTCTCAATTGTTATACAACTATATTCTCTTTGTAAATTTTGAAATTGTAATCTATAAATATGAAGAGAGACCTCATAACAAAGGTTAGCTCTATAGTCCTTGTTTAGTATTACTTTGTAATTTTGTTGTTGATCAATAAAGTGAGTTTTTTTACCTCCATTATTGTGCAATTTGTAAGTTTTTATATGAATTTTGCTTTAAGTCATTTATGTTACATTCAACACTTAGTTTATTTTGTTAAAGCGAGGAATCGCCTATTGGATTGCTAATTGTTTAAATATTTGGAATGATTAGAGTAGATGTCATGAGCTAAATGAATATGTAATTGTAGGTGATAATGGTTGGTTTGTTAAATTGTCATGTAATCAGTTTGATAGCATATTACTTAGTGAGATCCATTATTGTTACACTATCTTGTCTATTTTTCCCTACATTTATCTAGCCTTTACTCACCCTTACTCTTTCCTATCCCTTTTCCCAAATTTAATCAATAGGAGTCGGTCTTCTTCGGAGGTTGAAATAAAAAGCAATCTTTTGTTTCATCCAATTCTATACTTTGGCTATAATCATCGGGTGCAACGCCTTTCCAGAATCATGGCAAATTGTAGTCCAACAAGTACAAAAAATTAAATTGCCCTTTGTATTTATTTTCCTTTGTCCAAGCCATCCCCCAACCCCTAGAATAGGAATAACCATGTGTTTTACCATCCAAAGACCTCTTTAGAATCACTAGAATATTGGTAGGTTAGCTTCTATTCCTCCTATTTTACCAATTTCAATGTTACTAGCTAAAGCAATTATTTTTAGCAACAATATTGCTATGTCATAGCAACAACATCACACTATAGATCCACATTTTAAATGATAGTGCCAATTTAGGTGTTCTTGTTTATATCACTTCAAAAATGAAACTAATTTAGGAATTGAGCTTCTTTGGTCATGTTTAGCCATTTTTACTTTTTTAGCTTGATTTTTGCTTCGATATGCAGATAAATAACATTTAGGAAATTTATTTTATCAAAATCCCCTAATGCCTATGTGCTAATATTGTCATAAATCTTCTACAAATCCCCTCAAATATTTTTTTGAGTGACTTCAATGCCTATACTAGGACACCCTAGACAAACGGTAAATTCCATATCTTCAAACTAGACCCCACAAATCTTGCATTAAAAAAAACCTCTATAGATGAGAAGCATCCTATCATTGCTTGCAAAAAATATTAATTCAGTTCTATGAGTCACATCATCTCTTGGTTCTCAATGGAATTTCTTGAATCCTCTAGTTCACTTGTTTTTCACGTCGAGGAGGTGAAGTGTGATTGACAATGTCATCACTAACAAGATCTTGCTTCCTAATATTCATAGCTTTCAAGGTCTAGTCAACTTCATTTGGTTCATCATGCAATCTTGACTTTCTCCTTGGATTCTTTCATAGCTTTCAAGTTTTAGTCAACTTCCTTTGGTTCATCATGCAATCTTGAATTTCTCCTTGCATTCTTTCACCTTTATAACTTGTCCTCCTCCCTTTCCCAATCCTACCAACCACCCCATGATTCATTTTTATCCTTGGTTTTCCAATGATTGTCTCACTTCTCTCAATTGTTGTCCAAATACTACTCTCTTAGTTCCACCATGGGAGCAACCAAAGATGAATTCTTGTCTTGCACATTATGGGATGCATCCCTTGACTCTTGTCTCCACACTTGTTCTTGGCCACAACCCATCCACTACATTGATTCTTACCCCATGAATTTTTCGTATGATGGAGAATCTAAATCCATGCATTGAAAGCTCCTTGTTGCTCTTATTCACAAGCCTACTATTATATCTTCCACAATGCATCATTCAACATAAGAAATGAGATTTTCTTGCTACTGTGCATTGTGAGATTCAAGATGTTATTCATTGCTTTTCAAAAGTTTTATAGCACACTCGTCTTCCTCAACAATATGCATTGATATCTCTTAGGTCTTTCACGGTAATTCTTTAAATGATATATTGAGGGATTTTAGGGTGAGTTCCTAAAATATGGATTCAAACCAATTGATCATTGCATTTTTTAATTATTCAATGAGGACTTTTGTTTTGGATTCCCTTCCTCTTATTCATAGTATATTATAGACTCCATCCACAAATCTAGGGACTCTTCAAATCTAAATAACCATACAATTATCATGATTGGGTACACATTCACTAAGCTTTATGCCATAGTTTTGAGAATGAAACTCTCATAACTAGTAGATTAAAGCAAGCTTAGAATGAGAGGGTAAGTTGGGTTTAAAAGTGATCATTAAACTATTGACCATGTTTTCACCCTCCAAGCTATTATTGAGGAGGTTTCTCATAAAGGCCTTTGACATTGTTTCCATGTATCTTTTACTTTAGGGACTACATGGCAACAACATCTTGAAGTATTTTGTGATTGCAATCAAGAGATTATAAAAGGTAATTGTTGATCATTTTCAAATGGTCTTTGGTTTCTCATAGAATTCCCAAAGCATCATCAGTTTCAAACAAGGATGACCTCTTTCTCCCTCACTCTTTGGGATATACACTGATGAATTTGAAGAATTTATTGTCAAAGGCTATTTAAAAATGCAAAATAAACTAAAGAAAGAAGTAAATTAAAACAAAACACAGAGTGCAATATACATCTATTCTATGATAAGCTAATGTATCAAATAAACAAATCACAACCCTAAATACGAATAAAATGTGTCTCATTAATATTTGGAACAAGAGTACATCAACAATGAATCTTAGCGACTTGTATAAAGTAACAAAATTCTATAGACTCAATATCTAACATGAATCACAACCAACTACTAGCAACTGATATCATTTGGAATGAAGAGATCGCATAGAGTTGATTGGATACCAATAAGCAGTTGGCAACTACCACACATGCTCAACTACCTCCTAACTACTTGATATTCATTACATAAAATAATAAACATCACCCCATAATATTCCACATACTAATTTTTTACAAACACGCGTCATCATGACACCTTTATAAACAATATTTTGATAATGAATCATCACTATATTGTCATTTGAGGTGGTATATGATCATCCATGACCACTATGTCTACCTAAAATAAGTAGTGTTTGGGTTCTCATGATTGGTGCATGTTTCAACATCAAGCAAAATATCATCCACTAAAGGTTCCTAAAATTTGAAATATGATCTTTAGGATGAGTGAGAAATTTCCTTCTTTTATTAGCATGGCTTTTATTGCTTTAGTTGGCCCACATTTACAAGATCATGCACACCACTTGAGTTACAAGATCCAAATGAAAAGCATTTGGTCCCAACATAAGGCCCATATTTGATAAGCTTCAACTTGTGATGTTGGTTGTGAAGCCTTTGCTTTTCTAAATGAAGCCCAACATGGTCACCGGCTTGGGAAAATGAGGCATTTAATGGTAATGATGGAGTGCCCTAAAGGTGGCTTGAAGATGTTGAAAAATATCTTCAACTCTGGTATGAAGCTTTGCCAAATTCTATACAAAGAAAGAAGCTTAGTGTTTTTCCTTATGTTCATTAGATGAATGCAGAGCTGGAATTGCAACTTAAAGAGAGGCCAAGGGTTAAAAGTCATTATAGACTAGATGTCCTCCTTGCATAAAAAACACACCTATGGCATACTAAGTTTTTTTCAAGTGTTTGTTTAAAGGTTGAATGTTTGTTGTAGATCAAGGAGATCAAGCACAAGACAAATGCAAAGAGCATCTTCAAGAATAATACAAAATTTAAAAATCAAGCAATTAACTTGCTTCATCGCAACTCCCAAATAACAAAGAACAAACAAAATAAAAACCAAAATTTATGAACATTCTCATTCTTTTGTCACTAGTAGGTCTTATAAAAGCTATCAAAAACAACCTTGTGGTCATGTTGATATAGTGCTCTAAGTAGTAATATGCAACAATCCAATGGAGTGGCATTGTATACAATTGTGTCTTAAAATGACTCAACAGATAACTTTATAGAATAGGAATGAGTGACAAGGGTAGGCTTCCCTTCTTTCTTGAACTTTCCAACATATATGTGCATAAATGCTTTCTAATTGGCAAAGACAAATCATCCACCAATTTCTATGAAATCAACTTCTTTTGATTGCCATTATCAAGGTTTAGTGCCACCAATTTGTCCTTGATTTGGCAATTTTGTGTGAACAAAGATTCTTAATTTTTTACGTTATAATTATTGAAAATAAGAGCTAGATAAGGATTAGAAATGTTGGGATTGGTTACCTTAATCATTGAATATTCAAGTTGTGGTTGCAACTCAACTAGAAGGGCCTTGGCCTTCGATGATTTCAAGACATGACATTCTTTTGTAGAATGAGGTCGTGTTTTTGATGAGCAAGAAAAAATTGATTGCCAAAACTCTTAGTAGAGCCCCTTTGAGAAGAGCTTACATTTTTGGATAGGATGGTAGGGTACGAGTTGGATGGGGTAGAAGTGCTCTTTTGATGAGATGCAATAGAATCATTGGTATTATTCTTTTACTTCTTTGCTTGAACCTTCAGAAGAAGTTGAGAGCATGCTCTAAAGAAATAATGGTGATAAGTTCTAACCCTCCACTGAGATGAGAAAACAATTAACAAACGAATTTGATGCGAAAGGATTATTTCAGGTTTGACAACATCCAACTAAATAGAAAGCCAATTGAACTCAATGTATTTCTTGATTGATTGGCCAGATTTCTAAAAATGATGAAGCCAAACAGCTAATAGCTCCTTTACATAGTCAAGGAGGTATAATCACACCTGAAGAGTTGTTTTAAACTTTCTGCACTAACAATTTTTTGGTAGCTTTTCTGCTTGCAGAAGTTTGACATGAGACTACAATCAAGAGGAAGCTTAATCATCTCTATATACCTCAACAACCATGATTTTTTAAACCTCTATAAGTTTTTGTTGCGTCTTGAAGGGTGCCTCTAGATTACAAATCCGAGCATCCACTTTCTCAACATCCATTGTGACATCAAAATCAGGAATGGATATCTTGGTGTACAACTTGAATGGAGGTTGGGCAGTCAAGGTGACCATAGAGGTAGAATTGGTGAATTGTGCCCATGAAAAGTTGGAATTATTTTCCACTTGATCTACGGGCTTCATTTGAAACTCATTCTCTTGCTGCCATTGATTGTTAACCTCTGGCACTAGAAATTGGATCAGAGATTTAAATAGAGTTCCTTACACTAGCCATCACAAACTTGCTCACTTTCAATATATTTTTGGAAAATAATAAAGACGACAAAGAAAAAAAACAAACACCCCTTTAAAAAAGTAATTTGCAGAAAACTAAGGATCGTGACCAATATAAATCTCATCAATTAAACATAAAGATTTATTAGTTTCTGCAATACTCTTCCAAGATTTGTTATTTTTTGCTACACTGTTCTAAAGGAAGAGTGTCATTAACCATAAGATAATAAGTTTGAATTAATCCAAAAAAAACAAACGCTTAAGAACAACACATGTACAGAATATATCGACACTTCATATGGATTCTGCTAAGATTGTTTTTTTCTTGCTATATGCAAATACGGTGCAAAAATACTCTAGTATTAGATCTTGTCTCCTCTTGCGTCGCTCTCATTAAGATTGTTCAGATCTTTGCAATACAACTGCCACGAAAAACGCACCAAAGTCCAGGCTAAGTACTTCACTGTCATGGTTGATCACAACATAAACTCTAATATTAGGTAGGGGTATGAAACACTCTCAAAATGTCCAAACTAGTGAAGATAGAACTTGAAGGCATCAGCAAGCTTGTAAACTTCACCAACATGGCCAGAACATTACAATGTGCATTAGGAACAAAAAGAACTCATATGGTAGCCCATGGAATTTAGAAGAGTAAGGAATTTCACACTCTAAACCAAGGTTCAAATCTCATGGGTAAACCTTAACATTTTAATCAACTGGAAAGAGCTCAACTGGTTAAATACAACTACTTTTTAAGGTAGAGACCAGGGTTCAAAAACAACCGAGTGATACATCATACATGCATTATTGCCAAGCAGTAATAAGCCATTTACAAGGGTGGGACCATTTCAACCCCATATAACCAATTAAAAGATAAAAAAGAAACTCATATGGTCAATAAGAGGCTAAGCGTAAACAGTAATCCCAAGTGCCTATACCACAGCACAAGGCTAATTCAAGCTTCTAGGTCCTATGGTAATAAAAATTGGACTTCAAACCAATGCAAATGATTCTATCTGTAGATTGAGAGGTTTCTCCAAACCAGCTATCCCTGTATATCCTTTATGCTTAACACACAAGGAAATAATCCATCAAAGTAACAGCAAAATTATTTTAAAGCAATTCTTTCCCTAGGGCTTGGTACATAGTTCAGCTACATTTCCTCATTCAATATGTCAAACATTCTCAACTGTCTTGTAGTCAGAATTGCAATATACTTTCATAAGAAAAGACACACAATATTGATGTCTAAAACATGATTACATTCCAAGTCATGGCTCCACTTCTACAAACATACTACAAACATAGAAATTTAAATAACCTACAAACAACCCATCTCATTACAACACAGCAATTTTTCATTACTTGGTCTGATATTGAATTCTGAATTTCTGGTCATAAATCAGAATTGAAATAATGCAGTGAGAAAGTATATCATAGAAAAATAACATTGACTTTACGATGAATTGCAAGGTTGTAAGAATATGATCAACCTCAACTCTTTAAAGTAAATATTTTTCTATTCCAGCTTTTGTGTCATGTTTCAGTGTCACTCTTTTTTTTTTTTAAAAAGGGGGTAAATATTTATTATGTGGTCACGATATAACCGTTACATAGCATATCCGCAACATGTGAGGGGAGAGATTTGAACCTGGGCCTCTCGATTTCAACTGGAGAGTTTTAACTACCCACTTGCTCTCCAACTCCTCTACATAAGCGGATATGTTTCAGTGTCACTCTTGGTATCTTAGAACATCATCTATTATTTTAAGGTTTTCTTTTCATTCATCTGAAATGTTGCCTGCAACCAATGTCACCAAGTATGACAGCATGGACGGGCACTGCAAATATTATACAATCATAGGCATCCTCTGCATTCGCTAATAGAAACCATATACCACCAAAAAATCATGCTATCCAGAAAGATACACATGATTTGCAAATCCACTTAAAGCATTAAGAGAATGCTCAGAACATGTAAAGAAGTGGGATCTAAAATTATCACCTTGTACAAATGGAAAATGTAGCTGATAAAAAGATGCATCTGATTTATCTTATCAGTATATTAAGATGTTTTTCATCTAAATTGCACACAGTTTCTTCCTCAGCTTAGTTTAGCAGGGACGTCTCAAATTCATTAATAGTAAAATACAGGTGCTTATCTACACATCCCCCAGAATATCCAATGAAAAAGATTGCAAACAAATATATCAAGGTTATCACATGGTACATAAAAAGTAAATCATCTCACAACCTGAGAAAATCTATACAATATTGTAGAGATTAAATTTATATTGCGCATTAGAAAAGATGGTCAGTACTAATATGTTATTTGTCAGTCACCCTATTAAAAATAGACTGAATAACACCCAACTCATGTAGTAATTATCCTTCTCAAATGTATGAGTAAAGATCCAATGTCATGTTTCATAGGACAGTTTTAGACATAACTCACAATCCCAATTAGTGAGAAAGTAGAACTACAAGCTCTGCAATTTGCCTTGAATTTGTTCATTCCAATCCGGTTGATTACCTCTTTCTTCCATTCTGCTTCAAATTCTGGAGGTTTAGGCCTTTTTCTCGACAATACCATGTGGCATACAGATGTTGACAGATCAGTAAGACAAAGCTCTTCATTGTGGATTACTGTAAAGTCATCACAGCACTTCCATTCCAGATGACACATCATCCACCCTAGCACCAAGGACTCAGACATTCTTGGGAGCAAGCAAGCATGCAATAACAATTTCCGACTTTTCTCTATACTAGTCAAGCATTGATGAGAATGGATGCTAGTGAGGTGCTGGGGGTAGTACCTTGCATCCTTCAAGGACCATCCAGCTTAAGTCTCCTTAGTCATGGCCACACATCGATGGGAATTATCATCATGTATGGGTCCCATCAATGCAGCAGAGAACAAGTCCACCAAGCTCCCAACCCCAATTCCTATGGTGAACATGTCACAGTGCCACTTTGTTGATCCTGTTCCCAGCTGTATCCTCCTTCAGCTTCTAATCTCTTGAAGGATTTCTCCCTCTTATGACTATCTTTTGTACTTGCTCTTGCCCACATGTATCCTGGGTTTTAACCCTTTCAAGTTTTCTCTTCTCTAGTTCTTATTTTCAGTTTGTTTTTGTAGTTTGTTTCTTTCCTGTCCCTGAGTTGCTCCTAACCCTACATGGCCAGTACGTTTTACTTTGGCATGGTGTGCTCGAGTCCCATTGGCCTATTGTAGTCCTTTGTAGAGTGACTTAACTTGGATGAAACACCTTTCCACTGTAATGCTAATTTAATGAATATCACAATTCCTTCAAGTTCTGTCCTGTTCAATGTGTTTAATATATTACATTTTCAGATGCATGCTTTTAATTTGTAGCAGGGAACACCTAAAGCTAATAGATTATCCAAGTTAACTGATTATTTAACTTAATAAAGTAAAGCCATCGGTTGCTTTGTGGCCTGCATGAATCCAGCAATGACATGCAAGTTGCAACATATCCATTTCCTTAAGATTACAAGGGATCCAAGTCTGAGAACATGTTGAATGCATCAAAATTGATATTTTGTCAAAGGAAGCATTGATACCACATTAAGAAGATTACATTTTCATTTGAGTGTCTTGACAATAAATAAATATCACAAAAACCTTAAAGTTCAAATGCACTACTGCAACAGCAATTCTTAACAGCATAAAAGAGAAACATATAACATCACAGCCCATGAAGCATGGAAAGGTCATTGAAGTTAAATCAAGCATGCTTATAGTAAATGTAAATGTTTTTAATGCCAACGTGCCATCATGCGTAGTTGAATAACAGCACATTCTTCAAAAGATATTTATCTGTCACAGATCTGCATCAATTTACAGGGAAAACATTAGCAGAAAACATGAAGAAAAAACAGGAGAAGAGAACCCATTGAACTAATATTTGCCTCAATTTGCATTTAAGGAAGATATACATAGGAAAATTCATAACTAAAAAGCATTTTCGTTAAGGAAAGGACTACTTTGTATTGCCACATACAATCCACCTGAAACTGATATTTCCACCCAAAAAAGTATAATTTCCCTCAACTGCAAAAGCTTGTTTAGTGAGAATTTAGCTTTGTTGACAATGTATTAGAAAAACAAGTTGAATCACTCCATAAACCCTATGCATAGTTCTTTGTCCACCAGCAGCATCTGGAACCTGCACAATTGATGAATGCAGGGAAGCGGTTTAGAATGCACTTTGCAAAGGGGAAAATACATCAGTGTGATAGATGTTTCACTCTAGCTACTATATAGAGTGTAAGAGAACATATATCATCATAGAAGTTAGATAAACATTTTTGATAGTGACAGTTCTTGTGCCCATTATAACTATGAATGTGTCATATATATGCATTGGGGGTAACAAGAACACTATAGATGTAATGTCTTCTTTGTGTTGCTCAAAGGAAATCTCAACCAAATTTGAAATGATCTCTTCATGGAGTGTCTTGTGCAAACTATAATCCAAAATGGGTGACAATTTTATCTTTCCCTAGAACCAGGAAAAAGGTGAAATTCATGACACCATAATCATGTGAAACTGCAAACTTTCCACGTCTTAAAGAACATTTGAGATGACAAAGGATTGAGACTCCGAGAAAAATAATTTCAATAAAGATGTACCACAGTGAATATGTGAATAACAAATGCAGAAACTAGTTAAATTCTTAAACTATAATTGGAAAACATCTCCTGCAACTTTAAACAGACGATGAAGACAAACTAAATCTGTGTGAAAGGAAAAATAAAAACAAGTAGGAGAGAAAGCATTCAATTTCTTTCATGTCCTACAAAAGACATTTCAAGAAAATCTTGACTGATCATATAACAGCCTAAAACTACAAGAGAGTTTGCTTGTTGTTGAGGAAGCATGCATTAGACAATTTGCAAACTAGTATCTATGCAATCTCAGAAGCTAGAAATTAGCATTGTAATATATCTTCACTTTTTCAAATATGTAAGAAAAGTCTCTGACTTTAGAGAACGCTCACCATGCACAAATAACAACCCAAAGATTGAACCAGCATCACAAAGAATCTCCACAAGACTACCCGTCAGGATTGAATCATAGTAATAGTCTCCAACCTTGCAAAATTTCAAGCAATCTTGTAAATCACTTTGTTGCAATGTGTCAATTGCAACAGATATAAAGATCATAACTGATTTAGCCAAAAAGGCTTCTGAAAAGTTGCAAATAAGCCCAAAAGAAAACAACCAACTCTTTTCTATCGCTAGAAAAATTAACCTCCTCCTACTATTTAGATAATGAGTTTAGAGAACACTCACCGTGCACAAAAAACAACCCAAAGATTGAATCAGTGTCACCTATCCATCTTTGTAAGCTGTCAAAACCAGAATCACAAAGAATCCCAACAAGACTACCTTTCAGCACTGAATCATAGTAATAGCTCCAACCTTGCAAAAATTGACACAATCTTCTGGATTGATTTGTTGCAATGTGTCAACGGCAATAGATACAAAGATTGTAATTCATATGGTAAAAAAGGCCCTTGAAAATTTGCAAATAAGCCCAAGAGGAGACAGCCAACTCTTTTCTATGGCTACAAAAATTAACCTCCTTCCAAATCATGCAGGAACATATCCTGCTTCTTTCATCTGTCAGTCAATCCCTCCAACATTGCATACATTTTCTCAGATTGTGGATGAGACCTCTCTCCTACTATGAATGAATGGACACTGTTACCAGCCTCAATCCAGCTACATCCTGGCTTCTTTTTCACACCTCTATCTTTCATTAGAGCCCTCACCTTTTTTACATCAACCCATCTTCCTGCAGTGGCATAGATATTTGAAAGCAGAACATAGTAGCCAGCATTATCAGGTTTCAACTCAAAAAGTTGTTCTGCTACAAATTCTGCTATCTCTATATTGTGGTGGACTCTGCATGCACCAAGCAAACTCCCCCAAACATCAGCACCTGGCTTTTGTGGAAACTTCTCAATGAAGTCTCTTGCCTGATCCAGACGACCGGCTCGGCCAAGAAGATCAACCATGCATGCATAGTGCTCCATCCTAGGCATGAGCTGATGATCTCGATTCATGGATTCAAAAACTTCCCAACCTTTATCCACTAGGCCTGCTCGGCTGCACGCAGAAAGAAGGGCAACGAATGTGATATAGTCAGGTTGCATGTCTGTCTGTTGCATTTGGTGAAACAGATTAAATGCATCCTTACAATGTCCATGCAATCCATATCCTGCAATAATTGCATTCCATGAGACAACATCCCTTTCACACATTTTGTTAAACACAGTGTGACCATTCTTTATACTCCCACATTTGGCATACATGTCTATGAGGGCATTTCCCATAGAGACATAGGCGTCAAATCCATTACGGATTATGTAATCATGCATCTCCTTTCCCTTTTGCAGATTAGCTAGGTGGGTAAATGCTGGAAGAATGCTTGTTAAGGTAACTGAATCAGGCTTCATGCCAAGTTGTTGAATTCGACGAAAGAGTTCAAAGGCCTCGTTGCTAAATCCATTCTGCGCATAGCCGCATATAATGGAGTTCCATAATTCGACATGTCTAGAAGAAATTCTGTCAAAAACTAGCCGAGCACTATCCATAATCCCACATTTGGCGTACATATTTATCAGAGCACATCCCACAACCAGCTCTCTTTGAAATCCACCTTTAACTATGTAAGCGTGGACCTCCCTCCCCTTGTGCAACCTTTCTAAATACCCACAAGCAGGAAGGATACTCACTAAGGTCACTAAGTTGGGTTTCAAGCCAGCCTGATGAACCCAATTAAAGATCTCCAAGGCCTCCTTGCAATGTCCATTTTGAGCATAGGCAGCAATCATTGAATTCCATAACACCAAATCTCTATTTTGCACTTGATCAAACACTCTACGTGCAATTTCTAGACTTCCGCATTTAGAATACATATCAACAAGTGCACTCGCCACAAAAACATCCAACTCCAATCCACTTTTAACGACACAGTTATGAATCTCCTTACCTGGTTTGATATATCCCAATTCGGCACATGTAGAAAACACTCCAGCAAAAGCAGCCGAGCCAGACTTCACACCAGCCAGCCTCATATCACAGAACAACTTCAAAGCCTCATAACAATACCCGTTCTGTGAATGCCCTACAATCACCGAACTCCAAGAGACTGAATCTCTTTCAGACATTTTGTCAAACACTTGGCGTCCATCCTCCATACTACCACATTTAGCATAAACGTC